>BPTQ01000009.1:258022797-258106569 GCA_019973895.1 Chrysanthemum seticuspe
GTACTTTTGATATTCAGTCTGATGCACCTTGTGTTATTTGTCGGAAGAGTATGAATTCTGATTGTCATGACAAATGTGTTGCTAAAGCTATAATCTCTCGATTACGGAATCCTAAGAATCGGAATATCTCTAGGCCCACTAATCATTCTAAGTCTGTGCTTGGTAGACCGCCTTCTTTAGATTCTAAGGCAAATTTTGCTGTCACTGTAGCTCCAGTTTCACCTCCTAAGAATGTAGTACCACCTAGTGCATTCACTAAGACTAAAGCAAAGAGTAGTTATAGATGGCAGAAATGGATATATAACACACTAGGATTTAAATGGATGCCTAAAATTATTAATGTGTGTATGTCTAATATACCTGCTTCGGAACCCTCTAACATTTCGGGTTCCACATCTACTTCTATTCCATCTGTGTCGTCTGTGTGTAATGCAGGTGATACAGATCATTCTATGGATTGTTGATAGCGGATGTTCCCGACACATGACAGGTAACCTTAAACTGTTATCAAACTTTATTGCAAAGTTCATTGGCACTGTCAGGTTCGGGAACGATCACTTCGCAGCTATCATGGGCTACGGAGATTATGTCAATGGGAACATCGAAATCAGCAGGGTTTACTATGTGGAAGGCCTCGGTCATAATCTGTTTTCAGTAGGTCAATTTTGTGATGGAGATTTGGAGGTTGCTTTCAGGGAGAAAACTTGTTTCATTCGTGATCTACAAGGAAATGACCTTATGTCTGGCTCACGTAATTCTAGTCTCTACACTATCTCTATGCAAGACATGGTTGCTTCCTCTCCCATCTGCTTACTTTCAAAGGCAACATCTACAAAATCCTGGCTATGGCACCGTCGTCTCTCACATCTAAACTTTCAAACCATCACCAACCTTGCTCGACACAAACTAGTTGAAGGACTCCCACGATTCTGGTATTCAAAAGATCACCTTTGCTCAGCCTGTGAACAAGGGAAAAGCACTCGTGCTCATTTTCCGTCAAAGGTGGAACACAACTCTCAGCATGTGCTTCACCTTCTTCACATGGATTTGTGTGGCCCAATGCGCGTGCAAACGATCAATGGCAAACGCTACATCTTAGTAATTTTTGATGACTACTCACGATGGACTTGGGTCTACTTTCTTCGAAGCAAAGACCAAGCTCCAAAAATGATCATCACCTTTCTCACAAAAATACAGGTTCAGCTCCGCAACACCATTAGGATAATCAGAACAGACAAAGGAACTGAATTTGTTAACAAAACCCTTCGTGAATTCTATGAGAAAGTGGGCATTCAGCATCAAACATCTATTGCACGTACACCTGAACAAAACGGAGTTGTTGAAAGATGAAACCGAACGTTAGTGGAAGCTGCAAGAACAATGTTAATCAATGCTAAACTTCCAGATTACTTATGGGCAGAAGCTGTATCTACTGCATGCTATACTCAAAACCGTTCTATGATCACAAAACGCCACAACAAAACACCTTTCGAGCTTGTCCAGAACTATAAACCGAACCTCAAACACTTTTATGTATTTGGATCTCTTTGCTATCCGAATAATGATCGTGATGATTTTGGAAAGCTCAAAGCCAAAGCTGATATTGGAGTCTTTATTGGATACTGTGACAATTCTAAAGGTTTCCGAATCTGGAATCGTCGAACTAAGGAGGTAATGGAAACGATTCATGCTCATTTTGATGAACTCACGGAAATGGCTTCTGAGTATAACAGCTTAGAACCCGGTCATAACCGTTTAAACTTCCCTCAACCCCCATCATCAGCTGAACAAAGCCCCCAGCTAACTCGTCAACAAATGTAAAGGTTATTTGCTCCTCTGTTCTGTGACGATATTGATGAACGTGCTCCAGGTGTATCCGCTGTTTCCGCTGCACAACCTGATAATATTCCTATACCTGATACACCTGCTACAACAACTACTGCTGAAGATGCACCTACACCAGTTGACTCCAACACAACAGTTGAACACACCGCTTCCAACAATGATGAACCAGCTGATGATATTCTAAATGAAGTACCCCCACCTGCAGATTTTGATCCAAATGCGTTCTTCAACCCATTTGCTATTGAGACTGCTGCACCAGATGTCGCGGAATCTTCAACAAACCATTTGAATCCTCAGAATCTGCACAATGTATACCAACATCAACCCTCTACACACCGATGGACAAAAGACCATCCTCTGGCTAACATTATTGGCAACCCGAATCAATCAGTCGTTACGAGACAACGTCTTCACACAGATGGTGAACATTGCATTTATGCACTCACTGTCTGCCAATCTGAGCCTAAAAACATTAAAGACGCAATGACTAAAGACAACTGGATTGAATCCATGCAGGAAGAACTCAACCAATTCAAACGTCTTGAAGTATGGGAACTGGTTGAAAGACCAACAGGGGTCTACGTCATTGGTCTAAAATGGATTTGGAAAAACAAATTGGATGCTGAAGGGAACGTCATCCGAAACAAGTCACGTCTAGTTGCTAAGGGTTATCGTCAGGAAGAGGGAATAGACTTTGAAGAATCTTTTGCTCCGGTTGCTCGTCTTGAGGCTGTTCGGATATTTCTCGCGTTCGCAGCTCATATGAATATGACGGTCTATCAGATGGATGTCAAAACGGCGTTTCTCAATGGACAACTTAAAGAAACGGTCTATGTCAGCCAACCAGATGGATTCGTTGATCCTGAGTTCCCGAACCATGTCTACAAACTGAACAAAGCTCTTTATGGTCTCAAACAAGCCCCTCGGGCATGGTACGATAAGCTATCATCTTTCCTCATTGCCAATAATTTCACCAAAGGCTCGGTTGACCCAACTCTTTTTATACAATATCACGGGGCACATATCTTAATTGTTCAAATTTACGTGGATGACATCATTTTTGGGTCGACACATAAAAAGTTTTCAACCGCTTTTGCAAAACTAATGAAGAAAAGTTTTGAAATGTCCATGATGGGTGAACTTACGTTCTTTCTAGGACTGCAAGTTCATCAATCACCCCGTGGTATTTTCTTGAGTCAGTCCAAATATGCCCTTGAACTGTTAAACAAATTTGGAATGACAACGTGTGACACTTATGCCACACCAATGGCTCATACCAAGAAGTTAGATGCTGATTTACATGAGAAATTAGTTGACCCTACCAAATACCGAAGTATTATTAGGTCCCTCATGTATCTAACAGCTAGCAGACCTGATATTGTCTTTGCCGTTTATCTATGCTCCCGTTATCAGTCGCGACCAACTGAAACCCACCTCTCTGAGGCTAAAAGAATCCTCCGATACATCAAAGGAACCATTAACTTGGGGATCTGGTATCCGAAGGATTCTGGTTTTGAACTAATCACTTTTTCAGACGCTAATCACGCAGGATGCTTAGACTCAAGGAAAAGTACTTCAGGAGCTCTACAATTTCTCGGTGATAAACTAGTGTCTTGGCAATCAAAGAAGCAGGATTGTACATCGCTGTCATCAACCGAAGCAGAATATGTAGCCATGTCCGTGTGTTGTGCTCAAGTCATCTGGATGAGAACACAACTCAAAGACTATGGTTACGTATTCGACAGAATCTCTATGTACTGCGACAATCGGAGTGCCATTGCGATCTCGTGCAACTCAGTTCAGCACTCGAAATCAAAGCACATCGATCTTCGCTATCATTTCATCAAGGACCACGTGGAACAGGGTACCGTTGAATTATACTTTGTGGGTACAGAATACCAATTGGCAGATCTTCTCACCAAAGCCTTGCCTCCCGCTAGGTTTAATGAGTTGGTCCACCGGATTGGTATGAGGTGTTTGACTCAAGAGGAATTGGATGACCTCTTAAAACTGTCTTAAAAACCTGTCAAACACCAAAACATCTTTTGTAAATAATTTTTCAAAAACAAAATACAAAAATATAAAATCCGATAAAACAACAAAAATATTCTCCTAATCTATCTTTCTTTCAACATGGCAAGTACATTTCTTCCGTCAACACTTTAATCTTTCAAAATACAGTATTTTTTCCGATCAAGTGTTGAGGGGGAGAAAATAATCTCTTAACCATTTCAAAACATCTGTGTACTTGCATGTTATCATATCCCGGTTGTTTCTTTTAACAATAGTGGTGAAGTTTCTGGTACAATGACACTCCTCGGACTAAAATTAATAACTTTTCATCAGTTTTCTTAAGTCGAGGGGGAGTGTCGTCAAGTTTCTTTCCTAAAAACTTTGTTTGGTAACCAAAATGGAAGTTAAAAGGCTTTGTTTGATAAAAGGAAAAGGTGGAGGGACCAAAACTGTCAAAACCTTAAAGTTATTTTTAATAAAACACCCCCACCTAACTTTCACTTCTCATTTATTACTCAAAACCTAAAACCATCCTACGCATAGAATTCACTCAAGTAATCCGTGTTTCAGATCATCATTTTGTAAGTGATTTCGTCTTTACAACATGTTTTTAAGCAATGGTTTTGAATTTTTCAAAAATCCAACGGTTAAAACTTTGTATAATCTCGTTTTTGTGGTCTACGCATATGTGTATGAACACATGATCAAGATTGGGTGTTTATGGTTAAAAGAATTGTGTCAAAACGTTTCTAACACATCAATGATACAGTTTTAATCATCAAAACTCGCCTAGAATCACGAATCAAATGATTTACGAAATTAGGGTTTATGTGTCGATTTGGGTTTTTCCAAATGTGAAGTGTTTTGGTATAAAAGATTGTTGGGTTATAGTCTTAAGTGGTTGAATTAATTATTTCCATGGTTATTAACCACCCAGAAACACGAATTGGTTAACATTTTGGATTTAGGGTTTAAAGTTCATAATATTTGGTAACTGTTGATTCACAACGAGTTAAGTGTTATAACTTGGTATAAAGACTCCCTCAACACTCTTAAACTACCAGAAAAAGCTTTGTGCATATTCCATGGCTAGATTTCATACGCGTAGATTTAGGGTTTAGACTACGCGTAAGTTTTTCTACGCGTAATTGTTAAAACTGTGCAATTGTGTTTTGCTCTGTTATAAAATGAATTTTGTGTTAATTTTGATGATTTGATGAATTTATTTCAGGCTTGCTACACTTAAAATTCAGAATCAAGGTTGTTGTAACTCTACGCATAAGGATCACCTTACGCGTAGCATGTTATGCGTAAGATTAGTCTTACGCGTAGCTTCTACGCATAAGGTTCTACATATGGGACTACGCGTATCCTGTGAAGGATATGCGTAAACAGTGACCTCTACGCATAAGGTCAACTCTTACGAGTAGCCTTACGCGTAAGGTTAATATATGCCTACGCGTAACCTCTACGCATAAGGTCCAATTTTTCTTACACGTAATATTTCTTACGCGTAAGTTAGGACCCTACGCGTAAGTTTACGCCTACGCATATATCATTTCTGTCTACGCATAACTTTACCAATCCTACGCATAAGCCTGGATCATACCTTCGTTATGAATTGTTACGTGTACAAACTTGTAAATAAACTAAACATATCGTCACGAATCCAATAATGTCACTAATAAACTTAAATCGTTTGATATGTTGTGAACAATAAGTGATAAAATAAACTTTAAAACTTAAAGTTAACTAACTCACGAAACATTTCACGATGTCATTGGACTATTGAACATACAAGTGACTTAGGACTCGTAACAATCATTGACACTGTACATTCAATAACTAGACAATAAGACCTTCTGTTGACTAACATTATGTCTTTCAATATGTTGGTTCTTTTGGCTAATGTTATTTCAGATCACGACATGGCTGAACAAATGAATGTGGATGCATCTGAAGTTCTCTCCATTGCTGATATCTATCCTTATGGCTATCCAATGAAGATAGGAAAGAATAATCTTCGTGTTGACTTTGACACCCTCACTTGCTCAGAGTCTTCGTGTTTAATTGCTATTGATATTCTGAGGACTCATCCGTATCAGAATATGCTCACTAACTCTACAACTGTTCCTGAGATTTATATCCAACAGTTCTGGAACACTATGGAAAGGGTCAAAGGACGGACTGCTGTGACGGTGACCCTGAATCACAAACAAGTCACCATTACACCTGCAGACTTAAGGGCCGTTCTCCTAATTCCTGAAGTCGAACCAACCAAACTATATGCCACACCTGCTGAAGAGCTCACTCTCCAATTCTTAATCGATATCGGTTATGACGAGGCTACAGGAGTAATCACCAAGCATTCTCACGTAGAGCTTAAGAGTATTCCTCAACCATGGAGAACTCTCTACATGATCATCACCAAGTCTGTTTCTGGTCGTGACGGTGGCTATGAGCATCCTAAGCTCATGGAACTGCAAATATTTTGGGCATTGGTCAGCATGAAACACATCGCTATCGAAGCTCTGATTTAGGATGACATGATGTCATTTCTCAACAAGCTTGGCTCAAAGATTCCCTACATCAGATATACTAAACTGTTGATCCAGAGAGCACTTGGACTTCATCCTGATATTCCCAAGAGGCTCAATGACCCTGACAATCACGATATGTTGACGGAACCTATTCTATCTGTCAGAATCAAGGAATCGTCTACAAAGAAACAAGGTGCTGTGTTGCCAGATTTCCTTCTAACTGAAGATGTCAGAAAGCTCGAAACATACAAAAGGTATCTGGAAGCAGTTAGACAAGGCAAAGTTGGTCATCTCGATGAAAAATCTTCTGGAACACCTGTAAGGAGAACCAGAAGAGGAAGTGCAGGAAGCACAACAAGTACTGTGAGTCAAAGGAAGTTTCCTAAAAGGAATCCTCCTTCTAAAAGGATTGTTCCCGTAAAGGAAGCCGAACCTATTCCCACACTTGAACCACAAAGAAAGCTTGTGGACGAGAGCTCTGAAGATACTGATACAGATGAAGAGGTTCATTACTCTGTAACTGCAACCAAAGCACCTGCCTCAGTAGCAAAACCTCCAAGTCCTCCAGCTGTCCAAGAAAAAGGGAAGACCCCAGCAATTGTACCCTATGATGAGAGCTCTGAAGAAGAAGAAGAGCAACTGGATAAATCATACAGGAAGAAGTTTACAATCGTCAAACACCTTCAAAAAGCTGAAGAATTTGCTAAAGATCAAATGGGTGGCCCCGGAGGATCAAGTGGTGCTGCCCACTCCTCTCCAGATCCTGATGCGGTTAATCGACCCGATAAGGGATCTGGTGCCACCACTCTTCTGCAACAACAAAAGCTTGTGGAGGATACTATCGAATATGGGTTTGAGAACCCTGAAACTGAGAAGTCTGAGAAAGATAAAGATGATGATTATGACAAGTTGCTTCTGGGAAGTCCCACACATTCACAGAAGGAAACTTCTGAACCGCCTAAGGACCCCGAGCCTCCTCATGTCTCCTCATCATCAGACTCTTCATCTCATTCATCACCACCACCATCAAAGAAGTCAACCAGATCATCATCCAAATCTGTGAAGAAACCACCTCGCTCTTGGATTTCTCAGACACATGAAAGAATTGTGAAAGCTGTCAAACAAGTCAGAATGAAAGACATGTTATACAGAAAGCTTAACTTTCTCAATCAACAAATACAATATCTACATGACGAGAATGACAAGATGCAAGAAGAAAGGAAGTTTATCCAGGAATTCATGAAAGGTCATCGTAAAGAGAAACTGGATGAAATGATTGAAGGTTACACTCAAAAGTACCTTCAAGATATCGTTCCTAAAGTCCAAAAGGAACTGGAGAAGACAACAAGAGATCATACCCACAAATTTCTTCTCGACACTGTCCCCGGTGTGACTAGAGAAGTATTTTCCAGACAACTCACCCCTAACATCGTCGCATTGGTTAAACATACAATGGCCAAAGACGCTGATCTCTCTGAATCTGAGTTAATCGCTAAACTAGTGATGCAAATGTCAAAGCGATCTGGAACGTTTACTTCGGATGAAGCTAAATTTTTCAAAGGTCTACTTGCTTTTCAACTCAGATCATCATGCAAGGAGTCAGCCGATCAACCCAAACGGCCAAGAGATGACGATGATAAGGACAAGGACTCTGCATCTAAACGTCAGAAGCAATCTGGTGAATCTTCGTCTATGCAACCCCCACCTAAACGGACTCCTTCTCAACGAAGATCTCCTCCTCGCTCTTCAACTGATAAACCTCAGGACGATTCCGAGTTACCACCCCAGACTCAAAAAACCGGTGATTACTTTGAATATACAGGTGGTGACGATGAAGAGGTCCTTGAGCCCCAACAACAACCCACCTCTCCCAAACAAGGACAGAAACCAGCATCATCATCTAAGCCTTCGAAAAAGGAGAAGAAGACGCTTCATACTGACGTCGTATCATGGCTAGATGACGATAAAACTGAAGAATTTGAATGGTTTGCTACACTTGTTAACAACACTCCCTACCCTGAAGATGGTCAAGAATTGGTAGACGGTAGTACCTTGGAGCATGCAAAGATTTTGCAAGAAAGGTTCCGGGTGAAGAAGATGACGAAATCTGAATTGAAGCGCATCAAGAATGAAGCATTCCTACTTTTGAAAGACAGCTCGGAAAGTGCAATCGAGGTTGAATATCACCTTGAAAACATTGCTCGAGCCATGTCTAATAACATGGATTGGCTCAACCCAGAAGCAAACATCGACTTCACCAAACGGGACAATCCTCCATATTACACCGACTGGTCTCGACCTTTACCTACCATTGGCCAACCTGATCAACCTAGGATTCCTTTCAGACATTTCTTCAACAAAGACTTAGATTTTCTTCAACACGGTGGCGATGGTTCAAGGAAATACGCTACATCTCTGACACTTCCATTCCCAGCTGCCATAAACTCTGATTGTATAGCCATCGAGGAACGTGCTACCCACATGTTCTCCGACAAAGTGGTAGCGTATGACCAAGATGCAATGTATGGGATTCACCATTGGCCGGAACGCCGAAGAATCTACTACAGAAGCTGCTTGGTCCAGAAGTCTCAACATGCAGTGTTCAGTACTAAAAGTATCGTGGCCATCCAACATGTTGGTCTATCGTCTAAATGGGACTACACTTTTCTCAAAAAGATTGTGGTCAAAAGACAAGACGAAAGGGACTATGCATTCTCTGAAGCTGACTTAGAGAATTTGAACATCAACGATATTGAATACATGTACCTGGCCAAAGTTCAAGGTCGCATGAGACAATTTCCAACTGAAGTACAACGTGAATTCATCAAGTCACTGCTCATCTTCATCAGACGCATAGTCATCAAAGAACGTGTTGAAGATCTTCAGCTTGCCGTTGAATCATATCAGAAACGTGTCAACTTCACTCCACCACAGCTTGATCTTCCCGATATCAACCAGCTATCACAATTAACGCTCATCAGCAAACCGTTTGGTGTCGTTTATCGCAGTGAACTTCATCGCAATTGCTTGATGGCGTGTAATGAGCTTCACAAATTTGGAGATCATACTCTGAAGATTGTTATGGACGGATTAGCTTATCGATTGAAGGATATACGTGAAAACATTGGGAACCCTAAGCGATGGAATTCTCAGGATCGGAGGAATGTGAGAAGGATCATCACCATGATTGATGAACGGTTGTTCAGAAGGGATCAGTTCAGAACGTTGGAAAGTTTTGTTGGTGGTCGACCCAGGATCAACATCACCGGCTATCAACGCCCTGTTCGTACTCCTGGGAACATCACTGCACTTCCTGGTACTCCTTGATTTGGTTCTTTCATTAAAATTTTTGGATGTATGATGTTATATGTCAATGGCTTGTGCACACATAACAGTGTACAACCCGTAATTGTCAAGAAAGGACCCTGTGGTACGCCTCAGTGCCACAATCCTTATAAAAGGAGCGAAAGCTTCTTATTTTTGAGTAAAACCTATCAAACCTTTCATTTTTCAAGGTTTTGCTAAAAAACACAAGTACTTCCCCGTATGATTTTCAAAACCTCAACCGTTTATATCACTTGTTGAGGGGGAGTATTTGATTTAAAACTTTGTTCACAAATTGTTCATAGTGGTCACTCTTCCCGCAACACTCGAAATGGTCATATTTATTCTCAAACGTTTCAAAAATAACATTTTTATGCCATTTTTGAGGGGGAGAAAATTGTGTGATAAGAAATATGTTGTACAAAATGCAAATGAATCTGTGCACATCAGACTTAACCAACGAATTGACGGTACTAAACTGTTTGTAACTCGAAAAGACTTGTCCTGGACGGGTAATAATTTCAAACTAGTTCGCTAGTAATGTAAACGTGTCTCGCAAAGGACTTGTCTGAGTAGAATGTACCATTCGAGAAACTCTTGATAGACATGAACTCTGACGGGTATGACAATCTTTCGAGGTTTGTCTACACCTTCAAGGTAGTTATTGGAGCTAGTTGTCACCTAAAAACTGACAATGTAACTCTTTAACTACGCAACGTAACCGTGTCTCGCGGGGGATTGTCTATCTCGAGTGGATCAATTCAAAATGTGCGCGCTCTTTCCTCATTGTGCATTTAACCATTAAAACTATTAAGCATATGTGGAGGGGGAGTATTTATGCAAAACCTTATCTCTCACAGTGGTTCAAACATGCTTTTCATTTACAAACCATTTGAGAGATTTTTCACATACTGTGGTTTTAATGGCAATATAGGTTAGTCATGGAGTTATAAGGTGACTAAGGTTAGGAATAACCGTCCTATGATCCGCCAGAGCCAGAGGGATCTACCCAAGGACACTACCATTAGTTAGTGTTAGAAGTCCTTAGGAATGATTGTAAAAAGGAGAAAATGAGAATCGGAGAAAGAAGGAGTTGAAGAATCAAAAAGAAATGTAAAGTAAAGGGTGAAAAGAAACAGCCCTCCAGATTATTCAACTTAGGGCAGACACCGGGTTCAATTCATATGCTACTGATTGTCACTTAGTGACACCGGTATTGAAGATTAAAAGTCGTCATGGACCCAGTGACGCATGCACTAAACCTTCTTAGCCACTCAAGTTTCTCTCTACAGAAGCTTGTTTCATTCTCACAGGGAACCCTACGTAAACTATTGGCTTTCTCTTAGAGATCGCTGGTATTGAAGAAGGAGACCCTCTCCCTAGTCTCCGCTCAGGAAAACCAAAACGCACTATTGAGTCTAGAGCCACGAGATTCATCAAAAGATCTCTTAGGAACACTTGACATTTCATCACTTGTTGATCAACAAATAAGATCTTCAGTGATTCAGTGGTTCATATCGAGTCCTTCACAGATCTTAGCAATCTGTCGAGAACATTTATGAGAGGTTCACTTCTGTAATTCTCAGTGATTGAATGGAAACTCCTGCCAGGGTCAACATCAAACAGCCCTGACAGCAGGTCACTTCGGTAACTCCCCGTGGATTACGCGGAGTGTGTCTCAAACGGTCTACAGTCGTGAGGTGATGCTTCGGTGTACCTCAGCGACTCATCTGAACTGTAGATGTACTTCGGTACATCGCGTTATCTCACTTGTGGGACTCCAGTTCAGGAACGGCCTTTGTAAGAATTAGAGTTGTGTTTTTACACTATGCTGTTAACACTCTCGAAGTTCAAACTTGTAAGTGCCGGAAACCGCTTATTTCTAACCGTTTGAAATGTTTTCTTCTTATGGAAGCTCTGGAGCGGAATGATCGTGCTGATTCTTCTCATGCCCACGCCAACATCATCACTAATGGAAGTTCTATTCAATAGCAACACAACCGTCAGAATGATTCTTCGTCAAACCAAAGAATCTACAAAGTCAAAGACTTAAAGAACTTCATCAGTATTGATTTCCAACATCAAAGAGCGTGTGAGCATGTTGAAGAATGACGTGGAGACACTGGAGCAGCGAAGCAGACCTGAGGCAGACTTGATGCAGACAACAACATACTATCACTTTCACCACAAAGAACAATGATCAAAGAACAAAGTTAAAGATGACATCGAAGCATAACTGTTCAAAGATAACTATCTCTCTACACTGGGGAGATTGTTCGAATCAAGGCAATTCCTCTCACAAGAAAGAAGAATGTCAGAAGACGTCAAAGCTACTATTACATCAACGCCTTCACCGTTTACATTCATATATACTTGAAGGGGAGATTGTTGGAATCACTCCTAAACAGTATTTCAAGTATTTATATTTCATATGTAATTGGTAGCTTTATTATGGCCTTTATGTTTGTTTAAGGTCTAGCTTATGTAGAAGGCCCATAAGCTTAGGCCCAAGCCCATATAAGAAAGGATGGGAACTAGGAGTGTTGCCCTAGCTTCCCTCCTATAAATACTCTTGTAAACCCTCATTTGAGGGTTGGTTGTTCAAGTTTTCTTTCTTTCACATATGCCTTCGCATAACCGGTCTTATTATTGTTTGTGTGTGTGTTAGATCTTGTTCAATCGCCTCATCTTCTTTCTATATTACTTGTGTTTGTAAATCTAGTGACCTAACAATAACCTTTTACTCCTCTTCTTCTTCTTGAAGACGTTTAAGTGTTTCCGGCTGTAGACTCTTTAGACCAAGTCGTGGGAGGATAAACTCAAAACGTTCTCTAGGAAGAGCTTTGGTGAAGATGTCTGCTAATTGGTATTCAGACCTCACAAAATAAAGTTCCACCACACCGTTTTCCACTTGTTCCCTGATGAAATGATGTCGAATGTCGATATGCTTTGCTCTTGAATGTTGAACGTTGTTGCATGAGAGAGTAATGGCACTTTTGTTATCACAATACAGAGGGATTTTGTTGAATTCAAAGCCATAGTCAGATAATTGGGATCTCATCCATAGGATTTGAGCACAACAAGATGACATGGCTATGTATTCAGCCTCTGTAGAGGATATCGAAGTACTCATTTGTTTCTTTGAAGACCAGCTCACAAGCTTATCACCCAAGAATTGGGCACCTCCAGACGTACTTTGACGTGTATCTTGACATCCTGCATGATCAGCATCTGCATAGGCTGTTAGTGACATACCAGTGTCCTTCGGGTACCAAAGTCCCATATTGATGGTTCCTTAGAGATACCGAAAGACCCGTTTAACCGCTTCAAGGTGCTTTTTGGTAGGCTTAGCCTGATATCTAGCACACATGCAAACAGCGAACAGAATGTCTGGTCTACTGGCTGTGAGGTACATCAGGGATCCAATCATACTATGATATTTCATTTGCTCTACCATGATCCCTGAGTGGTCCTCATCCAGTTTAGTACGCTCTATCATGGGAGTGTCAACAGGGTCACAAGAATCAAATCCAAATTTATTTAAAATCTCATTTGCATATTTAGATTGATTTAAAAAAAATGCCTCCGGGACTTTGTGAAATTTGTAATCCCAAGAAAAATGACTTTTGTCCCATCATTATTTGAAATTTGGCGCCCATCTCCATAGAAAAACGGTCACATTCATTGGGTTCAGTCGAAGAAAAAATAATATAATCTACATAGATTTGAACATGGATTAAATGTTTGCCTGACTTTCTGGTGAACAATGTCGGATCAACTGCTCCTTTGCTGAATCCAGTAGATAGAAGAAACTTTGATAGCGTATCATACCATGCCCTTGGAGCTTGCTTCAAATCGTAAAGATCCTTCTTCAAACGATAGACGTGAGTAGGATGATCTGGATTCACAAAACCTTCAGGTTGGCTGACGTATATGACTTCTTTAAGATCTCCGTTAAGAAAAGCCGTCTTTGCATCCATCCGATAGACTACCATGCTCTTACTTGCAGCATTTGCCAAGAAGATTCTGATTACCTCGATACGAGCAACTGGAGCAAATGATTCTTCAAAGTCAATACCCTCCTCTTGACGGTATCCTTTTGCAACCAATCGAGCCTTGTTCTTTAAAACATCACCATGCTCATCAAGTTTTACTTTGAAGATCCACTTTAGAGCAATGATCATAGCACATTTAGGAGCAGGTACTAATTCCCATACATCTAGTCGATCAAACTCATGAATTTCTTCTTGCATGGCATTGAACCAGCTGTCTTCATTCATGGCAGTTTTAACGTCTTTTGGTTCGATCTTAGAGAGTACAGAGTTAAAGAAGAACCATAAGGCATCGGTTGCAAGTTGTTTTCGAGTGGATACTGGACGAGAGAGGTTTCCAATGATGTTGTCCAATGGATGATCATGTGTCCATTTTCTAAGGTATTCGTGCGGTTGTTGTTGAGGTACTGAAGTAGCAGAGTCGATTTCTCCTGATGAAGATGGTTCTG
The DNA here is from genome assembly GCA_019973895.1 of Chrysanthemum seticuspe. NCBI lineage: Eukaryota > Viridiplantae > Streptophyta > Magnoliopsida > Asterales > Asteraceae > Chrysanthemum > Chrysanthemum seticuspe. The sequence goes on from BPTQ01000009.1 coordinate 258,037,021, forward strand.
ATGATGATTCAGGGGCAAATATGTTTTCAAAGGGTGCATCTTCAGGAGTAGCAAAGGGATTATCTCCATCATAGGTGCCAGACACAATTCCATGATGTACACTCGATGATTGATGATTTGTTGATGAGACATAGTGATTAGCAGCAGACGCTTCTTGACTTAATGACATAGAAACTGAAGGGTTAACTTCGTTGACATGGATAGGAGCAGCCTCTGTTGATGGAATTGACAGATCATTAGCACTTGGCTCATAGTGTTCATCAAACATTGGATCAAATAATTTCTTCAAATTATCTTCTAAAGGAGGTACATAAGGAGTTGCTGGCGAGGGATTAAGAACAAGAGTAGAACTGATAGGACTACTTGATGAAGGTTGAGATGCGGGTCTAGAACTGGATTATCCTGGAGCCATCTGCCCGGTCAGCTCATCAAACGTAACGTGAATAGTTTTCATGATATCTCGAGTTCTTTTGTTGTAGATTCGGTAACCCTTCTTGTTTGATGCATAACCTACAAAAACTCCAATGTCCGCCTTAGCTCTTAATTTGCTTAAATCTTGACCGTCATTTGTTGGATAGCACGACGCACCAAACACACGAAGGTAGGATAGATCAGGTTTTCGTTTATGGACAAATTCGTATGGAGTTTTTCCATGAGATGTGTGTATGAGGGAACGATTTTGGGTGTAGCAAGCAGTGGCAATGGCTTCAGCCCAAAGAAACATTGGAACCGTTGAATAAATTAGCATTATTCTTGCGGCTTCCACAAGAGTTCGATTTCGTCTTTCAACTACCCTGTTCTGTTGAGGAGTTCGTGGAACACTTCTTTGATGACTAATTCCAATACTTTCATAAAATTGAATTAAGTCTTTGTTGACGAACTCTGTGCCATTGTCTGTTCGAACAATTCTAACCGTATTGTTAAGACGAACCTGAAGCTGCTTGGTAAGTTTGATGATGACGTCTGGAGTTTCATCCTTTGTCCTCAAAAACTTTACCCAAGTAAATCGAGATTAGTCATCAACAACGACTAAAATATATTTCTTCCCATTAATCGTTTGCACTCTCATTGGACCGCACAAATCCATATGAAGGGTATGCAGAACTTCCATTACTGAGTTTGTGGGTTTGGGTTTGTGGGCATATTTCTTGCTTTTTCCCAATTGGCATGTTGAACAAAGATGATCTTGTTCATACTTTAATCTAGGTAAGCCTCTTACAAGATCCTTTCTGGAAAGATTGTTAATGGTGCCGAAGTTCAAGTGATTGAGACGACGATGCCATAACCATGACTTTGTTTTCGAAGCCTTTGACAACAAGCAGATTGTAGAAGACTTCATCATGTCTTCGATAGAGATGGTGTATAGATTTGAACCACGAGTTCCTCTTAACAATTCCACACCATCAAGTTCTCTAACGAAACAAGTATGTTTTCTAAAAGCCACTTCTAGATCGGAATCACATAATTGACCAACAGAGAACAAGTTATGACCAAGACCTTCAACATAATATACCCTGGAGATTACACTTTTACCAACAACATAGTCTCCATAACCCATAATAGCACCGAAATGGTCGTTCCCGAATCTAACAGTCCCGATGAATTTACACACGAAGTTCATGAGCCGCGACCGGTCTCCAGTCATATGCTTGGAACAGCCTGATTCCAGGTACCATAGAATGATTTGAACGATCTGCAGTTAAACACAGACAAGAATGGATAACTGGATAATTGGGATCCCCATGCAAGAATGGGTTCCATTTGGTTAGTAACATTGATTAGAACACGCACATCAAAAATATAAACAATGGAATCATCAGGGATAGATGCAGTGCTAGTGTCCGTATTAGACCTATTCAAAGTATGTTCACTTCTTAAGGGAATAGTTCTACCAGTAGGCATCCATTTCCTAATGTGCATTGATCAAGATAATTTATGGCACATCTCATTAAGATTGAATTTGCGGCTAGTAGGTATCCACTGATAACCTATGTTACTAAATTTCCTTCCTGTGGGTTTCCAATGTTTTCTAACCTTCTTCCGCCATTGCTTTCTAGCCTTCTTAGCTTGATTTTTTGCATTAACAATCTTAATAGGGAATTTAACAGCATTAATCAAATCATTCACACCACATTCAAGATTAATAACAGAAACCACGCAATCATCATTACATGTTTTGCCAAAAGTATCAGAATTCGCATTAATTACAGTACGCTTAGAGCTAACACTAGAATCAACATGATTCATTTTATTCAAATTCTCCCTAAGGTGATCTTCTACTCTCTTCCACTGAACATTCCTAGCATGCAAGGTCCTATCATTCTTTGTGTTGCCTTGAGGCTTTGACCCTCTTGCTTTGGTGTCACTTCTTACTCCTGTAGAGGGATTTGGAACATTAGTTGGTTTTGCTACTTTTTGCATTCCTGAACTAGAAGTGCAGGGATCTGAACTATTTGAAGGCACTCTAGAGTTTACTTGCTTAGTACTGGGCAAAGAATGAGTTGCATACTTATCACTAGGCATCGAGCAAGGCATCACAGCTTTACCTTTCGCACCTAAGGATTTAGGACATGTTGCTATTAAACATTCTAACATCTCCTGAGATCGTTTGGCCTGAATGCAAGCAAACCTAATTTCACTATCAAATGGCTTATTTATGAAGTCCTCTTTCACAATCTCACGGAGACATTCAAGACTATCCTTAAGGCGAGCAAGATAATTATGAAATACAAGTTCGTTATTCCTAAGATGATGAGGAATGTATTTAATAGTCACAGTATATTTAGAGTCTGCAGATGACTTTGATGCAACATTCTCATTGAAGACAAGTGGCATTTTCCCTTTTTCCTGACTCAGATTCTCAATTTCCTTTTGTAAAGATGTTATTTTTTCGTTATTCTTGTCACGAGTGACTTTCATTGAATCATATAACTCTTTAAAGTGTCGTTTAACCTTTTTATTTTCTTCTAAAAAACTCTCATTTTCTTTTTGTAAAACATTAACCAAGTTTTGAAGATGAAAAGTTTGAGAACACTGAGAATCTAAAGGCGGAGGCATTTGGGAGCCAGTCACATTGTTCTTTTCACCCTTCAATTATGAAATTTAGGTTCTCATTTTTCTGATCGAGTTACAATGAGCTCGAATCTGTTCATCACGTTTGCTGATTTCAAAAACTGCATCAAATTCAGGAACATCCAAGGATGTCTTGATATTTGAGGTTTTAACATTTTCTTTTAGATGTTGATATTTCAATTGCAAAGCAAGATGCTCAACTTCCAATTTAGAAAATTGTTTCACCAGGTTATCATGATCATCCTGTTCAACTTTATCATGCAATTTAGAGTTAGTTTTCTCAAGCTCAATGACACGATCATGGGAGACTTTCAGAGCAACAGATAATTCATGAAATTGAGATGCATTAATTGAACAATTCGTGGCAGTGTAAAACACATCTTGAGTGATACATTCAGAAATCATGTTCTCATTTAAAGTATGCAAGTTCTTCCTCTCAATCTCATTATATTTTAATTCTCGCTCATAGTCATTGACCTCAACTATCATTGCATCAAATTCCTTTTCCATTTCTTTAATATCTGAATCCATCCCCTTTTTAAGACTCTCAAATTGACCTTTTAATTGTTTAAAGAAAGGCATGACCTCAGTTAAATAGCATTCTTTAGTTTGCTCAAAACCCCTTTCCCCTTCAGTTATCCCAGTGGGAGTGATCCTTATCTTACATGTTTTCTCAAAATCAACAAATAACTGATAAATAACATACTGACTGATTAAGGTCTTGCTCTTAGTGGGAATAGATCTAGGAACTAAATGCATTGGTGTATTGGGGGGATATATAGTGGCAGGAACCATTCTCCTACATGGGGGATTCAGTTCAACAAACTCATCAGCTTTTTTCATGTCCATATCCTTTTTCTAGAACACTTGTTCAGGGGTCAGCTGTGTCTGAGGTCTAAACTTGTTAAATGCAATCCAATTATCCTTAGCATAGTTGGGTGTTTTAAAACTGATGTTGTTTTCTATGCATGAGGGGCTCTTAAGTTTTTCATCCAATTTCTTCCTAGTAAACTCTTCTAACTGCTTATCTTCCTTAGTGCACTCAGCGCAACTAGGTTTCTGCCTAGGTTTAAGGATTTCATAGCCATCATAAATTACCTTCTGAGCTTCCCTTGCTTTCTTACCATACTCAGGGTTGGGTTCCTTAATAATGGGAATACTATGCTTATCGCTTAAAACCCTATGCTTAGTGACCATGTGAGCAGTCTGAATGGTGTTCCCTTATACGTACAACTTATTTTCAAGCTTGTTTTTCAAAGTTTTTAGATTAGAAAAGTCATTCAAAAGTTTTGATTCCTTAGCGTTAAATTCTTGTTTAAGCACTTTAACATTTTCTTGAAGCTCTTGTTTTTGCTTAACATTTTTAGAAAGATTTTCTTGTAAGGAGTTTAACTCTTGTTTTAACACTTCTTCTCTAAAATTACTTTTTCTAATAATTATACGCATTTGGTCATCCATTTCCTGCTCACGGGTAGTTAACTCAAACTTAGCACGTTGTTCATAAATAGCAATTTGTTCTTTATAGGCATTCAGTTCAGAGGTAACAGAATCATCAGGGGCACATGCAGTGTATTCATCAAAAACATAGTCATCATTGACTGCAGAAGATACATCACTTGGTTCAATCACACTCTCACTTTGGATCACATATTGATCATATGGGACAATATTATTATTACCCATATTAGCAATATCTGAGTCACAAGTTTCCTGTGATTGCACTTTATCATGTATCTTTTGCTGATCAATATCATCATATAGTTTTAATACCTCTGAGATGATTGATTCTTTGGATGGACCAACTTGCTGTGATGATGAGACCTTAAGAGAGACCATTGGAGAAATTCTAGCCATGAAAATTGTCTGTGCAGTAGGTTCATCATCGACGTCAGAGTCGTATGCATCATAGTCTGCAACTTGAAAGGAGTTCTGATGATCTTGGTTTAAAATTGCGTTTTGCGATCCGATGCGTTAAAGGTCCCCAAGGCCGATGCGTGATGCGTGTTGCAAATGCGAGCGCATTTTGGACGCGTTGCGTTTGGTATTAAAAAGTACAAAAATTATTTATACGTAGAACATTAAACAAAGTACCAAGTAAAAATGCAATAAATTTACAAATAAAGTCAATAAGATTTAAAAAATAGGCAAATAATCTATTTGTAAAATAAGTACGTCACTAAGTCGTGAGATAAAATACTCAGAACCAACACTATAAACTTCAATTAAATGTTGTTTTAAATGAGACCCACCTCCTTTAGTTTCTTTTGAATTGAACGAACTTGTAAATTCTTGAATTCCATAATTTCAGCTTGAGTCCTTGTTATTGTTACCATTCAATGCAGTTGAACGTGAATGATTAGAGTCCACTCTATACGTATACACGATGACATGAGGTTATGATGTATTAAATGTATACTTATAAGTTATACCAGTGGCTAAAAATCCTTACTTATTCATAACTAAATAAATAGCAAAAGTCAAAACTGAAAACTTTAGTCAAATTTGAACCACATATATGATTTACTGCTTAATTATTTAACATATATGATTATGTATGATCAAAGAACAATATACTCTTGCACAACATGAAGATAGAATAAGAAGATTGTTTGCGGGATTTCAAATCATGTTAATGGCATATGATCATAAACCGAATGGTAATTTGGATGTTGTTATTGTCTTTGGTTTGGACATCTTTAAACAACTTCTATTGTTCAAAGTTTATTAAATATTTAACCTTGTTCTAAATAGTTTAATTTTTTTCAAAATGACCTAAATTCTAAATTGCGACAATTGTGACCGTTGCTAGCATTACAAAAATGCGGCAAATTGTGGTCTAATGCGAGCGCATGTTGGGATGACCTTGCATTAGGCACCATGATGTGAAATCCTAAATGCAATGCAACAATGCGAGCAATTTACGCAATGATGCGCGCATTTTTAAACCAAGCTGATGATTATGACCTATCTCCTGAATTGGCTGCTCATCCACATCTGCATCATATGTCTTGGCATTACCCTCAGCAAGAAACAACAATTCCTCTTCATCTAGAGCTGCTCCATTATCCTGAGCTTGCACAAGCAACATCTTGTCTCTGAAGTATTTTGCATTCTGTGGACGTTTTAGAGATGTGCAGTTCCTTGCAATATGTCCCTCACCACCACAGTTGTAGCATTTGATTGGCTTTGCTTGCCCTTGATTGGCATTTCTTCCATGATTCCGATTAGCCACATATCCTCCACCTACTCCTCCTCTTCTCTGTTCATACTGCCTTCCTTGAACTGGTTGCACCATAACCTTTCCATCTCTGATAGTAGCTTGGTTGTGTGGATTGGATGTTGTTCTGAGATTATTATTGGTGTGTGGGAGGGAATTCATATTTTGACTAACCATGAGCGACAGTTGATTGATAAAGTTTTCCATGAATGTGTTTGAGTCTGGAGGCTTATATGCTGGATCAGGAATGAGCTTGTAATTACCATTACCCATGGGTATGACTTGAGAAGCTTTGGTGGTAATCCCTACATTGGTGTAGAATGCTGTTGAATCATTTGATGAACTTGTTTCTCCCTGTTTAGATTTGAACTGATCAAGAATCATTCGTTCAAACATAGCATGTCTCTCATTCTGAAGTAGGAAGGCATATAGTTGCTCATAGTTGGTGTTCTTCAATCCTTTGGTTAGCTTCATAGAGGTGACAAATTTGTGCCATTCAGGATTCATGTTGTTCACAAACTTTGAGTTCAGCTGAATATTTGGCATGGTCATTTTGATATTCCTCATGTCATTCACAAGCTTGTGGAATCTCACGTAATATGCATAGACACTTTCGTCAGGTTTCATCTTAAAATGCTCAAATTCATCATACAGTTGTGATTCTCTGTCTTCCTTAGTCAATTCAGAACCTGAGAGAAGCATCTTGACATTATCCCAAACCGCCTTGGCTTCAGTGTTGTGATTGATCAGTTTGTAAATGTCCTTAGGTAAACCCTGAAGTATGATGTTAGAAGCCCTGATGTCTGCATCGTATCTCTTCTTCTCCTTATCAGTCAGTTCATCATACATTTTAGGTCTGTCCAGTCCTAATATCACTATGCCATCAGCAGCTGTATCGAGTATGTCTCTAGTTGTCTCAACTTGATAAGGTCCTTGATCAATAGACTTAAGAATGTTGACTCCATTTTCCTTTCCTAGACAGTACAATCTGATTCGTTGAGCCCATGAGTCATAGTCTGTTCTGTCAAGCATGGGTGGACGAGTATCTGATCTAGCTGCTTGAACGTCCTCAGCTACAGAAGAGATGATTGTAGGCACGTTGGTAGACATGTTTATAGATTTCACGGGATTTTATAACTCTATGATTAAACCGGGAAATAGATTCTTTCACGGGATTTTACTAAATCAAGAGAAAACCGTAGAATGTAAGCAAGAAGAAAAGCACTAAGTCACAAGAGACAAATCGCTCAATCAAGACAAATCGCACAAGCAACAAATCGCTCAAAAGTGACAAGTCGCATCAACTGACAAATCGCTTAAACAATCAACTCGCTTCAATAAGCAAGTCGCATACCAGTACAAATCGCTTAAACCAGGCAAGTCGCTTACCCAAGACAAATCGCTTAAACTACACAAGTCGCTTAAAGTGACAACTCGCTTAAATAAGAAAATCGCTGAAAAATGACAAATCGCTTTGTTGGAATCACTCCTAAACCTAAATCAAGTGTTAGTGATTCATATGTAATAGTTAGCTTAATTATGGCCTTTATGTTTGTTATTAGCTTAAGCTTATGTAGAAGGCCCATGAGCTTAGGCCCATGTCCATTAAGGAAAGGAAGGAAGTAGGAGTGTTTCCCTAGCTCCCCTTCCTATAAATACCTTGTAATAACCCTCACTTGAGGGTTGGTTGTTCAATGTATTCTCTCATTCACATCTCTACGCATAACCGGTTTAGTATTTCGTGTGTGTGTGTTTGAATATTGTCCATCCGATCTTCTTCTCCTCTCTATCTCTTTCTATTGTGCTTGTGTTGTAAACTTAGTGACCTAACAGTGGTATCAATCGCCAAATAGTTGGGTGAACGTATTGCTTTTGAAGTGGGTTTTGGTCCTACGCGTAAAGAATACGGTGATACTTTGGTTCGCTTAAAAACATATTTTTTACACTTTTTAATTCAAGATTCTTGTACTTTCAACGTTTTAAGGTGTTAAAATAACTGTTTTTGGCAAAACGTTTCAACCTTTACGTGTGGATCATCGTTTTTGAACTTGGTTTTTTACGTGACAGCTTTCCTACGCGTAACTATTTTAGACACTTTGGATCATCAAGTTTCACACTTTTGTGTTATCTTGGTGATATTGAAGCTATTTCATCACAAAAATCTGGTTTAGAAACATCTTTGGGCAACAATCATTTTTACGAGTAAGTCTACGCGTAGCAAAACCTAAAACTACGCGTAACTTGGTTCTTGGTTTGATCTTCAGTTTCGTGGTTTACTCCGTGTTTTCTTGCTTGGATAAGCCTGAAAATACATCGACTTGGGATATCTTTTGTACTGTGATAGTGTAAAAGATCACTTGGGCTAAAAACCCTAAACTTACGCATAAGCTTAAGCTTACGCGTAGAATCTCTTACGCATAAGATTCATCTTACGCATAAGGTAATCCTACGCCTAAGTTTTCTATGCCTAACTTACTGTTTACGCATAACTTTAGTGTTTTTCTCTTTACTTACGCGTAAGCTAAACCTACGCGTAACTCTTGCTGTTACTCGTAACTTTGGTGTTTTTACGCATAAGTGCTACTTGGCTTTCTTGTGATTTCTACGCCTAAGGATACTTCATCAACAAAGGTTCATTCGACTACAAAGATCCATTTAACAACACAAGTTTTTCAACATGTCACAACCACCATACTCTAACTATTTCCCTTACACTTATCCTCAACGACAACAACAACTAAGTCCACAACATCAACAATGGAATCAACAACAAGCAATTTATCAACAACAATTTAATCAACAACATACTCTACAACTTGCAGCAATTCCACAACCTCAAATGGTTCAACCACCACCAAGTCTTCAAGTTCAACCCTACACAAACGATTTCAATCAACATCCATCAAGGAACACTATGAAGGAACCCACTTGGTTTGCAAAGATGTGTGAAGCTTTAAGCAGCCAACAATCAATTCATGAGGCTGGATCACTTGATAGACCTCCAATGCTCACTCCAGGAAACTACGATCAATGGGTGATAAGGTTCTTTAGGTTTTGTGATCTGAAGAAGCCACATGGAAAGTTCTTAAAGAAGGTTATCTTGGAAGGTCCATTTCAGATGCCTACTGTCATTGTACCCGGAGATCCAAATGCTAATCCACCAAGAGATGAATAATCAAACATTGCTACTGTTGCAGACCTGAATGCAGAAGAACTTCTACACTATGAAGCTGATGAGTTGCAATGCAATATATCCTTTTAGGATTACCAAACCCAATTCTTCGAAGTGTTGATGCTCAAAAGACTGCAAAGGCAATGTGGGAACATATTCATCTTCTTATGGAAGGATCTGCACTCAATTAGGAGGATATGGAATCCAAAATTTACTTGGCTTATGAACACTTCATGATTGAACCTGGAGAGACACTACAGTCTTATCATCATCGATTCTCAGACATCATAAATGATTTGGATAAACACAACATCATCATGCCAAGAATTGCAGTTAATACTAAGTTCCTGAGTAGTCTTGGTCCTGAATGGGAGAAGTATGTCATTTTTCTCTGTCAAGCGAAGAACATGCATCATTCTACATACGGATTGTTGTACGATTACTTGAAGCCTCATCAAAAGGAAGTTGATAAGGAAAGGATTCTCCGTGCTCAAATCGCTTCACCTTCACATCCGGAAAATCAACAACTTGCTTTGTATGCTCAAAACAGTTATCCTCCTCAACCAGCAACTCAACCAACTGCCACTATCACACCATATGATCAATCACAGCAACAATATCAACAAACTCAATTGGTTCCATACAACAACAACAATGCTCAAGCATTTGTCAGTGAAGCTAATGAGGAATCCGATTCGTTCGAAGCATTGCAACAAGGATTTGTTATGATTGCTAATGCTTTTGGCCGTTATACCAACAAATCTAACAATCGTATTCGTTCCTCATCTAACACAAGGAATCAGGCTGTTGTGAACAATGGACGAGTTGAAGTTCAGAATCGTGGTTATGGTCGTCAGATGGGCGGTGGTCAAGGGTTTAATGCTATGGGTAGGAATAACAACAGAGCTCAAGTGGTGGAACATGGAAATGCTCAATATGGGTTGAATGGTCTTCAATGCTACAACTGCAGTGAGAAGGGACACCTGGCTAATGCATGCCCAAAGCCGAGGACTAGGGGAAGTGCTTATCACAAAAAGGCTCTTCTTTTGGCTCTTAAGGATGAAGCTGGTGGAACTCTCACAGACAAAGAACAGAGTTTTATGGCAGATGCAGACTCAGATGATGATATGGAGGACTTGCAAGCCAATGCAGCTGTTATGTTGATGGCTAATATGCATGAGTTACACATGAGTGACACAGGCCCAGTGTATGACACTGATGACTTGTCTCAGGTACCCGAACAAACCATATTTATCTCTGATCTAATATCTCCGCCAACATCTGAATCCGGCAAGGCTCAGAATGTTCAAAATGAGTCATCCACATCTCATTCCGACGATTTTCAATTAAACCCCGTAGTTACATTTGACGATCAAGATGACCTTATGGTTTCCATTGATAATCAAATTGACTATGTGGTTATACTTGAGGATCTAAATAATGATCATGTTGTGACTCACGTTGAACACACCGAACTTTTGCCTCGTCCAGATGTTGATCTGTTGCTTAAAAACCAACAATCCATAGTGGAAGAATGTCGTGCAGTAAATCAGGACTTAAAAAGTAAAAATGCACTGTTAACCAAGGATTTTGAATGTTTAAAAATGCAACTCAACTTTTTCAAAACTCAAGAAAAACGTGAAAAAGGTTTTGAAGCCGCTTTTGCTAAATCTCATCAAAACGAAAAATATTTAGAGCGACAGATGCGTGATCTAGCCGCTTCGAAGAATGCTTTGTTGTCTGAAATAGAACAACTGAAACATGAACATAAAAAGCAAATTAACGCTCTCACCTTGGAAAATCAAAAAGCTAAGGCTGAGTTGTTAACTTGTCAAAAACAGTTTTCTGCATACAAAAAGCATTCAACGAAACGAATAGATGACCAACTGGAAGAAATTTTCGGTTTACAAAACAAACTCAAAGAATTTCGAAATGTTGTTTATAAGCATGGTGAGTCAGTCACAGCTATTCAAAAGTTTACTTTAAAACCCAATCCAGCTGGATATGGACCGAATCTTGCTGATTACAAACCTAAGCTTTCAATCAAAGCATTCAAACCAAATCTTGAAGTTTCCAGTGCAGAATATAAAATTGATAATTCTGTTATGAGTGTTGTTGAATATCATCGTCAAGAGGAATTAGATGCAGAAGACGAGAGTCGATCCAAATTAGAAAATGTTGTTTATAACAAACCTCATAACTATTCAAAAGCGATCACTTTCGTCACACCAACGGATTCTTCTAACACACCAAGGATTATCATAAAAACGTCTGAGTCTTCTAATGTTAATCCCAAACCAGATTATGCACAAACTTATGGTCCTTTACCTTCCATCAGTGAAGTAAACTCAAAACCTGAAAATCGCAAAATTCTTAGATATTTTGACCTTTTCATGGCTGACCTCAAAACTTTACAACATGAGATAGAATATCATTCTGAAATCAAAGTTCAACATTTTCAATCACCTCTGGCGCGAGAACAAAGAGACATTTTTCAGAAAAATCTTTTACCAAATGTTAAAAATTTGAAAAATTGTGCATTGTCTTGGGAACGGGACTTTCATAAGGAACTTGGATTGATGAAGGTCATTTTCGAGAAAACAGAAACATCTATTTCTAATACTAAACGTAAAAAGAAATTGTTAATAAAAGATGTTGATCGACTCTTGGAAGATGTTATCTCTGCTGATATCCATAATGTTGTGTTATTGCATTCTTTGCCGTATGCATCTGATCATATCTGTGCTGATTCTGTTGCTTCTGTTAATGTTGTTGATAATTCTGATAATGTGCATCTGATCGAGTCTTTAAAAGTGGAAAATGAACGATTGATAAACGAGCTTTCAAATGCAAAACGTCGTCTTCAATGGTGTCAAAAGAATTGTCACAACTGTGAACTTGCTTTGCAAAACAAAATCAACCAGTTGCAATCTAAAACGTTTAATCCAAAATTTGAGCAACTGGATGATCAAAACGTGTCTTTGAAATGTCAAATCTCAAAATATGAACAAGACCTTGTAAAAGTCAAACAGGAATATGGTGTCATATTTGATTTACTTAAAAAGACTCGTGATGAAGCATCAAACGAGCTTGATCATTTTCTTGTACACACTAAGGAAGTCATGAATTTTTCGGGAAATCTTCATTCTGAAAATCAAGAATTGGTGCACACTATCTTTAAGTTAAGAGAAATGTTAGGAAAGTATGAACAACTTCCGCCTACCATCATTAAGAGAATAGCACCTGTAACACTTAGTAAACGTGAACCCAGAATGCCTACAGCCAAAACACAAGTTGCTAACGTGCTTCCTTCTACTGAAACAGGAATAGTTGCCTCTTTTCCAAACGTTCGCACTTCACAGCCTAGGAGCAATACAAGGAAGAATAGGAAGTTGCGACCTAAGAAAAGAACAATAAAGAATGTTGAAGTAGAAGAACACCCTAGGACTATGAATAAGACTCACGTTGCTTCCACTATAAATATTGCGTCTGGCAAATGTAATAGAAATAGTGATGTAACGAATGCTAAACCTTTAAGTACTTTCGATATTCAGTCTGATGCACCTTGTGTTATTTGTCGTAAAAGTATGAATTCTGATTGTCATGACAAATGTGTTGCTAAAGCTATCATCTCTCGTTTAAGGAATCCAAAGAATCGGAATACCTCTAGGCCCACTAATCATTCTAAGTTTGTGCTTGGTAGACCACCCTCTTTAGATTCTAAGAACCGCATTGATGTCCCTGTAGCTCCAGTTTCACCTCCTAGGAATGTCGTACCACCTAGTGCATTCACTAAGACTAAAGCAAATACTAGTTGGAGATGGCAGAAATGGATATATAACACACTAGGATTTAAATGGATGCCTAAAGTTATTGATGTGTGTATGTCTACTATAATTGCTCCGGAACCCTCTAACATTTCGGGTTCCACATCTACTTCTATTCCATCTGTGTCGTCTGTGTGTAATGCAGGTGATACAGATCATTCTCTGGATTGTTGATAGCGGATGTTCCCGACACATGACAGGCAACCTTAAACTGTTATCAAACTTTATTACAAATTTCATTGGCACTGTCAGATTCGGGAATGATAGCTAGCATGGGCTACGGAGACTATATCAATGGCAACATCAAAATTAGCAGGGTTTATTATGTGGAAGGCCTCGGTCACAATCTGTTTTCAGTAGGTCAGTTCTGTGATGGAGATTTGAAAGTTGCTTTCAGGGAGAAATCTTGTTTCATTCGTGATCTACAAGGAAACGACCTTATGTCTGGCTCGCGTAATTCTAGTCTTTACACTATCTCTATGCAAGACATGGTTGCTTCATCTCCCATCTGCTTACTTTCAAAGGCAACATCAATAAAATCCTGGCTATGGCACCGTCGTCTCTCACATTTAATATTTCAAACTATAACCAATCTTGCTCGACACAAACTAGTTGAAGGTCTCCCACGATTCCGGTATTCTAAAGATCACCTTTGCTCAGCTTGTGAACAAGGGAAAAGCACTCGTGCTCATTTTCCTTCAAAGGTGGAACACAGCTCTCAGCATGTGCTTCATCTTCTTCACATGGATTTGTGTGGCCCGATGCGCGTGCAAACGATTAATGGCAAATGCTACATCTTAGTAATTGTTGATGACTATTCACGCTGGACTTGGGTCTACTTTCTTCGAAGCAAAGACCAAGCTCCACAAATGATCATCACCTTTCTCACAAAAATACAGGTTCAGCTCCGAAACACCGCCAGACAAATACGAACAGACAAAGGAACTGAATTTGTTAACAAAACTCTTCATGAATTTTATGAGAAAGTGGGAATTCAACATCAGACATCTATTGCACGTACACCTGAACAAAACGGAGTAGTTGAAAGACGAAACCGAACGTTAGTGGAAGCTGCAAGAACAATGTTAATCAATGCTAAACTCCCAGATTACTTGTGGGCAGAAGCTGTATCTACTGCATGCTATACTCAAAACCGTTCTATGATTACAAAACGCCACAACAAAACACCTTTCGAGCTTGTCCACAACAAAAAACCGAATCTCAAACACTTTCATGTATTTGGATCTCTTTGCTATCCGAATAATGATCGTGATGACTTTGGAAAGCTCAAAGCCAAAGCTAACATTGGAGTCTTTATTGGATATTGTGATAATTCTAAAGGTTTCTGAATCTGGAATCGTCGAACAAAGGAGATTATGGAAATGATTCATGCTCATTTTGATGAACTTACGGAAATGGCTTCTGAGCATAACAGCTTGGAACCCGGTCACAACCGCTTAAACTTCCCTCAAACCCCATCATCAGCTAAACAAAGCCCCCATCTCACTCGTCAACAAATGAAAAGGTTATTTGCTCCGCTGTTCAGTGACGATATTGATGAACGTGCTCCAGGTGTATCCGTTGTTTCCGCTGCTCAACCTGATACTACTCTTATACCTGATACACCTGCTACAACAACTACGGTTGAAGAAGCACCACCAGTTGACTCCACCACAAAATTTGAACAAACCGCTTCCAACAATGATGAACCGGCTGATGATGTTCTTAATGAAGTACCCCCACCTGCAGATTGTGATCCAAATGCGTTCTTTAACCCGTTTTCCAATGAAACTTATGCACCTGATGTCGCGGAATCATCAACAAACCATTTGAATCCTCAAAATCTGCATAATGTATATCAACATCAACCTTCTACACATCGTTGGACAAAAGACCATCCTCTAGAGAATATTATTGGCAACCCGAATCAACCAGTCGTTACAAGACAACGTCTTCACACAGATGGTGAACATTACATTTATGCTCTCACTGTCTGCCAATCTGAATCTAAAAACATTAAGGTCGCAATGAGAACTCATTAAGGACGCAACCTGAATCAACCAGTCGTTACAAGACAACGTCTTCACACAGATGGTGAACATTGCATTTATGCTCTCACTGTCTGCCAATCTGAATCTAAAAACATTAAGGATTGAATCCATGCAAGAAGAACTCAACCAATTCAAACGTCTTGAAGTATGGGAACTTGTTGAAAGACCAACAGGGGTCTTCGTCATTGGTCTAAAGTGGATTTGGAAAAACAAATTGGATGCTGAAGGGAACATAATCAGAAATAAGTCACGTCTGGTGGCTAAGGGTTATCGTCAGGAAGAGGGTATTGACTTTGAAGAATCATTTGCTCCAGTTGCTCGTCTTGAGGCTGTTCGGATATTTCTAGCGTTCGCGGCTCATATGAATATAACGGTCTTTCAAATGGACGTCAAAACTGCTTTTCTGAATGGTCAACTGAAAGAAATGGTTTATGTCAGCCAGCTAGAAGGATTCGTTGATCCCGCGTTCCCGAACCATGTCTACAAACTGAACAAAGCTCTCTACGGACTCAAACAGGCTCCTCAGGCGTGGTACGATAAGTTATCATCTTTCCTAATTGCCAATAATTTCACCAAAGGTTCGGTCGACCCTACACTTTTCATACAATATCACGGAGAACATATTTTAATCATTCAAATTTATGTGGATGACATCTTTTTTGGGCCAACACATTTAAAATATTCAAACGCTTTTGCAAAACTAATGAAGAAACATTTTAAAATGTCCATGATGGGTGAACTTACATTCTTTCTAGGACTGCAAGTTCATCAATCACCCCGTGGTATTTTCTTGAGTCAGTCCAAATATGCCCTTAAAATTCTGAATAAATTCGGAATGAATACTTGTGATACTTATGCCACACCAATGTCACATACCAAGAAGCTGGACGCTGATTTGCATAGGAAACTGGTTGACCCTACAAAATACCGTAGTATTATTGGATCTCTCATGTATCTAACAGCTATCAGGCCTGATATTGTCTTTGTTGTATATCTTTGCTCCCGTTATCAGTCGCGACCAACTGAAACCCACCTCTCTGAGGCTAAAAGAATCCTCCGATACATCAAGCGAACCATTAATTTGGGGATCTGGTATCCGAAGGATTCTGGCGTTGAACTAATAGCTTTTTTAGACGCTGACCACACAGGATGCTTAGACTCTCGGAAAAGTACTTCAGGAGCACTACAATTTCTTGGTGACAAACTGGTGTCTTGGCAATCGAAGAAGCAGGATTGTACATCGTTGTCATCAATCGAAGCAGAATATATAGCCATGTTAGCATGTTGTGCTCAAGTCATTTGGATGAGAACACAACTCAAAGACTATGGTTACGTATTTGACAAAATCCCGATGTACTGCGACAATCGGAGTGCCATTGCGATCTCGTGCAACTTAGTTCAGCATTCGAAATCAAAGCACATCGATGTTCGATATCACTTCATCAAGGACCACGTTGAACAGGGTACTGTTGAATTATACTTTGTGGGTACAGAATACCAATTGGCAGATCTTCTCACCAAAGCCTTAGCTCCTGCTAGGTTTAATGAGTTGGTCTACCGGATTGGTATGCGGTGTTTGACTCAAGAGGAACTGGATGAACTCTTAAAACATTCTTAAAAACCAGTCAAACACCAAAACCTCTTTTGTAAATATTTTCAAAAACAAAATACAAAATTATAAAATCTGATAAAACTCAAAAATATTCTCCTATCTAAATTCTTTCAAACATCGCAAGTACAAATCTTCAGTCAACACTTTGTTCTATCAAATCTTTCACTATTTTTCCCGAACAAGTGTTGAGGGGGAGAAAGTAAATATTTGTCGGTTTCATAAAACCTTGTACTTCCATGTTCTCAAATATATATTGTTTCTTCTAAAATGGTGGATACGTTTCTTGTCAAATACTCTCCTCGGACTCAAATGTTTTTCAAAATTCATTATTTCAAAAGTCGAGGGGGAGTATCGTTAAGTTTCTTGTCTTACATGTGTTTTGTCTAACCTAAACGGAAGTTAAAGGATCTTGGTTGGAACCTCTTTAAGGTTGAGGGACCGAATGCGTCAACTTGGCAAATTAATCTTAACAAAATCATTTACTACTAAAACAACCAAGATCAAACGGCCCAAATCAAATCTTCTAAATCCGTTCAAGTTTTTTCATAATGTATAAGTTCTAAACTATTTTAATCAAGATGATAAACAAGGATTTCTAAAATTCTTTCAAATCCAACGGTTAAAACTCTTTAAACTGATTTTGGAAAATTATTCAATCGAACGAACTGGGTGTTTATGATAAAAGTGTTTGGATTGAAATGAGTTATGTTAAAACCTTTCTTAGTGTCTATTAAACTTGTTTCAATCGTCCAAAACCATCCAGAATCTTAAATTTTGTTAATTTGAATTCTAGGGTTCTTGCGCTCATCTAGGGTTTTTCTATTCTGTGATATGTTATTAGGTGGTCAAGAATGTGTTAGAATAAGTTTATATGCATGTTTTTGAACCTGTAAATTAGCCCAGAAACATCTAAACTGTATGAATTTAAGTTTTAGGTTTTTTAGGGTTCATCTCCCATAAATCTTCTGATTCTGTGGTGGAAATGTGTTAAATCTTGTTCCATTGCACTCATATGACATCTAGGACACTCCAGAAACATTCTTGTTTGATTTGTGTAGCTATATCCCTTTACACGTAGATTAAGGGTTTAGGGTTTAAGTAATTTTACGCCTAAGTATTTCTGTGTGTATCTGATATGTTCTTATGTTTGTTCTGTGATCTAAAAGTTGTTTGGAATTAACTGCAATCAAGTTTTCATGTTTATAGTTAACAAGTTAATTATTCGTAATGTCAGAATCTTCAGGTGTTCAAACCGTTACGCTTAAAGACTAATTTTATGCGTAAAGGTAACGCCTAAGAGAAATCTTACGCGTAACTCTTACGCATAAGAGGTCTACAGTGGATTACGCGTATCTTGGAAAGATATTCGTAAACAAGGCTTGCTACGCATAAGCTTTACTCTTACGAGTAAACTTTACGCGTAACATCTTGCTTATTCCTACGCGTAAGCCTAAAGCCTTTGAACTTGTCTTACGAGTAAGAAACTCTTACGCATAAGCTTGGTCTTACGCTTTAGCTTACTCCTACGCATAAGCTCCTTTCTTACGCATAAGGATCCTTGTTACTCATAACCCACTGTTCACTACATTTTGGCCTATTACGCATATGTTTCTTGTTAAATGATGTTTCGTATAAGCTTACAAAAGTTAATATGTTGTGTGTTAAGTGAAAATTTGGACTTTGAAATTTCAAAATTAACATGTTCACGTAACTTTTCACATCAACTTCAATCAATTGGAATAATGTGACTTAGGACTTGTAACTAACATAAACATGTTACCATCAAACAAGGAATTAGATAATAAATCAGACTAAAACAAACACATTGTATTTCCATATGTCTGTCTTTTTGTCTAATGTATTTCAGATCACAAAATGGCTGCAAATTCAAGCAATCACAAATGCCCCAGCAGAGCTCTTGATGGCAAACACATTCCCAGCTGGATACGACAAAACAATTGGCAAGAACAATCTCCGTGTCATCTTCAACAACTTCATATGCTCATAATCATCTTGCAGAATTGCTGTGGACATCCTTCTGCAACATCCATTCAAACTCATGCTCACAAAGTCATCCTGATGATGAGTATGATTCAATGGAAGAGGAAATAAAATTTCATAAGACATTAAAGCAGAAAAAGGATGGAATACCATGCTTCAACCTTTCCGGTTAATCAACCCGGTGGGGCAGGAGGGTCAAGTAGTAGTCCTCCACTTATGGAAGATCCATTGCAAACATCTCTTACCCCATCCGATCCGGTTAATCAACCCGGTAAGGATCAGGGTGTCACTGTCACTACTACTATTGAAATGAAGCAACCACAACAACAACTAAAACAACCGCAAGAAGAAAAGCATGGTGAAGATGGGGAAATATATGACGAAGGAGATTATGATCATGATAAGGATGAAAAAGTCCCTGATGATGATAATTTGGCGGCTGAAGAGGAAATGATCCGAAAAGAGGCAAAAGAAGCTGCTAGAGCTGAGGAGGAAAAGTTTAAGAAGGAATCAGACAACTACATAGTTGACAATCCAATACACAAACCTCAACAGTCTTCTGAACCACCTCTTGACACTTCCACCAAACCAAAATCATCATCTCAATCATCACCTCCATCAACAAAAGAAACAACTAAGTCAACAACAAAATCTGTTAAGAAGGCAACTCCATCTAATGATTTGACAAATGGTTAAGCAGGTTTTCACCACTACACAACAAGCTACACAGCCACCACCATCTGATCAACCAAGGGATTCAGAAACCACACCACCGATGGAGAAAACCGTTGATCACTTTACATACACTAGTGGTAAGGATCACGACATACCTGAGCCCCAACCAGAACCTCAACCGAAATTTAGATCAAGTACATTACTGCACTCCTTGTTTTCATACGCATCAAATTAAAGAGCGTGTTGAAGTTCTCCACCTCGGGGTCGAATCTTACCTAAATTCTACACTTCATCAGAATCAATCAATAACCTCAGTACAAAATCGTTCATAAACAAAAGTTTGGGTTTGTCTACCAAAGTGAAAATCATCATACTTGTTTCATGGCTTTCGATGAAATTCACTAAGTTCTATGACGCCACCCTGGAGATGGTTCGAGATGGATTGGCATATCGATTGAAGGACATTGAGTTGGGTATAATTCAGACGAAGAGATGGAATTCAAAGGATCACAAGGATGTTCGTTGATTTATCACTAGGATTGATGAATGTTTGATTCATCGGGATCAGATGCAACGGTTGGAGAGCTATGTGGGAGGATGACCAAACTTTCTGATTCTGACTTTCCAACGTCCTTAGAAAGTAGCTGATCGTCTGTAATCATTGGGTACTCTCTTGATTGTGATTTTGTTTGTTTGATTATCTGACGATGGCTTGTGCACACATTTCAGTGTACAACCCGTACTTGTCAAGAAAGGACCCTGTGGTACGCTTCAGTGCCACAATCCTTATAAAAGGAGCGAAAGCTTCTTACTTTTGAGTAAAACCTATCAAACCTTTCTATTTTCAAAGGTTTTGCTCAAAAGAACAAGTACTTCCCCTTATGATTTTTCAAAACCTCAACCGTTTATATCACTTGTTGAGGGGGAGTATTTGACTTAAAAACTTTCTTCACAAAAAGTTCTTTGTGCAATCTTCCCACAAAACTCAAAATGGTCATATTTATTCTCAACATTTCTTCAAAAACAACATTTATATGCCATTTTTGAGGGGGAGAAAATATGTGATAAGAAATATGTTGTGTTTTGCTAGTTGAATCCTCGTGTGAAAAGACTTCAACCCATGAATTGACGGGGATCTGAACAGTCATACATTGAAAATATTTGTCTTCCATGACTTATCCAAGTAAATTGTACCCATTCGAGAAGCTCTTGATAGACATGAACTTTGACGGGTTTGACAACCTTTCGGGGTTGTCCACATCTTCAAGGTAGTTATTAGAGCTAGTTGTCACCTAAAAGCTGACAATGCATCTCTTTAACTATGCAACGTAATCGTGTCTCGCAAGGAATTATCTATCTTGAGTCGATCAATTCAAAAAGTGCGAACTCTTTCCTCACTGTGCAGATTTCCATAAAAACTCTTAAGCACATGTGGAGGGGGAGTATTTCTGAAAATCTAAAACTCTTGAAGTGTTCAAACATGTTTTTCATTCACAAACACTTTGAGAGATTTTCATGAAAAATGGTTTTATGGCAATGGAGGTATAAGGTGATTAAGGTTAGGAATAACCGTCCTATGATCCGCCAGAGCCGGAGGGATCTACCCAAGGACACTACCAATAGTTAGAATTAGAAGTCCTTAGGTATGATTGTAAAAAGGAGAAAATGAGAATCGGAGAAAGAAGGAGTTGAAGAATCAAAAAGAAATGCAAAGAAAAGGGTGAAAAGAAATAGCCCTCCAGATTATTCAACTTAGGGCAGACACCGGGTTCAATTCATATGCTACTGGTTGTCACTTGATGACGCCGATATTGAAGATTAAAAGTCGTCATGGACCCAGTGACGCATGCACTAAACCTTCTTAGCCACTCAAGTTTCTCCCAACAGAAGCTTGTTTCATTCTCACAGGGAACCCTACATAATCTATCGGCTTTCTCTTAGAGATTGCTGATATTGAAGAAGGAGACCCTCTCCCTAGTCTCCGCTCAGGAAAACCAAAACACACTATTGAGTCTAAAGCCTCGAGATTCATCAAAATATCTCTTAGGTACACTTGACATTTCATCACTTGATGTTCAACAATAAGAACATCAGTGGTACGTTATCGAGTCCTTCACAGATCTTAGCAATCTATCAAGAACATTTATGAGAGGTTCACAACTGTGATCCTCAGTGACTGAATGGAAACTCCTGCCAGGGTCAACATCAAACAGCCCTGACAGCAGGTCACTTCGGTAACTCCCCGTGGATTACGCTTAGTGTGTCTTAAACGGTCTACAGTCATGAGGTGATGCTTCGGTGTACCTCAGCGACTCATCTGAACTGTAGATGTACTTCGGTACATCACGTTATCTCACTTGTGGGACTCCAGTTCAGGAACGGCCTTTGTGAGAATTAGAGTGGTGTTTTCACACTATGCTGTTAACACTCTCAAAGTTCAAACTTGTAAGTGCCGGAATCCACTTATTACTAACCGTTTTCATGTTTTCTTCTTATGGAAGCTCTGGAGCGAAATGATCGTGCAGATTCTTCACATGCTCATGCCAACATCATCACTAATGGAAGTTCTATCTAAAAGCAACACAAAAGTCAAAATGATTCTTCGTCAAACCAAAGAATCTACAAAGTTAAAGACTTAAAGAACTTCATCAGTACTGAAATCCAATGTTAAAGAGCGTGTGAGCATGTTGAAGAATAACGTGGAGACACTGGAGCAACGAAGTAGACCTGAGGCAGACTTGATGCAGACTACAACATACTATCACTTTCATCACAAAGAACAAAGAACAAAGATTATGATGACGTCAAAGCAGAACTGTTTAAAGAAAACAATTTCTCTACACTGGGGAGATTGTTCGAATCAAGGCAATTCTTCTCACAAGAAAGAAGAATGTCAGAAGACGTCAAAGCTACTATTACATCTGCACCTTCACCGTTTACATTCATTCATCACCAACACTTAGGGGGAGATTGTTGGAATCACTCCTAAACCTAACTCAAGTGTTAGTGATTCATATGTAATAGTTAGCTTAATTATGGCCTTTATGTTTGTTATTAGCTTAAGCTTATGTAGAAGGCCCATGAGCTTAGGCCCATGTCCATTAAGGAAAGGAAGGAAGTAGGAGTGTTGCCCTAGCTCCCCTTCCTATAAATACCTTGTAATAACCCTCACTTGAGGGTTGGTTGTTCAATTTATTCTCTCATTCACATCTCCACGCATAACCGGTTTAGTATTTCGTGTGTGTGTGTTTGAATATTGTCCATCTGATCTTCTTCTCCTCTCTATCTCTTTTTATTGTGCTTGTGTTGTAAACTTAGTGACCTAACACGCTTAACCAACGCAAATTGCTTAAATTACACCCACTACCCGGACAAATCGATTAAATAAGTGATTTGAAACTGACACAAATCGCTTCCTTGAAATACTTTACCGAGACTCAAATCGCTAACATGCAAAACACACAAACCGCCACTTTAAATTCCAAAAACAATCCAACCACAATGATTCAAGCCTTCCAAATCAAAACCTAAACACTTATGATGATCCTAAACACAAAAGTACTATCAAAATCCAAACTTTAACACAAAAAATTGTCAAAATGATGCAAAAACCACTCAACTATTTCAAACCCAAAAACTATGCAAAACCACTAGAAATCCAAGAGTATGTAAAAGAGATGATCAAACCATGGCTCTTGATACCATTTGTAACATATTGGGTTTCACAAACACATCAAATCATGATCACTATGAGGCGTACACTATTAGGTTTTAGAGAGAGAAATAGTTAGAGGTTTGGGAACTTAGTGAGAGAAAGTGAAAATCTTATTATGAGCTCCAACTCTCTACCTTGGGAGGTAGAGCGTATTTATAGTCTTACATAAAATGCCACCTAAGGGATGTGGATCAGGCATACAGTGGGTAAAGACCCGTCCGTCCTCCACGGTGTTACTTAACTAAATACTATTTAACATTAAATAACTACGACTACGAGCTTTCTAACGATTACATATACTTGAGGTGACCGACTCTTTAATAACTGGATTTACTAAATCCTAACATAAAAAAAAGTCGTAACTAGTTTATTTTTCAAAGTTTTCTCGTAAGTAATAGTAGTAATAATAATAGCAGTTTTTTTTAGTCATTAAGTTATTTTTCTTTTGTGTGCTTAACTTAAGTGTGGGGGGAGATATTATTGTGAAAAGCGGAACTAGATTTTAAAATTCTAAATTTTTGGGCCAATTTTAAAATTTTGTATACTTGTTTGCCCTTGTGATCTGGTTGTTTTCTCGCTTATAGGATAATATATTAGAATAACTGGATCAATCCACTGGTGAAATCTGTAATTTTTGAAAAACTTGAGATGTGTCCCGATTAATATTGCAATCCATTCTGGGATCGATAACATTTGCTTACACATATTATAGCCCTTTCCACTAAATTGTGAGGATTTGAGCCTGTTCATATATAGCATACATCTTTTATGCTTGAATCTTTTGCTATGAGTGTGCCGGTGATTTTATTTATTCTAGAACTTGTACTTGTAAATCATTACCAGACCGCAGTAAGATCTCATTCGTGTGATATAAGTGTATTCGTATGATAAAGAGGCACCCTTAGGAATAAAACCAAGTGGCCTTCCACTTACATCTAATGATTTGCCTAGCCACATTTGTTAGTTAACCACCCACATGGACCCATTTGTTAGCGCTCATCTTTAGCGCTAGATACCCTTAGTTAAACCCTTTGAGCCATTCTTTTCTCTTTTTTTAAAACCAATATATATATATATATATATATATATATATATATATATATATATATATATATATATATATATATATATATATATATATATATATATATATATATATATATTATACACTTTAAACCTTGTTAGGAATTGGAAATTCCATAAGGAAGTGTCGGTCACCCCAATTATTGTTTAGCATATCTTAGCTCGTAGACTTTACGTTATTTAGTAGTTATTAGTTAGTTATTAGCTTAGTTATTAGTTTAAGTAACACCGTGGAGGAAGGACGGGTCTTTACCCACTGTATGCCTGATCCACAGTCCGAAGGAGGACGTGTAGTATGTAACTATAAATACCCTCTACCTCCCAAGGTATACAAACGATATGGTTGATAAAAAGGCTTTTGATGAACTTTCAAACAAATTCTCAAATCTTGAAAAACATTGCATTTCACTTGAAATTGCGATACAGAGTAAAGAAGAAAGTTTTCAACTTAACAAACCATGTAAAAATCTGGAACTTCCTAAATTCCGTGAACTTTTTGAAATTAACACTTTGAAAGCTCAGCTTCAAGACAAAGATTCAACTATCAACAATTTGAAGAAACATATTTCTAATATGCATGTGAAAAGTAATTTGGTTATAAGTAATTCTGATGTTAATACTATTGATGATATTCAAATGAGAAATGATGAATTAGTGGTTTGTGTGGCCAAATTACTAAAGGAAAATGAGTCTCTGAGAAAGCATCACATAGAACTAAGTGACTCTGTCAAAGAAGCTAGAACTAAGTCAATAGAACAAACAAACTCTCTGATAGCAAAAATTGATGATCTCAAAGCTCAACTTCAGGAAAAGAGTTTCACTATTGTTGCCTTAAAGAATGAGCTTAGAAAAACCGTAGGGAAAAGTGTGAGCACTAAGTTTACAAAACCATCAACCTTGGGGAAGCCAGTTTCTCATCCCACTAGAGACCGGTCCGTTGTTAGGCAGCCTACTGCTTTCATATATGAAAGAACAAAATCTTTAAAGACAATTCTTGCCTCCTAAGTTGATGCGATAAAAGTTTTGTCAAAACCAGTCACTTCACCTGAGTTACCTAAGAATAAGGCTTCTAGCTCCTTTAACCCTTAACAAGTAGCCACTTCTACTCCCAGCACCTCTAGGATTAGTTCGAAAACAGTGTCAAAACCAAGCATTAAAACCCAGAATTCATATGATATGAATGACTTGTGGAAGAACTATTATCTAGAAGAAGCTAGGAAAAAGGCACAGATTTGAAAAAATGGAATTTTAGGTGCAATACCTAGGGTGATGAATTTCACGAGATTTCAAGGCACTGCTAGTAGTAGTAAACCATTACCTAGGAACACTCAAAAGACTAGGGGTTGGCTTGCATCTAAGAGTAGTTATATGAAGAAGAATGCTAAGCATGTAGAAAATGAAATTAGAAATTCTGAGTCTTTTCCGAATAAGAAACATTTTCCTAACTCACATGCTAAGGTAAAATCCACTAAGACTACTAACATGGCTAAGGTTCAATATGTCATGAAGCAAAACAAACCTAAAACTCCACCTAGATGGATCCCAACTGCTAAATCTTTGGAGTCTAGGAATACCAATAAGTCTTTCACTGTGCATAAGAATATCAAAAATCCTAGACCTTGCCATAAGTGGATACCGTCTGGTAGAATGTTTAAGGATGTTGGACTTAGGTGGATACCTACCGGAAAGCTGTTTACCGATGGCAAAATCAAGGTTGACCGTGAAACCCCAAAGGGTTTGGATACTAATGTCACTAACCAATATATATGCAATCAAGCTTGTAATGTTAATGCATGTAGTCCTTACTCAGTTGCAGATGCTTCGATCCTTCAATACATGGACTGGCTTAAAGTATGGATAACAAATGGATTGATATCTCATAACTCACGGGTCCAAGTAACTCAACCTTGATATTCAAATCGGCTATGACGTCTGTTCACATCAGTTCAGGCCTCGTTCTTCAACACTATGGCGTATGTAGATAACACTTCAGGCCCCGTTCTTTAAAGAAAAGAAAAGTGTACGCCTCAGTGCGCTTTATCTTCAGAAGAAGAGAAATCTTCATTTTTATGACCATTCTCATCGACATTTTTCATCAACAAGCTTCATGTTTCTCCCATGCTCATTCAGTCATCAAGTGGATCTACGTTCATTGGTGTATATTCTTATTCACTTGCTCAATCAAAAATGGCAAACTTCATTTGCAATTTTTGAGAGGGAGAAGAGTGAAGAAACTAAATGTCAATCATCAAGGGATCTACTTACCATTGATCGTATTCTTATTCACTTGTTGGTTAAATCAAAAATGGCAACTTCGGATGCAATTTTTGAGGTGGAGAAGAGTGAATATACTACATGTTGATGGATATTTGAATAATGGTCATACGACTCTGTCACACCCCCAAATTACCTGTTTTGCAGCGGAATGGAATACCTTGGGGGATGACTAAAACCATCAGAGTTTACAAAGTATAGGTCCCAAATGAAAGTTACTATGTACGGAAATAAGTTTGATACAAGCCAAATGATGTTTTTAAAGTGTATAAAACCCAAGTGCGACGCGTCGTCTCCGCGACTCTATGAAATGTCCATATGCATGCCATGAAGTGAATGCCTTAGATACCTGAGATAAAACATGCTAAAAAGTGTCAACACAAAGGTTGGTGAGTTCATAGAGTTTGGTTAACAAGTAAAGCTTTTAAAGAGCGTTAATGCAACAAAGGCAA
Organism: Chrysanthemum seticuspe; assembly: GCA_019973895.1. Classification (NCBI taxonomy): domain Eukaryota; kingdom Viridiplantae; phylum Streptophyta; class Magnoliopsida; order Asterales; family Asteraceae; genus Chrysanthemum; species Chrysanthemum seticuspe. The sequence goes on from BPTQ01000009.1 coordinate 258,064,172, forward strand.
AGTTTTTGGTTATATAGAATAGTTCGCAAAGCAAAGGCATCGTAAATCCACTCAGTTCCAAGTCCCGCCCATACAAAACTTGCAACCTGTGTGTTTACAACCCACTGCTAAAAATAGTATGTCAATCATGTATGTATGTGCCATAGTAGTTAAAAATATAAATGTCACCACAAGGGTCTTCCAACACTCGTGTTGGGATGTTTGTGAATTAATAGCCTTCCAACAACTTAATTTGGAGCCACTAATTCTTGTATGTAGCCAACTGAACCTCTTGACGAGTCTAACTTGTTTGTTGTGTTGCATTGAATAACAGATTATATTCACCCCAGGTCGCGTCATCAAGGACACAAGGGTGGGGGCGTCAGCCCGATAGTACTATCAATACCTCTCTGCCGGCTCCCACAGGAGTTAACCAGTTGCTAAAGTTTGTATGTTGATGCATAATTGAAAACTAGTTTACCGCATTAAGGCACATATCGCAATAAACCACACATAATGTCCAAAGTGTATAAGAAGTATATTGAAACACAATTGTATAAATGGTTTGAGTATTCGCAAGAGTGAAACTAGTATTTAAGCATGTATCTCCCCCATATAGTTTGTAAGAATTTAAACGATTAAAAGTGGGGTATGAACTCACAGTAATATGTAAAAATTTAGAGTACTTGTGATAGTGAATGAAAATAGTTTGAGCATGTATCTCCCCCAAAAGTAATTGAAAATGCATGAAAGTAGGGGCTATGAAAACTCACAGTATTATATCAAAGTTTAGAATACTTGTGATAGTAAAAGCAAGTAGTTGAGCATGTATCTCCCCCAAAACAGTTATGAAAGCAAGTAAAAGTAGGGGCTACGAACTCACCTGGTGTGATTGATATGCTAACAAAATGAAGTGCACGAAAGTGAGACTCGGAAACTATCCGCGACCTAGAATGAATGTTATGATATGTAATGAGTTACGATGTTATGTTATGCATGCATTTCGTATGTTATTTATACCATTTACGAGTTTTGAAAATAATATTTATCGTCGAAAAATACTCGTTTGACGTCTTGACCAATCTTAAATTACTTTACAAGTATTTACGTCAAAATGTCATCCTACAATGGTTTTATAATGATTTATGGTGAAATTTTCACTTTTCGTCGTAAAACAATGTCGTCGGAAATTTCATGAAATTAACAAAAATGGTTTTGGAAAACTAGTCGTAAAATGGTGTGCGTCGATCGTTAGGAAACGAACTCGACGGTTTTGGAAAGTTTGTATCGAAATCTAGAAGTTTCAGTTCAGGAGTTTTCGTCAAAAAGGCCTCGAACATAAAGATAATAAGGGTTAAAGATAGTGATTTTGGCTAATTGTTATGTAAAAAGTGAGTTTCGGCCAAGTTTGAGCAACCGTAATTAATCTATTAAAACTCCGCTATACAAACGGCTTGTCGTTTTGAAAAATATGCTCGGTGATCTTGATTTTACTAGAAGACATTTCGTTCCAAAAAGTTCCACATCATGGTTAAAAACAGCCTCCAACATGATCGTTTTAGTTACCGTAACACTTGTCTCGTAAAATAATATAGTTTTTCAGAAAATAATAGTTACGGCAATTTTATGAAAACGTGCATATCTTTGTCGTTTCAAATCCGTTTTCTACATATAATACGTCCTTAGCTTCGTATCAAAGTATACTAATATATTTTTGACAAGTCGAAATAATTTGTGAAGCTTAAGGCTCGTTTTTGACTAGAACAAAGTAAAAACATGTTGCTGAAATTTCTGAAAATATATTTTTCGTCGTCAAACTTGTAAAATCCATAACTTCTTCGTTATAACTCCGTTTTAATCCGTTCAAGCGGCCACGGATTCGTTTTAAAGTATATTTTCTAAATATCAAGGCCAAAATCTCATGTCAACTGTCGGATTTTCCAGAAAAATAAAACAAGGACAGAACACTATAATATACTTATCGAAATTAGTTTTTCTCGTACTAAACCTATTCTAATCCCTTCAAATCAACTCCAAAGCTAATCTAATCCTACCATACACCTTCTTAGGGTGTCATGGGTTCCTAAACATCATCAAGACCAATATATACCAAGGAAATAATTATAGGATGACTTTATATATATCTAACTCTAAAAATCATGTAAAAATGGTATAAACAACACAAGTCTTGCATGTTTTTGCTCAAAAATGATGAGATGAGTATGAAATGAATATGTAAGATGAAAAATAAACATGAGATGCTTACTAGTGATATGATGAGGTGATTAGAACAAGGGTTAACCTAAACACCCTAGGTTTTTATTTCAAAACCTAAACAAGAGTGTATACTAGATTGTGATAAACTTGAACTTGAAAATTTGATGTTTTCTTCTTGAAACACTTATGGTGGCCGGTTGATAAGAGGAAGAACAAGAGAGAAATAACAAACTTTACTAACACTAGAATTATTGAAAATGAATGAATGATTGAAATAAGGGTTGAGTGACTATCTAAACTTGTAGAAAATCTTACCAAACATTGAATGCCAACCACTAGGGGCCGGTTTTTAGGGGATGTGAATCTCAAATATATAATTTTTTTTTTTTCTTTTATATATTGTATAAATATACTTGTGTAATTTTTTTGAAAATGTAAGTAAAGTGTACATGTAGTGATAATAACTTGTAAGGTAAATGGTAACTTTTAGGTAAAAGAAATTTTTAGTAGATCAAAATAGAATGTAATGAGATCATAAAAATTATAAAAATACATTCCTTGTAAAATTTGAGTGATAAAATAATTACCGTATAGTTTTTAAGAAAAACATCGTAATATTATAACTTTAACGATTTATATACGAAATAAATTCAAAACACTAGTTAAACTCAAAATATAGTTTTTATAACTAATGTAAGTATAAAAATATATCGGGATCATTTTTGAAAGTAGCGGATTAAATTTTTAAAATAATAACTCACGCGATAACGTTTATTTAATATAAAATTTACGCGTTTTAGGTGAAATGCAAAGATCATGAATGAACCGTTATGGAATGATGAATATGGAGTATGAGAAATGACCGAAAAATGAGAATTGTGACAGACTCTCCTCCAACATCTAATGTTTCACTTACTAAGGATAAATGGGAGTTATTGTTTAGGATTCATTGTTTCAAGATATGTTTGATGAGTATTTCCAACCGCTAGCGAATGTTGATCATCTAAGAAGTACAACTCAGACTACTCAAGAAGCCTAATCTCTAGTTATTCCTCAAGGCGTTGTTAATGACTATCATTGTAGTTTCACTCATGAATAATGATCCGCTCTTTGGTATTCCTTTGCCAAATCTTCACGGATTACTTTTCATGAATAATGATCCGCTCTTTGGTATCCCTTTGCCAAATCTTCACGGGTTATTGTGCACTCTGTAAATCAACCACATAAACATTAAGGAAAATGACTACCTCATCCGCTCGAAGACATTATTGGTGAATCTTCCAGATCAGTCTCTACATGTATACTTTTCAGGAAGAATGCATTGATATTGAGGAATCATTTGTTCTGGTTCATTCAGTGGGTCAATGTACATCCGATTGTATGTTTATTCACGTGTTGGACATTTGACACAAGTTGATTACTACGGAGTTAATCATTTATCACTTATTTGAGATTGAAGTTGACTTTCAAAAAGGCGTGTTCTTATTTGATAACTTGCTCGGGCTTAAGAATTTGAGTTGAAGACTTGGTTTATCTAGTTACCAGGAGTCGGAGTGGATGGTTGAAGACCTGGTCAACTATCACTATTAGGAGTTACGTTGTTTTACTCAGTGTCACACGCAGATGGCGGTGTGGATAATCACAAGAGGTGTTAATGTCTCATACTTTGGTTGAGTATTGAGTACTTAGAGATTTGCTTGGAGCATAAATTCTCGACACCATTCTTCTAACATTAGTGCAAGCTTAAGATACGAATGATGGGAATTCTACTTCAGTTTCTAGTTTGGTATATCGGGTTTTCCTCATCAGTGGTCACTTCAAATTGACTACATATGGGTTGGTAAAGATAGTCAGGAAGAGTTTCTGTAGCAGTTGATTCTCACAGGATTCATTTAGGCTATTTGAGTTCTTCTCACAAGATTTTGAGCTTATGGGTATATTATGTTTTGTTAATTCTGAGGTATCAAAACCAGCAAGGGGGAAGGAGACATACATCTAAAAGCTCAACGAGTACATGTGATGAACTTTATGATTGTTGTTATTCTGGGAAGACAAATGTCGTAACCGCAGAGAAACTCAGTGTTTAACTCGTGGCTTCTGGTGTATTATTCCAACTATTTAGGGGAAGGATATATTATTCCAACTATTTGGGGGAATGGTGTATTATTCCAATTATTTGGGGGAAGTGGTCTCTGGAGACTTTTGGTATGTGTCACTTCAGCGTTCAGTTGGAAGAAATGTGAGAAGAATATTTGAAGCGTGAGATGATATTGCTTATTGACATCTTTAAAGTGATTAATGGTTAAGTGCTTCCGGTTAATGGTTTATGTACACAATGTTATGATGATTTCGATTAAATCGCAACCATCATGGGGGAGAGATTATGTACATCAGGGACACACAACAGGTTCATGATGCAGGTTTTACTGACCAGGTCTTAATATTTATAGTGTCTCGCTATACCTATGGTCTACCCTAATGCACTAACGGGCAGTGTACCCGGTCGTGTGCAGTGTAGTAAATGGTAAAGTTGAGGTCATCCAAAGAGCTATGTGTGTTGGATTATTACTAAGTCTAATGTCACAGAATAAGAATGGTTTCGATAGGGAATTAATTAATTAAACTACTAATGAAGAATAAAATAAAAGCATATAAATGGTAAAGGTAAATCAATAGAGGAATAGTGGTGCTAACCTAGTCAATCCTCCTAGCTAGTTATGTCTACGTCTACCTACTTCCAGTTACTTCAGGTGGGGTCAAATTCGAGAGGACAACATTTGGCCAATTCGCCCTAACCTATCAGCAAAGATGCCACCAAAGGAGAAATCAGGCGCACCGTCATAAGTCCTGTTGTTCCTGGTCCCCTAAGCCAAGTCATTAAGTACTGCTACATGCTAGATTCTAAATAGTGAATGCCCGACCGTTAGGAACTTAGACACTACACCCCCAATTCTTAAGTTCATCCAAACGATAGGTGATCAGTTGGTCAAATCGTACAAGTAGAAAGGGTCGTCAGTTGGTCATATATTACCCTTCCTGTCTCAGTCCACTCACCTAGGGTCAGTTGGTCATATCTCCTAGGCAATTGGCCTCTACCGCCATTCAAAACTACCGAACCAAGGGTGACTACCAAAGAACTATGCATGCATACACTTAGAAATAATTATACGGAAGTAAAGGTAAACGCAAACAAAACAATTAAGGAATCATAACTAGGCTAGCACCAAAGGGTTCTTAGCCGCTCATATTAATCATGTAAATTAATTCAATATTCAAAGGTACGAAATACATGAATTGAAAGTAAAAGAAATATAAAACGCTAAAGCTTATCGTAACGGAGTGACTTCTCCCTTGGAAACAGCTCCGTATGCTCCCCTAGACCTGCCTTGAGCTTTTTCCCACGTTCTCAGAGTGTTGTGTGTGGGATGGGATGCTTTGAAATGCTGGAATTCGTGGGGTACTTATAGGCCAGGTCTGGGTTACGGCGTAACCTATAGAGGAGTTACGCCGTAACCTTCAATTCCGTCATAAATGCACTAGATCTGCTAGTTACGACATAACCTAATAAGTGGTTACGCCATAGTCTTCAATAAACATGGCTACGTCGTAAGTGATGCAATAGTTACGGCGTAAGTATCAGCGGCGTGGATCCTCATTTGACCTAATGTAGTTACGTCGTAACCTTTGGGAAGAGTTACGCCGTAACCTCTTGATAAGTTGGTATTCTGGGTCACGCAACAGTTACGGCGTAATGTGAGAGAGGAGTTACGCCGTAACTTCTTCAAAATAGGCATACTGTGATAAATCTTTAGTAATGTTTCCATTTCCGCGTCTCTTTAGCTCCAATGCTCGTAATTTACCTGAAAGTGGAAAACAATGGAAAACAAGCGTAAATCCATATAAATGATATAAATAACGAGCATTATCGGGGGAAATTGACACCTAATATTCAGGACTATTTGATGTTATTAAATATCTCCCCACTTGAACTCTAGTTGCCCTCAAGTAGACCTTATTAGATAGATTCCTAAAAAGATATCTACCAAAACCTGGAAAATATGAGTTTACAAATCCCTTATGCTAGAATAAAACAAAGCCGAACACCTCACGAAAGGGGAACAAACACTCAAATCTCTCAACTATTCTAAGTGTCAATTTCGGGGTGATCACTCAATCGCACAGTCATAGCATGTATTCTATCATAAGCTTGACGGTTACACAAATCTCCACCACTAGAGTTAAGGGCTAAACAATTCTCGAAGGCAATATGGGTAGACACGACAAAGGTTAAGGGGTGACTCGTCATTACTAACATGTCACAGCGAAGTGGACAAAATCAATGATACATGACCAAATCCATGGCCAAGACACCAAAGATTGCTCGTTGCATCACCTAGACACGCTTCATGACTAAAAGGGTAGGATAAGACATGGGATATATAATTGGTGTAAAATGAAAAACAAGCAGGTAGTCTAAATCTATAACCAAGTCATCACCACTTACCGTCCGCCCAAAGTTCAAGCTTAGAAGTCTAGAAACCGGATCATGAAATGCAAGGTAGATGTGTCATTAGAGGACGTCGTGATGGGCACACTACCTTTTCTTCTTCTGTTGGCAAAACTACCAACTCCAATCTTCAAATGTGACCGAGGTGGCCTCCTCGATACTAATCAATAAAGCTCATACTACAGTGCTTATAACATCGCACTTTACAATATCATAACTCAATCAACTTTTTTTTTCGAATCATCATTTTTTTTATTTTTTATTTTTATTTTTGAATCTAACATAATAACATAATATCCCCCCACTTAAGATGAACAATGGGAATTCGGGGGAGTCTTCAATGATCTTCATAAATGTCGTCGATGAAAGCGTGAGTTCCAAACCTTTCCACTCGAACCTTGAACTTAGGCAAATGATGACTTCCCAATCACAAATAAAGACTACAGGGTAGGCTAAGGTGTATAGGTGTAACGAAACAATATATTGGGTTGACAAAATGAAAGGAATGGCTCAGAAGGGTGTATCTAGGGGTATCTTGCACTAAAGGGGAGTGCAACAAAAGGTTTCACATGGGGGGTCGAAAAGTCGAGGTGACTAATCGATAGACTCACAATGGTAGGCTGTTTGGGATATAATCCTATAATATTGCCTTCTAAAACTGAAAAGTCCAAATACATCGAGCTAACTCAACATACCTCGTCTATGGTCTCGAAATGATGCAAAGGCCAAGTTCTAAAGTTTACAAGCTACCGGCACACTCATAATTTGGTGGATTTGGGGTAAAATATTGGAAACGGATAAGGCTAATCTCACCATGTAATGTCAAGGGTTATATGTGCTTGTCTAAGGTCTAATCTAGATAGGTTCGGAAAAACATGTCAAAATTTTAAAAATAGCATAATTTTTCAAAATAAACTAGAAAAATGAGGGCGAAATAAAGTTCAAGAGATAATTCTACTCCCGTCCCCCCACTTGAATTGTACAAAGTCCCTTTTGTACTACGCATTAAAATAAAGGTGAAGAGAAAGGTAGAATTAGAGCGAGAACTTCCCTGAAATTTGCTCCAAAAAGAAGAAGGCCTACGAGAAAGAATCGTGCCTTCGTTTAAGCGTCATGAACAAACTTCAATCCCTGAAATCACAATACTGACAAGCATAATACTAAAAAGAAAAAATAAAATGAAAAACAAACCTAACTCACTTTCGTAGGAACCACGGTTGCATTTAGCGAATGCAACAAGCCTTTTAAACCACTTGGTGTCCCAAGTGGACGAGTGAAGTCTCGTGAGGGTTTACAGGGAACACACCCACAAAGTTCATTTAAAAACTAATACAAGGTTACTGTGTTTTAAAATGAAAGAATTAAAGCAGAGGAGAGTTACGTTGTAACTCCTACAAGGGAGTTTCGCCGTAACTGGAAAAACCTGGTATGAGCTGTAAAGCGAGTAGTTGCGGCGTAACCACTGAGATGGCATTACGCCGTAATTGGTAATGCATCAAGAATTTTGCTACTAAAATGTTGGTTACGGCGTAATCACCAAGATGAGTTACGTAGTAACTCTGTTCAGATCAGCAACTGCAGCAGCAATTAGTTCCTCATTTCCTGCAAAAATGGTGAGAAAACACAAAACCCAACAAAAAGGAAATAAAAACAAAAGAAAGGGATAATTCAGGTTGTCTCCCGAAAGAGCACTTTTCTTTATTAACGAGTCTTTAAGTTAGACTTAGAGCCCCGGGGCTCCTATGGGGGCCTTTGAACATCCCCGACTTCTTCAATATCTTTCATCAAATTATGCCTCATCCATGCAACATTCGAGGCAGTTCAGAGGTATTTAATGGTTTCAATTTTTTGGACTTTACAAAATTTCTCTTCTGGTCCCAGGTGGTAGCGAGTGAATTCATATTTTTCGACAATAATTGGAGGTGGTTTTTTGTAGGGAATCCCCAGGAGTTTGCACCTCCTTTGATCATAAGCTTTGTCATCGGGATCAGTGAACTCCTCATTTCCTTGCAACTCAAGGTAATCTAGCATCCCTTCGATATCATCGTCAACAAAAGCAGTGTCCTTGAACCATTCTTCATCGAGCAGATTCTCCACTAGAACGCGCTTGCATTCTTCTTTATCATCACTAACCCGCTCTTTGTCATTGTCAATTGTTATTTTACTCGTGTTGTTGAGACTTTTGTCATTTGAGTTTTCTCGATCCATGTATTCCTTCCAAATCTTCTTTTTGGTTAATGTGTCCACATGTCCATACTTAATTTTCACCCAACTATCGAAACCTAGGTTGTCCAGCCAAGGCAAACTCGTTCTCTCCTCATCATTGGTCGAGGACCAAAAGAATTCATTTTTTCCTAATCTTCCAGAGTTGCTTCCCCCATTACATATATCGTCATACGGGTTGCATGACGTCCAGAAAATTTCCCCAGGAGATTTTACTTTTTCGCAACAGTGACTGCGTAATTCCTTGTTGTCAGTTTCACTTAAATGCTCATCCGTGCAGTATATGTCTTTATTAGTCTCTTCCTTTTTCTGAATGTGCTCCGCGTAATCAATTTTTAGCTTCATAAGAAGATTTGGATTGATCTTGGCATCCCCAAATTGAATTGCGTACCAATCTTCAAAGGCCAAATCACCGAATTTAATACTATGTCTTTCACGCTCATGAGGGCATGTCCATTCTTCCTTTCTTTCATCGTTTCCTCCATTGCAATACTCGTGGAAGGGGCTGCATGTAGGCCATGCCCTTGTGGTCTCCTCATCGGTAATGACGATAGGAGTACACCAGTGAGTGATAAGTGGCTCTTCTTCATCTTCAAGGGAGAGTTCCTCGAGTTTTTCTTACTCGTCCATGTCGAGGAATTTTTCTGACATGTATCCCAGTTACGCCGTAACTGAGATTCTTGGTTACGACGTAATTCTTTAGAGTCTCTTTCTTCAGTATTCTTTACAACCCCGTTGTCGCTGTCAAACACAAAGTTACGCCGTAACTCATTAGGCATGTTACACCGTAACTCAGATTTGTCGACGAAATCGTCCCCTAAATTCGTATCATTGACCTGAACCTTTGAGTTATCATAAGAAAAAATTACCTTACATTCCATAGCTGATTTAGATCCTTCAGGTTTATCATTATTGCTCCTTACTTTTTCACTGAGCTTTATCACCATGGATTCTAGGTTTTTCAGAGTTGAGTCGTGTTTGGAAAGGTTTCTGTCAGTGTTTTCCTGGAATTCCTTCAACCACTCATCTTGCTCCTTTTGTCTTTGGGCTGAATTTTCTAGAAACTTATTATTTGTTTCTTCAAGACTGGGCTTTCTTTCTTCATAAGGCCCACGGTTGTAATTTCCACGATAACCATTACTATTTCGATGATCACCGTAAAATGATCGATTTTCTCCATACTTAGCTTCTTCAATATCCTCTTCGTCCATATGAGGACAATTCTTCACAAGATGTCCTCCTCCATAGCTTTTGTTGGAATCACTCCTAAACCATAATCAAGTGTTAGTAATTAATATGTAATAGTTAGCTTTATTATGGCCTTTATGTTTGTTAATAGCCTTAAGCTTATGTAGAAGGCCCATGAGCTTAGGCCCAAGCCCATTTAAGAAAGGATGGAAACTAGGAGTGTTGCCCTAGCTTTCCTCCTATAAATACTCTTGTAAACCTTCATTTGAAGGTTGGTTGTTCAAGTTTTTCCTCTTTCACTCACTCTACGCATAACCGTATTATTATTGTTTGTGTGTGTGTTAGATCTTGTTCAATCGCCTCTCTATCTTTCTTATAAGCTTGTGTTTGTAAAACTAGTGACCTAACAGTGGTATCAATCGCCTACTAGTTGGGTGAATCATTTTGTTTTTGAAGTGGGTTTTGGTCCTACGCGTAAACCTAACGAGTGATACTTTGGTTTGTTTAAAAACACGTTTTTTTACACTTTTTAATCCAATATTCTTGTACTTTCAATGTTTTGAGGTGTTAAAATAACTGTTTTTGGCAAAAAGTTTCAACCTTTACGCGTGGATATACATTTTTAAGCTTGGTTTTTAACGAGGGTTTCATTCTACGCTTAACTGTTTTAGAGGCTTTGGTTCATCAAGTTTCACACTTTTGTGTATTTTGGTGTTATTGAAGCTATTTTATTACACAAAAACGGGTTTAGAAACACTTTTGGACAGAATCAAAATTTTGAGCATTTCTACGCGTAGTAAAACCCTAAAACTACGCGTAAGTGCTTCCTTGGTTTGATCTTCATTTTCGTGGTTTATTCCGTGTTTTCTTACTTGGATAAGTCTGAAAATACGTCGACTTTGGATATCTCTTGCACTGTGATAGTGTAAAAGATCATTTGGGCAAAAACCCTAAAATTACGCATAAGCATAAGCTTACGCGTAGAAATCCTACGCCTAAGATTTTTCCTACGCCTAAGCCTAGTCTTACGCATAAGAAAATCCTACGCCTAACTTTCTGCGCCTAACTTTAGAGCTTTTTCCTACTTATGCGTAAGCTAAATCCTACGCGTAACTACTTATTGTTACGCGTAACTTTGGTGTTTTTACGCATAAGTGCTACTTGGTTCTTGTCTTTTCTACGCCTAAGGACACTTCATCAACAAAGGTTCATTTGACTACAAAGATCCATTTTTACCAACACAAGTTTTCAACATGTCTCAACCACCATACTCTAACTATTTCCCTTACACTTATCCTCAACGACAACAACAACTAAGTCCACAACATCAACAATGGAATCAACAACAAGCTATTTATCAACAACAATTTAATCAACAACATACTCCACAACTTGGTGCAATTCCCCCACCACAAATGGTTCAACCACCGCCAAGTCTTCAAGTTCAACCCTACACAAATGATTACAATCAACATCCATCAAGGAGCACTATGAAGGAACCCACTTGGTTTGCAAAGATGTGTGAAGCTTTAAGCAGCCAACAATCAATTCATGAAGCTGGATCACTTGATAGACCTCCAATGCTCACTCCAGGAAACTACGATCAATGGGTGATAAGGTTCTTTAGGTTTTGTGATCTGAAGAAGCCACATGGAAAGTTCTTAAAGAAGGTCATCTTGGAAGGTCCATTTGAGATTCCTACTGTCATTGTACCCGGAGATCCTACTGCTATTCCACCAAGAGATGAACAAACCAACATTGCTACTGTTACAGACTTGAATCCTCAAGAACTTCTCCACTATGAAGCAGATGAACTTGCAATGGAATATATCCTCTTAGGATTAACAAACCCAATTCTTCGTAGTGTTGATGCTCAAAATACTGCACAGAAAATGTGGGATCATATTCGTCTTCTTATGGAAGGATCGGTACTCAATCAGGAGGATTTGGAATCCAAAATTTACTTGGCTTATGAACACTTCATGATTGAACCTGGAGAGACACTAGAGTCCTATCATCATCGTTTTTCAGACATCATCAATGATTTGGATAAACACAACATCATCATGCCAAGAATTGCAGTGAATACTAAGTTCCTGAGTAGTCTTGGTCCTGAATGGGAGAAGTATGTTATTTTTCTCCGTCAAGCGAAGAATATGCATCATTCTACCTATGGATTGTTGTACGATTACTTGAAGCCTCATGAAAAGGAAGTTGATTGGGAAAGGATTCTCCGTGCTCAAATTGCTCCACCTACACATCCGGACAATCAACAACTTGCCTTATATGCTCAACAAAGTTATCCTCCTCAACAAGCAACTCAACCTACTGCCTCAGTCACACCAAACGATCAATCACAACAACCTCAACCAAATCAATTGGTTCCTTACAACAACAACAATGATCAAGCACTTCATAGTCAAACTAATGAGGAATCCGATCCATTCGAAGCATTGCAACAAGGGTTTGTTATGATTGCTAATGCTTTTAGCAGTTATACAAACAAATCCAACAATCGTATTCGTTCCTCATCCAATACACGAAATCAGGCTGTTGTGAACAATGGACGAGTTGAAGTTCAGAATCGTGGTTATGGTCGTCAAATGGGAGGTGGTCAAGGGTTTAATGCTATGGGTAGGAATAACAACAGAGCTCAAGTGGTAGAATAGGGAAATGCTCAGAATGGGTTGAATGGTCTTCGATGCTACAACTGCAATGAGAAGGGACACCTGGCTAATGCATGCCCAAAGCCAAGGACTAGGGGCAGTGCTTACTTCAAAGAGGCTCTTCTTTTGGCTCTTAAGGATGAAGCTGGTGGATCTCTCACAAACAAAGAACAGAGCTTTATGGCAGATGCAGACTCAGATGATGATATGGAGGACTTGCAGGCCAATGCAGCTGTTATGTTGATGGCTAATATGCAAGAGTTACACATGAGTGAAACAGGCCCAGTGTATGACACTGATGGCTTGTCTCAGGTACCCGAACAAACCATCATCATATCTGAACTAATATCTCCGCCAATATCTGAATCCGACACGGATCAGACTGTTCAAAATGAGTCATCTACATCTCAGTCTGACGATTTTCAAGTTAACCATGTAGTTACATTTGACGATCAAGATGACCTTATGGTTTCCTTTGATAATCAAATTGACTCTGTGGTTGTACTTGAGGATCTAAAGAATGATCATGATGTGACTCACGTTGAACAAGATGAATTGTTGCCTCATCCAGATTTTGCTCGGTTAATTCAAGACCATCAAATCAAAATGGAGGAATGTTATGCATTAAATAAGGACTTAAAAAGAAAAAATGCACTGTTAACCAAGGATTTTGAATGCTTACAAATGCAAGTATGCAACTCAACTTTTTCAAAACTCAAGAAAACCGTGAAAAAGGTTTTGAAGCCGCTTTTGCTAAATCTCATCAAAACGAAAAATATTTAGAGAGACAGATGCGTGATCTAGCCGCTTCGAAGAATGCTTTGTTGTCTGAAATAGAACAACTGAAACATGAACATAAAAGGCAAATTACCGCTCTCACCTTGGAAAATCAACAATCTAAGGCTGAGTTGTTAAATTGTCAAAAACAATTCTCAGCATACAAAAAGCATTCAACCAATCGGGTAGATGACCTTCTTGTAGAAATTATTGGCTTGCAAAACAAAATTAAAGAGTTTAAAACTGTTGTTTACAAACATGGTGAATCAGTAACAGCTATTGAAAAGTTTACTTTAAAACCCAATCCGAAAGGATATGGACCAAATTTGGCTGATTACAAACCAAAGCTTTCACTAAAAACATTCAAACCAAATCCTGAAGTTTCCAGTGCAGAATATAAAATTAATGATACTGTTATGAGTGTTGTTGAATATCATCATCAAGAGGAATTAGATGCAGAAGACGAGAGTCGATAAAAATTAAAAATAGTTGTTTACAACAAACCTTTTAATTATTCAAAACCGGTCACTTTCGTCACACCAACGGATTCTACTAACACACCAAGGGTTATCATCAAAACACCTGAGTCTTCTAATGTTAATCCCCAACCAGACTATGCTCAAATTTATGGTCCTTTACCTTCAATCACTGAAGTAAACTCAAAACCTGAAAATCGCAAAATTCTTAGATATTTTGATATTTTCATGGCTGACCTCAAAACTTTAGAACATGAGATAGAACATCATTCTGAAATCAAAGTTCAACACTTTCAATCGCCTTTAGCGCGAGAACAAAGAGACATTTTTCAGAAAAATCTTTTACCAAATGTTAAAAATTTGAAAAGTTGTGCATTAGCTTGGGAAAAGGATTTTCATAAGGAACTTGGAGTAATGAAGGTCGTTTTCGAGAAAACTGAAACATCTATTTCTAATACTAAACGAAAAAAGAAAATGTTGAGAAAAGATGTTGATCGACTCTTGGAAGATGTTATATGTGCTGATATCCAAAATGTTGTGTTACTCTATTCTTTGTCACATGCATCTGATTATATATCTGCTGATAATGTTGACTCTGTGGTAACTGTTGAGAATAATGATAAGATGCTTCAAATCGAGTCTTTAAAAGCTGAAAATGAACGATTACTTACCGAACTTTCCTATGCAAAACGTCGTCTTAATTGGTGTGAAAAAGATATTCACAATCAACAACTTCGGTTTCAACAGAAAATCGCTCAGTTGCAAACAAAATCTTTTGATCCTAAAATTGAGCAACTGGATGATCAAAACGTGTCTTTGAAAAGTCAAATCTCAAAATATGAACAAGAACTTGTAAAAGTTAAACAGGAATATGGTGTCATATTTGATTTACTCAATAAGACTCGTCATGAAGCATCCAACGAACTTGATCACTATCTTGCTTACACTAGAGAAGTCATGAATTTTGCTGGGAACATTCGTTCTGAAAATCAAGATTTGATTCACACTATCTCTAAGTTAAGAGAAATGTTAGGAAAGTATGAACAACTTCCGCCAACCATCATTAAGAGATTAGCACCCGTAACACTTAGTAATCGTGCACCTAGAATCCCTACTGCCAAATCACAAGTTGCTAACGTGCTTCCTTCTACTGAAACAGGAATAGTTGCGTCTTTTCCAAACGTCCGCACTTCACAGCCTAGGAGCACTCAATCGAAGAATAGGAAGTTGCGACCTAAGAAAAGATCAATAAAGAATGCTAAAGTAGAAGAACACCATAGGACCATGAATAAGACTCACGTTACTTCCACTATAGATGTTGCGTCTGGCAAATGTAATAGAAATAGTGATGTAACGAATGCTAAACCTTTAAGCACTTTTGATATTCAGTCTGATGCACCTTGTGTTATTTGTCGTACAAGTATGAATTCTGATTGTCATGACAAATGTGTTGCTAAAGCTATAATCTCTCGTTTACGGAATCCTAAGAATCGGAATACCTCTAGGCCCACTAATCATTCTCAGTCTGTGCTAGGTAGACCACCTTCTTTAGATTCTAAGACAAGCATTGTTGTCCCTGTAGCTCCAGTTTCACCTCCTAAGAATGTAGTACCACCTAGTGCATTCACTAAGACTAAAGCAAAAAGTAGTTATAGATGGCAGAAATGGATATATAACACACTAGGATTTAAATGGATGCCTAAAATCATTAATGTGTGCATGTCTAATATACCTGCTTCGGAACCCTCTAACATTTCGGGTTCCACATCTACTTCTATTCCATCTGTGTCGTCTGTGTGTAATGCAGGTGATACAGATCATTCTCTGAATTGTTGATAGCGGATGTTCCCGACACATGGCCGGCAATCTTAAACTGTTATCAAACTTTATTGCAAAGTTCATAGGCACTGTCAGGTTCGGGAATGATCACTTTGCAGCTATCATGGGCTACGGAGATTATGTCAATGGGAACATCGAAATCAGCAGGGTTTACTATGTGGAAGGCCTTGGTCATAACCTGTTTTCAGTAGGTCAGTTTTGTGATGGAGATTTGGAGGTTGCTTTCAGGGAGAAAACTTGTTTCATTCGTGATCTACAAGGAAATGACCTCATGTCTGGCTCGCGTAATTCTAGTCTCTACACTATCTCTATGCAAGACATGGTTGCTTCATCTCCTATCTGCTTACTTTCAAAGGCAACATCAACAAAATCCTGGCTATGGCACCGTCGTCTCTCACATTTAAACTTTCAAACCATCACCAACCTTGATCGACACAAACTAGTTGAAGGTCTCCCACGATTCCGGTATTCAAAAGATCACCTTTGCTCAGCCTGTGAACAAGGAAAAAGCACTCGCGCTCATTTTCCTTCAAAGGTGGAACACAGCTCTCAGCATGTGCTTCATCTTCTTCACATGGATTTGCGTGGCCCGATGCGTGTGCAAACAATCAATGGCAAACGCTACATCTTAGTAATTGTTGATGACTACTCACGATGGACTTGGGTCTATTTTCTTCGAAACAAAGACCAAGCTCCAAAGATGATCATCACCTTTCTCACGAAAATACAGGTTCAGCTCCGCAACACCGTCAGGCTAATCAGAACAGACAAAGGAACTGAATTTGTTAACCAAACCCTTCGTGAATTCTATGAGAAAGTGGGAATTCAGCATCAAACATCTATTGCACGTACACCAGAACAAAACGGAGTCGTTGAAAGACGAAACCGAACGTTAGTGGAAGCTGCAAGAACAATGTTAATCAATGCTAAACTTCCAGATTACTTATGGGCAGAAGCTGTATCTACTGCATGCTATACTCAAAACCGTTCTATGATCACAAAACGCCACAACAAAACACCTTTCGAGCTTGTCCACAACCATAAACTGAATCTCAAACACTTTCATGTATTTGGATCCCTTTGTTATCCGAATAATGATCGTGATGATTTTGGAAAGCTCAAAGCCAAAGCTGATATTGGAGTCTTTATTGGATATTGTGAGAATTCTAAAGGTTACCGAATCTAGAATCGTCGTACAAAACAGGTGATGGAAATGATTCATGCTCATTTTGATGAACTCACGGAAATGGCTTCTGAGTACAACAGCTTAGAACCCGGTCACAACCGTTTAAACTTCCCCCAACCCCCATCATCAGCTGCAAAAAGCCCCCAGCTAACTCGTCAACAAATGGAAAGGTTATTTGCTCCTCTGTTCAGTGACGATATTGATGAACGTGCTCCAGGTGTATCCGCTATTTCCGCTGCACAACCTGATAATATTCCTATACCTGATACACCTGCTACAACAACTACTTTTGAAGATGCACCTACACCAGTTGACTCCAACACAACAGTTGAACACACCGCTTCCAACATTGATGAACCGGCTGATGATATTCTGAATGAAGTACCCCCACCTGCAGATTTTGATCCAAATGCGTTCTTCAACCCGTTTGCTAATGAGACTGCTGCACCAGATGTCGCAGAATCTTCAACAAACCATTTGAATCCTCAAAATCTGTACAATGTATACCAACATCAACCCTCTACACACCGATGGACAAAAGACCATCCTCTGGCTAACATTATTGGCAGCCCGAATCAACCATTCGTTACGAGACAACGTCTTCACACAGATGGTGAACATTGCATTTATGCACTCATTGTCTGCCAATCTGAGCCTAAAAACATTAAAGATGCAATGACAAAAGACAACTGGATTGAATCCATGCAGGAAGAACTCAACCAATTCAAACGTCTTGAAGTATTGGAACTGGTTGAAAGACCAACAGGGGTCTACGTCATTGGTCTAAAATGGATTTGGAAAAACAAATTGGATGCTGAAGGGAACGTTATCCGAAACAAGTCACGTCTAGTTGCTAAGGGTTATCGTCAGGAAGAGGGAATTGACTTTGAAGAATCTTTTGCTCCGGTTGCTCGTCTTGAGGCTGTTCGGATATTTCTCGCGTTCGCGGCTCATATGAATATGACGGTCTTTCAAATGGATGTCAAAACTGCGTTTCTCAACGGACAACTGAAAGAAACGGTTTATGTCAGCCAACCCGACGGATTCGTTAATCCAGAGTGCCCGAACCATGTCTACAAACTGAACAAAGCTCTTTATGGTCTCAAACAAGCCCCTCGGGCATGGTACGATAAACTATCATCTTTCCTCATTGCTAATAATTTCACTAAAGGCTCGGTTGACCCAACTCTTTTTATACAATATCACAGGGCACACATCTTAATTGTTCAAATTTACGTGGATGACATCATTTTTGGGTCGACACATAAAAAGTTTTCAACCGCTTTTGCAAAACTAATGAAGAAAAATTTTGAAATGTCCATGATGGGTGAACTTACGTTCTTTCTAGGACTGCAAGTTCATCAATCACCCCATGGTATTTTCTTGAGTCAGTCCAAATATGCCCTTGAACTGTTAAACAAATTTGGAATGACAACCTGTGACACTTATGCCACACCAATGGCTCATACCAAGAAGCTAGATGCTGATTTACATGGGAAATTAGTTGACCCTACCAAATACCGAAGTATTATTGGGTCTCTCATGTATCTAACAGCTAGCAGACCTGATATTGTCTTTGCCGTTTATCTATGCTCCCGTTATCAGTCGCGACCAACTGAAACCCACCTCTCTGAGGCTAAAAGAATCCTACGATACATCAAGGGAACCATTAACTTGGGGATCTGGTATCCGGAGGATTCTGGTTTTGAACTAATCGCCTTTTCAGACGCTGATCACGCAGGATGCTTAGACTCTAGGAAAAGTACTTCAGGAGCTCTACAATTTCTCGGTGATAAACTGGTGTCTTGGCAATCTAAGAAACAGGATTGTACATCGTTGTCATCAACCGAAGCAGAATATGTAGCCATGTCCGCGTGTTGTGCTCAAGTCATCTGGATGAGAACACAACTCAAAGACTATGGTTACGTATTTGACAGAATCCCGATGTACTGCGACAATCGGAGTGCCATTGCAATCTCGTGCAACTCTGTTCAGCACTCGAATTCAAAGCACATCGATCTACGCTATCATTTCATCAAGGACCACGTGGAACAGGGTACCGTTGAATTATACTTTGTGGGTACAGAATACCAATTGGCAGATCTTCTCACCAAAGCCTTGCCTCCCGCTAGGTTTAATGAGTTGGTCCACCGGATTGGTATGAGGTGTTTGCTTCAAGAGGAATTGGATGACCTCTTAAAACAGTCTTAAAAAACTGTCAAACACCAAAACTCTCTTTTGTAAATAAATTTTTTCAAAAACAAAATACAAAAATATAAAACCCGATAAAAACAAAAATATTCTTCTAATCTATTTTTCTTTCAACATGGCAAGTACATTTCTTCCGTCAACACTTTTATCTTTCAAAATTCAGTATTTTTCCGATCAAGTGTTGAGGGGGAGAAAATTATAACTTTAATTGTTTCAAAACATCTGTGTACTTGCATGTTATCATATCTCGGTTGTTTCTTTTAACAAATGGTGGTAAATTTTCTGGTACAATGACACTCCTCGGACTAAAATTAATAACCTTTCATTATTATTAGAGTCGAGGGGGAGTGTCATCAAGTTTCTTTCCTAAAGACTTTGTTTGGTAACCAAAATGGAAGTTAAATGGCTTTGTTTGAAAAAGGAAAAGGTGGAGGCACTAAAACTGTCAAAATGATAAAGTTATTTTTAATAAAAACACCTCCCACCTACTTTTTACTTCACATTTAATACACACTACCAAATTCATCAACGCCTAAGAATCACTCGAGTAATCCGTTGATTTGATCATCACTGTGTAAGTGTGTTAACGATCTATACATGTTTTTAAGCTAAGGTTTTGAATATCATACAGATCCAACGGCTAAAAAGTGTGTTACGCGTGATTATGTGTTCTACGCATAAGCATATGAACACATAATCATTATGTGTGTGTTTTTAGTTATATGGATAGTGTCAAAATGTTTCTTATACATCAAGGATACCATTTTAACCATCAAAACCCACCCAGAAACACGTACTAAGGATTTTTGAAAATTAGGGTTTATGCGTGGTTTTGGGTCTTTTCGAATGTGAAGTGTTTTGGTCAAAAAGATTGTTGGGTTATGTTCTTGTGATGTTGAATTAATGATATCCCTGCTCAATAACCACCCAGAAACTCTAAATTATTAACAATTTTGAATTAGGGTTTAAAGTTCTATAGTTTGGGTATTTTTGATTCATCATGAACTAGATGTTAATACTTGGTCTAAAGACTCTAACAACACTCTTGAACTACCAGAAAAAGTTTTGTGCAAATCCTATGGCTAGAAATGATACGCGTAAATCTTAACCCTTAGGGTTTTGACCTACGCGTATGACTCTCTACGCTTAACTGTTTAACAAGTGTTCTTGCCATGTTTTGTTGATATAATGAATGTTTGTGTTAATTTTGATGATTTGATGAATTTATTTCAGGCTTTGCTACGCTTAAAATATTCAGAATCAAGGTCATTTGCAACTCTACGCATAAGGATTACCCTACGCGTAGTTAAGTTATGCGTAAGAATAATCCTACGCATAACTATTACGCGTAAGGTTCTACAATGGGACTACGCGTATCCTGTGAAGGATATGCGTAAACAGTGACCTCTACGCATAAGGTCTACTCTTACGAGTAAACCTTACGCGTAAGGTTCTTATACGCCTACGCGTAAGCTCTACGCGTAAGGTCCCCTTTTCCTACGCGTAACATTTCTTACGCGTAAGTTATGATCCTACGCGTAAGCTTTTGCCTACGCATATGTCATTACAGTTTACGCTTAACTTTGCCAAAACTACGCTTAACCCTGGATTGACCTTCATGATGAATTGTTACGTGTACAAACTTATAAATAAACTAATCATAACGTCACGAATCCAATAATGTCACTAATAAACTTAATCGTTTGATATGTTGTGAACAATAAGTGATAACATAAACTTTAAAACTTAAAGTTAACTAACTCACGAAACATTTCACGACGTCATTAGACTATTGGACAAACAAGTGACTTAGGACTCGTAACAATCATTATCACTGTACATTCAATAACTAGACAATAAAACCTTCTGTTGACTAACATTATGTCTTTCGATATGTTGGTTCTTTTGGCTAATGTTATTTCAGATCACGACATGGCTGAACAAATGAATGTGGATGCATCAGAAGTTCTTACAATTGCTAATATCTTTCCAAATGGCTATCCGAGAAAGCTTGGAAAGAACAACCTTAGGGTTGACTTTGACACCCTCACATGCTCATAATCTTCTTGTCTCATTGCAGTGGATATTCTCAGGAATCATCCCTACCAGAACATGCTCTCACACTCTGCCACAGTTCCAGAGGTCTACATTCAACAATTCTGGGATTCTATGCAGAGGATCACTGGTCAAAATGCTGTGAATGTGACTCTTAATCACAAACAAGTCACTATCACTCCTGATGACTTACGAGATGTTCTCATCATTCCAGACATCGCTCCAACCGACTTCTTTGCTACCCCTACTGAAGAGACTGTCCTGCAATTCTTGATAGATATTGGTTATGATGAAGCTAAAGGAATCATTTCTAAGCACTCTCACGTGGAGCTGAAGAATATTCCTCAACCATGGAGGACACTCTATATGATCATCACCAAATCAGTCTCTGGTCGTGACAGTGGCTATGAGCATCCCAAGCTCATGGAACTGCAAATTTTCTGGTCGTTGATCAACAAGAAGGACATCATAATCGAAGCACTGCTATGGGAAGATATGATGCTGTCTCATAAGAAGCTTGGCTCCAAAATTCCCTATGTCAGATACACCAAACTGTTGATCCATAGAGCTCTTGGACTTCATCCTGATATCCCCATGAGACTCAATGACCCAGATAATCATGACATTTTGACTGAGCCCATACTATCTGTCAGAATCAAAGAATCGTCCACGAAGAAACAGGGTGCTGTGTTGCCCAATCACCTTCTTACAAAGGAAATCAAAAATCTGGAAACGTACAAAAGGTATCGGGTAGCCGTAAAAGAAGGAAAAGTTGGCCATCTTGATGAAAAGGCTTCTGGGACACCTACTCGGAGAACCAGAAGAGGCAGTGCTGGAAGTGCATTAAGCATAGAGTCATAGGAAGTTCCCCAAGAGGAACCCTCCTTCAAAGAGGACTGTTCCATCTAAGGAAGCTACTCCCATCCCAATCCCCAAGCCCGAACCACAAAGAAAGCTTTTGGACGAAAGCTCTGAAGGTACTGAATCAGATGAAGAGATTACTTACTCTGAAACTGCAAAGGATGACACTCCATTCATACCAAAACCTCCAAGTCCTCAAGCTGATAAAGGAAAAGGGAAGACTCCTGCATTGGTACCCTATGATGAAAGCTCTGAAGAAGAAGAAGAGCTATTAGATCATTCCTACAGGAAGAAGTTTAATTTAGTTAGACACATTCAAAAAGCCGAAGAATTTGCAAAAGACCAAATGGGTGGCCCCGGAGGATCAAGTGGTGCTGCCCACTCCTCACCAGATCCTGATGCGGTTAATCGACCCGATAAGGGATCTGGTGCCACCACTCTTGTGCAAAAACAAACACTTGTGAAGGAGTCTACTGATCTTAACATTAAGGAACCAGAAAAGGATAAGACTGAGAAAGTGAAAACTGATGATGAAGCTAAGGATCAGAAGGAAGAAAAGGCTAAATCTGGACAAGATGATGAAGAGAATTATGATGATTATCTTCTCAAAAGTCCAACTCGTTCCAAGGAGGATACTTCTGCACCTCCTAAGGACCCCGAGTCTCCTCATGTCTCCTCCTCATCAGATTCTTCATCTCACTCATCACCACCACCATCAAAGAAATCAACAAAATCAACATCCAAATCTGTGAAGAAACCACCTCGATCTTGGATTTCTCAAGCTCATGAACGGATTACCAAAGCTGTCAAACAAGTCAGAAAGAAAGACGTGCTCAACAAGAAGCTGAATTTCTTTGCTGATCACATACAGCATCTGTATGACGAGAATGAAAAGATGCAAGAGGAAAGGAAGTTTGTTCAGGAATTCATGAAACAACACCGTCAGGAGGAACTGAACGAAATGATCGAAGGCTACACGAAAAAGTACCTTCTGGAGTACGTTCCTAAGGTCACAAAGGAGTTGTTCACCAGACAACTTTATCCAAATCTGATGCAGATCGCCAAGCAAACTATTCGATCAACACCCTTAACCGTCACAATCAATCCGACCGATCCGGTCGTGTTCTCGAATAATGAATTGGTAGCCAAGCTTGTGACACAAATGTCGCCACAATCTGCGATGTTCAACTCTGAAGAAGCAACATTGTATCAAGCATTGCTTGACTACCAACTTCAAGAAGCTTGTAGATTTGAAGCAGAAAAGCTGAAACGTCCCAGAGACGATGAAGATAAGGATAAGGATAAAGACTCTGCACCTAAACGTCAGAAGCAGTCTGGTGAATCCTCTTCGATGCCACCTCCTCCTCAAAGGACTCCTGTTCAACAAAGGTCCCCTCCTCGTT
Organism: Chrysanthemum seticuspe; assembly: GCA_019973895.1. Lineage (NCBI taxonomy): Eukaryota > Viridiplantae > Streptophyta > Magnoliopsida > Asterales > Asteraceae > Chrysanthemum > Chrysanthemum seticuspe. The sequence continues at coordinate 258,087,760 of BPTQ01000009.1, forward strand.
CTTCAACTGAAAAACCTCAGGACGATTCCGAGTTACCACCCCTGACTCAGAAAACCGGTGATCACTTTGAGTATACGGGTGGTGATGATGAAGAGGTCCTTGAGCCCCAACAACAACCCACCTCTCCAAAACAAGTACAGAAACCAGAATCATCATCTAGGCCTTCGAAAAAGAAGAAGAAGAAGACGCCGACTACTGACGTCGTATCATGGCTAGATGACGATAAAACCGAAGACTTTGCATGGTTCTCTACACTTGTCAATCAAACTCCCTACCCTGATGAAGGTCAAGATCTGGTCGAAGGTTCTACATTGGAGCATGCAAAAATCTTGCAAGAAAAGTTCCATGTGAAGAAAATGACGAAATCTGAGTTGAGGCGAATCAAGAATGAAGCGTTTCAACTTCTAAAAGACACCTCCGAAAGTGCCATCGAGGTTGAATATCACCTTGAGAACATTGCTAGAGCCATGTCTAATAACATGGATTGGCTCAACCCGGAAGCAAACATTGACTTCACAAAAAGGGACAACCCCCCATACTACACCGATTGGACCAAACCTCTACCGACCATTGGCCAACCAGATGAACCACGGATTCCCTTCAGATATTTCTTCAACAAAGACCTGGAATTTCTTCTCCATGGTGGCGATGGTTCAAGGAAATATGCTACATCCTTGACACTTCCATTCCCTGCAGCTATCTACTCAAACTGCATTGCCATTGAGGAACGTGCCAATCACTTGTTCTCCAACACAGTGGAAGCATACGACCGAGACGCATTGTATGGGATTCATCACTGGCCAGAACGCCGACGAATCTACTACAGAAGCTGTCAGGTTCAGAAGTCACAACATGCAGTGTTTAGTAATAAAGACATCGTTGCCATCCAACATGTTGGTATTTCATCCAAATGGGACTACACCTTTCTCAAGAAGATTGTGGTCAAAAGATAGGATGAAAGGGATTATGCATTCTGTGAAGCTGACTTTGAGAATTTGTCTCTCAACGATATTAAAGACATGTACCTTGCCAAAGTACAGGGTCGCATGAGACAATTTTCAACCGAAATACAACGTGAATTCATCAAGTCACTGCTCATCTTCATCAGACGCATAGTCATAAAAGAACGTGTTGAAGATCTCCAGCTTGCCATTGAATCATATCAGACACGTGTCAACTTCACTTCACCACAGCTTGATCTTCCCGATATCAACCAGCTATCACAATTAACGCTCATCAGCAAACCGTTTGGTGTAGTTTATCGCAGTGAACTTCATCGCAATTGCTTGATGGCGTGTAATGAGCTTCAAAAATTTGGAGATCATACTCTGAAGATGGTTAGGGACGGATTAGCTTATCGATTGAAGGATATACGTGAAAACATTGGGAACCCTAAGCGATGGAATTCTCAGGATCGGAGGAATGTGAGAAGGATCATCACCATGATTGATGAACGGTTGTTCAGAAGGGATCACTTCAGACGATTGGAGAGCTTTGTTGGTGGTCGACCCAGGATTAACATAACCGGCTTTCAACGCCCTGTGCGCACTCCTGGGAACATCACTGCACTTCCTGGTACCCCTTGAATTGTTTCTTTCATATAATTTTGGATGTGTGATTATATATGTCGATGGCTTGTGCACACATAACAGTGTACAACCCGTAATTGTCAAGAAAGGACCCTGTGGTACGCTTCAGTGCCACAATCCTTATAAAAGGAGCGAAAGCTTCTTACTTTTGAGTAAAACCTATCAAACCTTTCACTTTTCAAGGTTTTGCTCAAAAGGACAAGTACTTCCCCATATGATTTTCAAAACCTCAACCGTTTATATCAATTGTTGAGGGGGAGTATTTGAATTAAAACTTTGTTCACAAATTGTTCATAGTGGTCATCTTCCCGCAACACTCGAAATGGTCATATTTATTGTCAACTTTTCAAAAATAACATTTGATATGCCATTTTTGAGGGAGGAAAAATTGTGTGATAAGAAATATGTTGTGCAAAATGCAAATGAAACTGTGTACTTCAGACTTAACCAACGAATTGACGGTACTAAACTGTTAGTAACTCGAAAAGACTTGTCCTGGACGGGTAATAATTTCAAGCTAGTTCGCTAGTAATGTAAACGTGTCTCGCAAAGGACTTGTCCAAGTAGAAAGTACCATTCGAAACACTCTTGGTAGACATGAACTCTGACGGGTATGACAACCTTTCGAGGTTTGTCTACACCTTCAAGGTAGTTATTAGAGCCAGTTGTCACCTAAAAGCTGACAATGTAACTCTTTAACTATGCAACGTAACCGTGTCTCGCGGGGGATTGTCTATCTCCAGTGGATCAATTCAAAATGTGCGCGCTCTTTCCTCACTGTGCATTTAAACCATTAAAACTCTTAAACACATGTGGAGGGGGAGTATTTATGCAAAATCCTATCTCTCACAGTGGTTCAAACAAGATTTTCATTAACAAACCCTTTGAGAGATTTTTCACAAACAGTGGTTTTTATGGCAACATAGGTTAGTCATGGAGTTATAAGGTGACTAAGGTTAGGAATAACCGTCCTATGATCCGCCAGAACCGGAGGGATCTACCCAAGTACATTATAAATAGTTAGTACTTAGAAGTCCTTAGGTACGATTATAAAAAGGAGAAAATGAGAATCAGAGATAGAAGGAGTTGAAGAATCAAAAAGAAATGCAAAGAAAAGGGTGAAAAGAAATAGCCCTCCAGATTATTCAACTTAGGGCAGACACCGGGTTCAATTCATATGCTACTGGTTGTCACTTAGTGACACCGGTATTGAAGATTAAAAGTCGTCATGGACCCAGTGACGCATGCACTAAACCTTCTTAGCCACTCAAGTTTCTCTCAACAGAAGCTTGTTTCATTCTCACAGGGAACCCTACGTAAACTATTGGCTTTCTCTTAGAGATCGCTGGTATTGAAGAAGGAGACCCTCTCCCTAGTCTCCGCTCAGGAAAACCAAAACGCACAATTGAGTCTAGAGCCACGAGATTCATCAAAAGATCTCTTAGGAACACTTGACATTTTACCACTTGACGATCACCAAATAAGATTATCAGTGGTTCATATCGAGTCCTTCACAGATCTTAGCAATCTGTCGAGAACATTTTTGAGAGGTTCACATCTGTGATCCTCAGTGATTGAATGGAAACTCCCCGTGGATTACGCTTGACATTTTTGAGAGGGTCAACATCAAACAGCCCTGACAGCAGGTCACTTCGGTAACTCCCCGTGGATTACGCGGAGTGTGTCTCAAACGGTCTACAGTCGTGAGGTGATGCTTCGGTGTACCTCAGCGACTCATCTGAACTGTAGATGTACTTCGGTACATCGCGCTATCTCACTTGTGGGACTCCAGTTCAGGAACGGCCTTTGTAAGAATTAGAGTTGTGTTTTCACACTATGCTGTTAACACTCTCGAAGTTCAAACTTGTAAGTGCCGGAATCCGCTTATTACTAACCGTTTGACATGTTTTCTTCTTATGGAAGCTCCGGAGCGGGATGATCGTGCTGATTCTTCTCATGCTCACGCCAACTTCATCACTAATGGAAGTTCTATCCAAAAGCAACACAACAGTCAGAATGATTCTTCGTCAAACCAAAGAATCTACAAAGTTGAAGACTTAAAGAACTTCATCAGTATTGAATTCCAACGTCAAAGAGCGTGTGAGCATGTTGAAGAATGACGTGGAGACACTGGAGCAGCGAAGCAGACCTGAGGCAGAATTGATGCACACAACAACATACTATCACTTTCACCACAAAGAACAATAATCAAAGAACAAAGTTAAAGATGAAGTCAAAGCATAACTGTTCAAAGACAACTATCTCTCTACACTGGGGAGATTGTTCGAATCAAGGCAATTCTTCTCACAAGAAAGAAGAATGTCAGAAGACGTCAGAGCTACTATTACCTCAACGCCTTCACCGTTCATCACCAACACTTGAGGGGGAGATTGTTGGAATCACTCCTTAACCATAATCAAGTGTTAGTAATTAATATGTAATAGTTAGCTTTATTATGGCCTTTATGTTTGATGCGTGCAAAACCGTCAAGTCCTCTCACGCAAGCGTAAGAAAACTTAAAACAGCTTTAGCACGAAATCAATGAAGATCTGAGGAGTATAGTGTTTCCCCGGGTCGTTATGTCCCAGCGAGCTATGCAATGGATTATCAAACGTTTAGTGATCGGGAGATTTGGACGGAAAAGAGGATTGGAATTATTATAACTACGGAAAAAGGACATAAACTACAAGAGCTAAAATGAAAATTAAAGGAAATTAAAAAGATAAAAAATATTAAATAAACGCTATCACTATTTTTACAAATCGATGTTTTTTTATTTTTCTTTTATAAAACTTAAATAACTTAAATAAACTATTTTAATTAAAGCGTAAACCTAAATTATCTAAAAACGTAACCTCGAATGAAAACGTGCATTATATATAAAAATTACGCGAGTGCGCAAGAAAAAACGTAAAATTTGTAAAATAAAAGTCCTACGATTGTGAAAACGATTTTCCTACGTCCTAATTGACTAAAAATAATTTTAGGAAAAAGCGGAATATTTTTTTTTGAGTTTTATTTTATTTATTACGAATTAAAAACGATTAAACACTAATTTAATTATTAAAAATACTAAACGTTTTAAGAAAAATCCGAAAAATTCACAAAGACTACTTAAGATATTACTAATCCTAATAAAAATGAAAAAAAAGTAGGTACTGCTTTTAAAAATAAGCTGGAAATAAGCTCAAAAGAGCTTAAAGCTAAACTGACCAAAAGACCTTATATATTAGATAATGCAAATGTTAACCAATAAAGTCCCAAGGGCGCGTTGGTTGTGATGTTGTGTTGTGAACTGGGTGGCGCGGGTTCGAGTCCCACCATACCAGTTTTTGCAAAACTTTTTATTTTTAACTTTTTCTTTTTGCAATTCAAAGATGCAATCAAAATAAAATATTTTTTGTGAAAACTTTTTGAACTAAACCATATGAATAAGCAGTTTCAACTGCTTTTCCACCACAGTCAACCACAAAAGTACCCAAACACCCTTTTAAGCTATTTTAAACCCATCTAAGCTAGAAAAGCAGTTGAATAAGCTACTATTAAGCTACACACATTATTTGCTACACTGAGATAAGCTACCAACAGTAAAAGGAAACTAATAGTGAGTAGGATAAGCAGTTGGTATAACTTGCACTAGGGGGAGTCCTAAACTAACAATGGGCAAATAAGCAAAATAAGCTACAAGTAGACTCCTAATAAGCTGATATATATTCTAACTACACTAGGCTCTATTACCTAAATACACAAAATTTACAACCAATAAGCAGTACACAACTCTTGATAAGCTATAATGAAAATCTATAGGTGACATGTGGAACTGTTATTCAAAACAGTGGTTTGACTGGTCCAATTTGGAGCTTATTATGGACAAGCTACAGAGGCAATAAGCAGTTGAGCTTGTTGAGACCTGCAAAACACCCAGCTGCTTTCCTTTTTCCCCCAACAGCTGCTAACAATAAGCTGTTTTAAGCTTATTAATAAGCTAAAAGAAAACCTGCAAGTTGGACTAAATACACTGCACAGAACAGCTAAAAACCAAAAACCACCCACTTTGAATCACTTGCAGACCCCTTAACATATTTATTTGATTTTTTTTTCTTTTGCCAGTAGTAAAACCACCTAGTGAGCTCTCTATTTTTATTTTTTTCAATTTTGTATCATAAGAAGAACTTGACTAAATTGCTTAAAGGAAATCTGACAGAAGCTAATTTTTATGAAATCCACTAAAACCTTAAGCTATTGCAGAGTTGTAAAAACCCTTTTTCCACTGTCAAAATTTACTCAAATACGCTAGAGGAAGTTTGACTAATCAGGTCAAAGTGGGTAAAAACCACTTTGACCATGGGCTACTCTTAAAACCAAACACTCCTTCCAGGTTGACTTTTGTTGACCGATTTAGAGATTTGATATAAATGGCTTTGGAAACAGAATAAGAACTCACAATAAGCTATAATGAGCTTATGTGAGTTTAATGAAACAGTAGCACAAAGTTAAAATGAGCTTATAAGAGCTGTAAGCAGATTTTTTTATTTTTTCAAATGTATTTATCTGTAATTTTTTTATATCTTTGAATTAAAAGAGGAACAAGCTAAAAACGGTTTGGACTTATGAATTAAGCCTTAAGCAATAGCAACAAACATATTAGAACATAAACGACTAGTTAACAACTTGAGAAATTAAAATGCTTTGTATTGATAAAAACTTGAAATACACTTGTGAACTTAAAAAAACTGAAACTGATTACAAAATGGTAAATAGCTACTGAGAAGAGAATAAAAGCTTAAAAACTAAACAAAAAAACTAACTGCCCTCCCAGCTTAATAACTTCGAGCTTTTATATCCATTTTTTTCTTCTCTGTCTTTGCTCTCTCTCTTTGCTTCTCTCTCTTTCTGACAAAATCCCACTTCACATTTGAGCCCTTGGATAGCTCAAATTTGATCTTGGCTATTGAGTTTGTTATTGGCGGGAAAATGAGTTTCCATATCTTGGACAGGGAAAGAGGATGCATTTATTGTGGTGGGATGTTGGTGAGGAGGGGGGAGACAAAGGGTGTAGTAGAGTGGGTTGATAGGTTTGAGGAGGGGGGAGGGTAGCAGACACTTTTGTCGGGGAAGACAGTGAATAGGGGCGGGTTGTTTTATTTTAAATCTGGGTTTGGGTTGTCGGGTCAAGGGTGATGGACCGGGTAAGATAAATTGGGCTAGGGTGGTTTGTTTTGGGCTTGGGGTATATTAAAGGATCCGTTTGGTTTGTGAAAGTAGTAATACAAAGGACCAAATGTGCAACTTCTCAAAACCAAAGGACCAGTTCTGTAACTTATGAAGAGTAGTCAAAGGGTTGTTTTTGCCAAACTTTAATAATCCAAGGGTTAATTTTTGACACTTTTGAAATTCCCAAGGACTAATTTTGACCAATTTTGGATTTTCAGGGGCTAAACTGTAATTTTCTCAAAACTTTTAGATTTTTCACCAAAGGACTAAATATGACAATTTATGATTTCAAGAGAACCTTTGGTGACTTTTCTTTTAAAATAATGTGCTCAGGGACTGTTTTGACAATTTTTGAAACTTGGGGGACTAAAACTGCAATTTTTGCAAATTTGATATGTTTTTCATCTGATTTTGATATTTTTGCATTTAAAACACATAAAACACTGATTTGTGATATTTTGATCATTTTGATGTGTTTCTGAGTGTTTTCAGATGATTTTGCAGTCTAAATGGTATAAAAATGATGAGTATTTAGACACTAATCAATGTTTGTTAATAGCCTTAAGCTTATGTAGAAGGCCCATGAGCTTAGGCCCAAGCCCATTTAAGAAAGGATGGAAACTAGGAGTGTTGCCCTAGCTTTCCTCCTATAAATACTCTTGTAAACCTTCATTTGAAGGTTGGTTGTTCAAGTTTTTCCTCTTTTACTCACTCTACGCATAACCGTGTTATTATTGTTTGTGTGTGTGTTAGATCTTGTTCAATCGCCTCTCTATCTTTCTTATAAGCTTGTGTTTGTAAAACTAGTGACCTAACAGCTTTCACAACCCACTTGGATGGCATGAACGGTTTCTCTGACCTTCAGCATATCTCGACTGAGACTTTCAATTTTACTAGCGATTGCTGCAATTCCGTCGAAACTTCCGCCTTGGTTTCTTTTACTCCCACCGTCGTGCCATTTTTTAGAGTGGTCCGCCATTTTTTGAATGGCTTCAATTGCAGTAGTAGGAGTCATGTTCGGGATAGGTCCTTGATAGTCCAGCATCTGCCTTGTAGTTACATTTATTCCTTTGTAGAAAATGTTGACCTTCTGCTGGTTATTTAAATCATTGGTAGGACACTTATAAAGAAGATCGTTGTATCTGTCCCAAGCTTGATACAGAGTTTCGTGGTCTTCTTGTTTGAAATTATGGATCTCCAAAAGTTGATTAGAAATCTTCGATGGCGGGAAATATCTTTGAATAAAGTGTTTCTTTAGTAACGCCCAAGTATTAACTGCCCCGGCGAGCAATCTTTCGATCCATCTTCTGGCTGCTCCAGTAAGAGTCATTGGGAATACCCTAAGCATGACAGCATCATGAGACACGCCCGGAATGTTGAAAAGGCTAGCGATGTATAGGACATTTTCAACGTGCTCATATGCGTCTTCGTCCCTGTTTCCTGAAAAAGGGTTAGCGCGAAGCTCCCTCATAAATTGGTCTTTAATTTAGAAACGAACATCCGCTCCAATTCCCGGTCTTACGAGACTCGACCCTTGTTCCGCTCTTGTCAACGCAAAGTATTCCTCAAGAGTGAGGTCATCGATGTTAACAACTTCCATGGTACCTCAAAACTTGAAATATGATCGTGAGAAAAGTTTAAAATCGAAATGAAATACTTAATATCAATCATAATATAACTCCCCAGCAACGGCGCCAAAAACTTGATGCAGGTTTTACTGACCAGGTCTTAATATTTATAGTGTCTCACTATACCTATGGTCTAACCTAATGCACTAACGGGCAGTGTACCCGGTCGTGTGTAGTGTAGTAAATGGTAAAGCCGAGGTCGTCCCAAGAGCTATGTGTGTTGGATTATTACTAAGTCTAATGTCACAGAATAAGAATGGTTTCGATATGGAATCAAATAATTAAACAACTAATGCAGAATAAAATAAAAGCAGATAAATGGTAAAGGGAAATCAATAGAGGAATAGTGGTGCTAACCTAGTCAATCCTCTTAGCTAGTTATGTCTACGTCTACCTACTTCCAATTACTTCAGGTAGGGTCAAATTCGAGAGGACAACATTTGGTCAATTCGCCTTAACCTATCAGCAAAGATGCCACCATAGGAGAAATCAGGCGCACCGTCATAAGTCCTGTTGTTCCTGGTCTCCTAAGCCAAGTCATGAAGTACCGCTACATGCTAGATTCTAAATAGTGAGTGCCCGGCCGTTAGGAACTTAGACACTACACCCCCAATTCTTAAGTTCATCCAAACGATAGGTGATCAGTTGGTCAAATCGCACAAGTAGAAAGGGTCGTCAGTTGGTCATATCTTACCCTTCCCGTCTCAGTCCGCTCACCTAGGGTCAGTTAGTCATATCTCCTAGGCAATTGGCCTCTACCACCATTCAAAACTACCGAACCAAGGGTGACTACCAAAGAACTATGCATGCATACACTTAGAAATAATTGTACGGAAGTAAAGGTAAACGCAAACAAAACAATTAAGGAATTATAACTAGGCTAGCACCAAAGGGTGCTTAGCCGCTCATATTAATCGTGCAAATCAATTCAATATTCAAAGGTACGAAATACATGAATTGAAAGTAAAAGAAATATAAAACGCTAAAGCTTATCGTAATGGAGTGACTTCTCCCTTGGAAACAGCTCCGTATGCTCCTCTAGACCTGCCTTGAGCTTTTTCCCATGTTCTCAGAGTGTTGTGCGTGGAATGGGATGCTTTGAAATGCTGAAATTCGTAGGGTATTTATATGCCAGGTCTGGGTTACGGCGTAACCTATAGAGGAGTTACGCCGTAACCTTCTATTTCGTCGTAAATGCACTAGATCTGCTAGTTACGGCATAACCTAATAAGTGGTTACGCCGTAGTCTTCAATAAACATGGTTACGTCGTAAGTGATGCAATAGTTACGGCGTAAGTATCAGCGGCGTGGATCCTCATTTGACCTAATGTAGTTACGTCGTAACCTTTGGGAAGAGTTACGCCGTAACCTCTTGATAAGTTGGTATTCTGGGTCACGCAATAGTTACGGCGTAATGTGAGAGAGGAGTTACGCCGTAACTTCTTCAAAATAGGCATACTGTGATAAATCTTTAGTAATGTTTCCATTTCCGCGTCTCTTTAGCTCCAATGCTCGTAATTTACCTGAAAGATGAAAGCAATGGAAAACAAGCGTAAATCCATATAAATGATATAAATAACGAGCATTATCGGGGGAAATTGGCACTTAATATTCAGGACTATTTGATGTTATGAGTTCACGTGATTAAGCTTAATCAGTTATTCTAGAGTTGATATCCGCAGAAATGATCAGTGTTTCAACCTGTTACTTTGGTGTTCAGCGTATCTACTCGTATTGGGTACATGTGTATATTATGGGCTGATGGATCATATCTAAGATGAGTGGAATGCATTTAGTGAAATGAAGATGTTGATATATTGTTCTCTCGAATAGACAACTGCTCAAACTTGAAGAGTAATGTGTACATCGGGGACACACAACAGGATCATGTGATCGGGTTAATAATTTATTTCGGGTTTGATAACCGCATAGATAATCCGTGTTATCTTGTTACTTCGGTGTTCTCGTCTTCTTCGGGATGTTAAGCTTCATGCAATAAGATTGTTTGCTTCACATCTTCTTCTTGGGGAAATGGTCTTTTTACGAAGATTATCGATTTGAAGGGAAGCTGCCAAAGTCTATCTTTCTCAAAGGCTCATGTTCTATATTCTATTCTGGAGCCTCGGAAGCTCTGGTGGTGGAAGTTTAAGAGATGACGAATTCTATATTCTACGACGTGTTGTTCGATATCCTTATCTCGGTACTCGTATCATCATCCTCTTAAACTATATCATCTACTCTATCTCTGTAAATATTTATCAAAAAGAAAATACAAAAATATAAAACCAGCAAAACAAAATAGAAAAATATAAAATCAACAAAAACCCATAAAAATCAGAAAAGTTGAAAAAGTCAAAAAGTCAAAAAAAATTGTTTTTCTCATGACATGTCTTCTGGTATCGATAACATCTACGGTCTTAGAAATGTCATTCAATAATGTCATGGGACTTTAGATGAAGTTCGAGCAGAAGGTGTAAATATTTTTCCTAAAACATGTCTCAAAATATGGCTTACAGTTACTTCAGACTGTAACCCGTGCTTAAACCATGGCTTGCTATTATTTCAGATAGCAACCCGTTTTTCAAAAAAGGAAAGTGCTACGCTTAAACGATTTTCACAAAATTCATGCACTTATCCTAAAAACAAATTGAGGAAAGTATGTCGAAGGACTACTGTTCCTACACAAATGTTTTTCCTTCTATAAATTATTCAGAAAAATATTTGTTGTTTTCAAAAATGGTGGTAAATGAGTTGCTTGTAAATCAATCAGATTCAGAGTTTTCGTAAAAATTGAAAACTCAATCAATGACTTCAGCGCTTTTAAACTTTTCAGAAAAATAAGTCATTGATTGAGGGGGAGAATGTTTTCAAATCGATATCATCTAACGTGCTCATCTAATTATCCTATATACTTAAATGTAAAACATGTTAATCTACGTTGAAGGACTAGGTGCCTAGGATATGATTGTTAGGATTAGATGATTAGAGTTTGATAAACACATAATTCCAATGCATTTGTATGATCTGGTTGATATGTTGGATTGACTTTTATTAATCGATTGCTGTTTGGGTGATGTCGACCACCATATAATTGTATGTGTGTTCACTAACGTATGCAGGTATATTGGTATATAAGAATGTTCCCTATCCGGATCCCACATAAGAAGATGATTGGATGCCGAAAGGAAAGGGAAACTATATCTTGGCTCGACAAAAGAAGAAACGGAGCTTAATCAGATCTCTCCATGGATAGTTGGCACGATAGATGCAACTTCAGAGGTCTCGCTGCATTAGCAGAAGGTTTTCTTCAAATCTTCAGCAACAACAACAGAAGCAACTTATTATTCTCTACCACCTAACGTATCTTGTGCAGGACAAGTAGTGAATAATACCATTTTTCAACAATTTTTGAATAATATTGTTTTGAAAAATGGAAAAATATTGGTTTTAAAAATAAATCGGACTTAATTTAGAAATCACCGGACTTCATTCTATCAAATCTTAAGTCACTCAATCATCGACTTCGGTCATCGATTGAGGGGAAGAGTGATTTAAAATAAAAATATTCTCAATCAATATTTCATCAATCAAGTCCGTTTGTGCAAAATAAGTGGTGATCTAAAGATTTAATGTTATGTCATGGTATGATTTTCTTTAAAACCCAAAGATCTTTCAAAATGAATTTTTTTTCTGTTCTTGTTTGATTGTGAAATTGTTTTATTTTTACTTAAATATCTCTTGAAATTTATCTTACCTGACACTAACAATCTTTAATGTCTATAATTGGTCCTCATCACTCAATTTCAAAAATTTAATTTTGCCACGTCTTTCCCCTAAAATTTTTAAATGATTTAAATCAATTGGGATCACAAATCTCAAAAGGTTTGAAATTTTTGATCGGGGGAGAGATCGTGATTTAAATCTCAAATCGGTTTTGAAAGGGTGATTGTTTCTAAAGCGCTCCTTCCTTCATGTGCCAAACGATTTTGAAATACATAATGCACATGATTGTGGAGGAGCATTTAACCATAAACCAGAAGAGCTTTTAAATCAGGCACATATTCTCCCATGTTTTCCAAACCTTATTAAATCACTTGGGGATCCAAAATCTCAAAGGGTTTGATATTTTTGATCGGGGGAGAATTTGTGATTTAATATGAAATTTAATAAAAGATAATCGTTTTGATTCAAAGTGCAAGTTCTCTTTAATATGTGCTAAACTCTTTCGTATATCGATGCACATATTGAGGGAGAGCGAATGGTTTCTATTGGAAATCGTGAAAAGTACTTCAAAAACCTCTTGCTTATATGTGCAAAATGACTTTCAAATATCCAACGCACATATTGAGGGGGAGAATTTACCAAGAAAATCAAATGGCTTTTTCTATGAAAATTGTGATCAAGAATTATTTCAAAGAACTCTTGCCTCTATGTGCTAAACAATTTCAAAATCATATGCACATGTTGAGGGGGAGCATTTCTAAATGATCAAAACAATTAAGGTACAAAATGCTTTGATATTATATCACAAGTATCTTGATTGATTTTCCAAATGATTTTTCAATTGGTGTCAAGAAGGAAAGAACAATACCAAAAGACCGACCAATTTACTTTATGCATGGTGATATAAGGATGGTTAGGTTAGGTATTCGTTCCCACGATCCCGCCAGAGCCGGAGGGATCTACCCAGGGACAATCTACTAGTTAGTGTAGAAGTCCTTAGGTATGATGAAAAAAGGAGAAAAATGATAATATGGGAAGAGTGCCGACTGAGACAGAGCTAGAACTGGAATAAACCCAACAAGGTTCTAGTAATGTAGTCTCAGTAAGCACTGAAGGGGTTGAAGAATGAAAAAGAACTGAATGTGAAAAGGGTGAAAAGAAATAGCCCTTCAATAATTCAACCTTAGGGCAGAAACCGGGTTTAATTCATATGCTACTAGTTGTTACTAAGGTAACGCCGGTATTGAAGACAAGACGTCATGGACCCAGTGACGCATTGCACCTAACTTCCCAAGCTACTCAAGTTCCTCTTAAAAGGGCTTGTATCATTCTCACGAGGAACCTACATAATCTATCGACTTTCTCTTAGAGATTGTTGATATTGAAGAAGGAGACCCTCTCCCTAGTCTCCGACATAGGAACCAAATGTGCACAATTGAGTCTAGAGCCACGAGATCATCAATAAATCTCTCTAGGACACAATCAATGAAGACTCACTGTTTCACACAATGTGGAAAGTGAGATTATATCTTAAGAGTCCAACGCATTATCCTTGTGGTATTGCCATAACATTTGAGTAATATGTAAAATATTAACGAGATGAAGATGGAAATCCTTCTAGAGCCAACATCAAACAAGCTCTTGGTAGGTAACATGTGAGATCTATCCAATAGATCAAACTTGTGACAACTGGATTGAAACAATGGGGCGATTCATTATTGAATCAACCTTGGTCCAGAAAATGGATTCACGGATACCTTTGAAAAACCGGTCGTTGTGCTTAAAATTCTTTTCTCTAGCATATCAACTGTGTATTAAGATTTCAAAATAAAAGGTGTTTATGATTGATAATTGATTTTCCTTAAAACCTTCGTTCTATTGCAAAAATACTTTATATTGAGCAGTACACGATTGTTTTTCAAATCTCTTTTCATCAATCAGTGAATCTCAATTCGCTGGTTCACTCACTCCCTGTTGTCTTCTTTGAGACATTCCAGGTTGAGAACAGCTAGAACAGCTGCGAAACCCTCTCAAGGAGATTCTTCGAAATTATACCTGATCACATGCAGTACTTGTACTGATCAACGGGGAACCGTGGGCCGTGTACCTCAATTCAACGAAAGTGATCAAAGACACTTTCGTGTACTTTATTGCTAACTGTTGTTTGCAGGTACATTTGGACGGTTGTAGCTGATCAGAATTGAGAAGTCAATCCAAAGCCGCATGCTCACAACATCCACACTTAATTGAAGAAATCATGACTAGTGCATATCTGCATAACCTGGCTCTGATATTTTTATATTATGCTTCTGCTACGCTGCTGCAAATATCATGAACCAGTAAAGCTTCCGTTACTCTGATGGAAATATGTCATGATCCTGAAAGTGTGAGCATGTTGGTCCAAAAGTCACAACTTCACATAATGGTGATACAACAAAGGATGAGTCAGAGATTTGTTGTGGTTGATGATCTCAATGAAAGCTCGAAGATCATCAAGACGTGGATCAGTTAAAGACCTCCACTAAAAGTACAAAGCAGTCGGACTTTGAAGTATCACTGCTAAAGTACAAAGATTGCGGGATTGAAGAATTGAAGTCTACGAGCTCGAGCATAAAGACAAAATAGAATGCTAGGATTCAAAATGTAAATCATAGGGTGACCTCCCTTAGGGGGAGATTGTTAGGAATTTGAAATTTCATAAGGAAGTGTCGGTCACCCCAATTATTGTTTAGCATATCTTAGCTCGTAGACTTTACATTATTTAGTAGTTATTAGTTAGTTATTAGCTTAGTTATTAGTTTAAGTAACACCCTGGAGGAAGGACGGGTCTTTACCCACTGTATGCATGATCTACAATCCGAAGGAGGACGTGTAGTATGTAACTATAAATACCCTCTACCTTCCAAGGTAGAGGGTTGGACCTTTCACTTAATCTAACCTTCTTTCTTTTGTTTACTTTCTCTCTCTAGAAAGGCTCTTATCTTCCACTTTCTCTCTCTAGAACCTTAAACTATTCGAACCATATTGTGTTATGTGATGTGTTTATGAAATCTAATATGTTACAAACCTTAGCCTACCCCTTTTGTCAAAGTTTAAATGGTGGGTTGCTAGTTGCTTGGTATGATTATTTCACCCTAGTTTTGTTTTGTAGCTTGGTTACGAGATCACTGTAAATGATCTCCCTCATGTCGACATTAGTACCAGTCATCAAGCAGTAGGCCATCATCAATTGAATAGAATTAATATGTTCAGTGGATGAGTGGTTCCCGCCGAGAACCTAAATCACAAATGTGAACAGGATCCTCCAAGCCACGGGAAATGAGTTCTTGGTGATTGGGGTTTTGTCCAAAAGTTTTGGATCAAGAGCAATTTTTTCTAACTCAACCTTTACAATGGCTGGGTCAGGGAGAGCAACATAACTTCCTTTGTTTTAGTCAAGCCCTGTTGATGAGCAAAAACTTTTGAAGTCCAGGGTGACAATTTGTTGCCCATTTAAAATAGATAACCTGATGAGAAACTCCCTGAGGGGTCTTGGTATGTTCTCATCAGTTGAGGGTGTCGGGTCATAGGCGACTGCAGTTGCCCAAAACTCCCTGAGGAAGTTGTGGTACAATATAGATGGGGACTGAACAAAGGCCTGTTTTAGTGGGCAGTTCAGTAAAAGTTTCATGATTCCCTTATAGGCTGGGACATCATGTGGGTATTCAAAGTTGCCTATAATATTATTTGTTTTGAATTCAACGTTATCAAGACCTCCTACCCACTGAGGTGTAAACTGAAGACTTTGTGTTCTTGCCATTTCCATTCAGAAAAGTTTTAGGGTTTTGGAAAATAATTTTTGACAAGAGCAATGAAAGAGATGAAAATCTTTTGGGTTTAATGATGAAAAACCTTTTGTAAATGGTTTACAGAGAAGATTTTGCTTAAAACTGGTTGATGATTAAAGAACACACAATGTTTTCTGGGTTGAGAAAAGATTTTGACAGAGTTTTGATGCAGAAAACAATTTGTGTGTGTTTTAATGTTTTTGAGAGGGGTATTTATAGAGTGGTGAGAATGGTATATTTTCCATATGTGAGGATTTGTAAAGTCGATTTTGAAAACGTTATGTACCCGCAGTTTTTCTCACGGTTTTCAAGGGAACAGTTGCAGTGCACAGTAAAAGTGCATTTTGCATGGTTAAAATATCCTAAGGATATTTGTTGTGAGAGAAGGCATTTAATGCCAAGTGGGATGAGGTAAGGTTTGAGGGACCCTTGACATGGATGACAGAAGGACATAGAGACATATATTCCTATATTAAATTGGTATGTTTACCAACCTAGGACATTTAAGTAACTGAAACACTTGGTGCATTTAGTTACTCATTCAATGCTCAATATCCAATGTCAGGGTCCCTGAATGAGTCTCACTCATTCAGTGAGAAAATGAATTTGGGGTTTTATTCAGGGATTAGGAACCATTACAGAGAGGACTTACTGAGATTAGGATTGAATTTCAGGTTGCTGACTTTCAATGTCAAGCATTCCTAATTCAGCTTTCAGTCTCCTGAAGGTAGGTTCATCCAAGGGTTTGGTGAAGATATCAACAAGTTGATACTCAGTAGGGATGAAGTGGAGTTCAATATCTCCTTTCATGATGTGGTCCTTGATGAAATGATATATGATATCAATGTGTTTGGTTCTTTGGTGAAGGACAGGGTTGTTGGAGATTGCAATAGCACTGGTGTTATCACAAAAGATGGGTACCATTTTATAGTGGATGTCATAGTCACCGAGTTGACTTTTCATCCATAGCACATTTGCACAACACCCTGCAGCTGCTACATATTCAGGTTCAGCTGAAGACATAGCCACTGATTGTTGCTTTTTAGCAATCCAACAAACCAGCTTTCCTCCAAGAAATTGACAGGACCCTAAGGTACTTTTTCTGTCCATATTGCAGCCTGCATAATCAGAGTCAGAATACCCTTTGAGGTCAAACCCTGAACATTTTGGATAGTAAAGTCCAAGGCTTGGAGTTCCTTTCAGGTATCTGAGAATTCTTTTGGCTGCAGTGAGATGGGATTCTTTAGGATTAGATTGATATCTTGCGATTAGACATACTGAGAATTGTAAGTCAGGCCTGGAAGCAGTTAGGTACATCAGTGATCCTACAATCCCCTTGAAATGAGTTTGATTGACTGATTTACCAGTGAGATCAGGTCCAAGGTTATTTGGAGGGACCATTGGTGTCTTCACTGAAGCACAGTCAGAGATCTCATATTTCTTTAAGAGATTTCTGGTATATTTCTCTTGACTGATGGTGATTCCTTTATCAGTTTGCCTAATTTGTAGTCCAAGGAAGTAAGTGAGTTCACCCATCATGCTCAATTCAAATTTCTTTGTCATCAGTTTTTCAAACTGTTTGCAAAGAGTATAATTTGTTGAGCCAAATATGATGTCATCAACATATATTTGGACCAGTATCACATCTTGTTTTGTCCTATAAATAAACAATGTGTTGTCTATCTTTCCTCTGACAAACTTGTTTTGAATTAGGAAGGATGAGAGAGTTTCATACCATGCTCTGGGAGCTTGTTTAAGTCCATATAGGGCTTTGTCAAGCTTGCAAAGATAGTCAGGGTATTCATTACTCTCAAAGCCAGGAGGTTGCTAAACATATACATCTTCCTTGAGTTCACCATTCAGGAATGCACTTTTCACATCCATTTGGTAAACTTTGAAGTTCATGTAAGTTGCAAATGCAAGGAAGATCCTGATGGCTTCCATTCTTGCAACATGATCAAATGTCTCATCATAGTCAATGCCTTCTTGTTGACTGATCTGCGCAAAACCGTCAAGTCTAATCACACAAACTGGTCACTTGTGAATGACCAGCCGTAACAGACTTAAAACAGTTCAGACACAAATGCAATGAAGATCTGGGGAGTATAGGGTCTCCCCGGGTCGTTATGTCCCAGCGAGCTATGCAATGGATTATCGAACGTATAGTGATCGAGAGATTTGAACGGAAAAGGAGATTGAATGATTATAACTACGGAAAAAGCCAACAAATAATAACGGCTTAAATGCAAATTAAAGGAAATTAAAAAGATAAAAAATATTAAATAAACGCTGATTTTGTAGTAAAAATTTATATCACTATCGCAAATAAATTATAAAAAATAGAAAAATTAAAGGAAATTAAACGTAAATTCGGCAATAATAAACAACCGAAAAAGGCATCAATATTAGTAAGTTAGAGGAAAAGGCAAGTTTAGAGAGCTAGTGATATGCAAGCTATTAGGTAACGTATCGAGCGACCCTGTATTGCTGGGCCCCTCTGGGATATGAGGGGTCTAGAAGTAACGTAAACACAGACTTGACAAAATTCAGACAATGCCGACCAGTAAGTGTTCACTGGTCAAACACACTAATCTGAACTGCCAAAACGCGTCTAGTCAGTTGTTCTTCCGTAACTGATACTACTCTGTAAACTAGTACAACGTTCTTACCTTCGGTAGTCCTAGAAGGAACGTAAACGTTGAATGTACTTGAAGTTTCAAATGGTTTACCTACACTTTTCACGTAAGGACTTACCACTTGAGTTCCTTCTACATATACAAATCGTTGGAGGACCGAAACTCTCATTACTTATGGGACTGATAGAAACGT
>BPTQ01000009.1:258109234-258510863 GCA_019973895.1 Chrysanthemum seticuspe
CTACGGAAAAAGGTCATAAACTACAAGGGCTAAAATGCAACTTAAAGGAAATTAAAAAGATTAAAAATATTAAATAAACGCTATCACTATTTGCAAAATGATGTTTTTGTTGATTTTATAAAACAAAATGACTTAAATAAACTATTTTAACCAAAACGTAAACTTAAATTATCTAAAAACGTGGCTTAAAATGAAAACGTACGTTATGTACGAAAATTACGCTGGAGCGCAAGATAAAACGTAAAATTTGTGAAATAAAAGTCCTATGAATGTAAAAACAATTTTCCCACGTACTACATGACAAAAGAAAATTTTAGGAAAAAGCCGGGTATTTTTTCGACTTTTATTTTATTTATTACGAATTAAAAACTAAATTAAACTAATTAATTAATTAAAAATACTAAATGGTTTTTGAAAAATCTGAAAATTTTATAATAAATACTTTGAATACTACTGGATTAAAGAAAAATAAAAAACTTGCCTATTGCTTTTTGAAATCAGCAGTTAAAAAGGACTTAATGTTAATAAGCTTAAAACTGCAATGTGTATTCAAGTAAATAGGAAAGCAATATCTAACACAAGACAGGTCTAGAGCAGATGGTAATGTGATGGGTGCTGTGTTGTGCGTGGGTGGAAGTAACAGACCAGGGTTCAAGTCCCACGGCTGTCACTTTTTGATTTTATTTATTTTTTGATTTTTTCTTTATGAAACTTAAAGTTAGAACAAAATAAGCATTTTTTTGTTAAAACTCAAACTTTGAAAAGCTGAAATAAGCTGTTATCCAACAGCTTATTCACAACAGATTACATATAAATGGTTGTTTGGTTGAAGGCTACTTAAAGGAGAATAAAAGCTACATTAAGCTAACTACCTAATCTTAACTACTCTAAGGGACTTAAAGGCACTAAGGAAACTTAAATAAGCACAAAGAAAGGGTAAATAAGCTGTTGGGTACAACCATAGCTGCTGTAAAGCTACTGTTACAGGTTCTAAAAGGGCAAAGTGGGTTTGTTTGGTTTTGCTATGCTTCAAAAAGCAACTAAAAGCTAAAGGATCTTATAAACGACTAAACCATAGATCAAAAACTAACTTAGAAAATCACTAATAAACAGATTATGAGCAGAAGCTAGGGGGCAAAATAATCAATAACCAAACACTACTTAAATGTTTTAACAAAATAAGCTAAGTACTAACTACATGAGCTAAAATACTAATAAGCACTAAATAAGCAACATGTCACCTACTCTAAACTAAATATACTTAATGAACACTAAACATCCTAAAAATAAAACTGAAATGGAACCTTAATAAGCGCTGGAAACAAAAAAAAAAAAAAAAAAAAAAAAAATACTTATCTGATGTGCGCAGCCAAACAGGCCAAAGGGGTACACTTTTGAGCTTATATTGGATAAGCTAGAGTGTGAGTTAAGTCATGAGCTTCTGAGCCTAAAGAGTCTACCCAGCTGGCTCACTTTAGCCCCTGATATCTGACTTGAATAAGCTCTCAAAAGCTTATGACTTAGGTGAGAAAACCTCTGAAATTGCCTGAATAACCTGCACAGAACAAATGAAATGCCAAACCAGCTACTCTAGGGATCTTGCAAAGTAATTCTTTTACTTGATAAACTTGGCTCAATTATTCAAAAGCTATTTGACTTCACTGTCAAAGTGGGTAAAAATGGGTTGTAGCCCAAAACTCAGTACATACTAAAAACTTCTACAAAGTAGATTCAAACAACTTATTATGAAACTAGGATAATTTTCACCCTAAACTGAAATGAGATGAAACTTAATTGGAAATCCAACCATACGAATGAAACTCAAGAAAGTAAATAAATTCAGAAGACAATAAGCTTAAACAAGATTTAGGAATAAAAACTGGATTTAATTAAAATCTTAAGATTACAATATGGATTCAAGGACTGAATTACTAAACACTTTTAATACTAAAACATACAAAGAAAATTAAATTAAACTGAAAACTCAAATTTTTAAAAACTAAAGACTGAAGAGGAAAAAATAAAAAATAAAATATAAAACTAACTAGATGCCTTATAAAATGGCTACAAACGGCTATTTATGCTTCTGAGCTCTGAGGTCTTCCCCGCTCTTCCTTCGTCTCTCTCTTGAGCTACTTGTGGTACTTTGGCATCTTTCTGACTTCTCTGTCTTCTTACTCAGCGTGGGGAACAAAAGCTTCCCAAGGTGGCTAGGGACTTGTGAGGGAATGGGTTGTAGGGGTTTGTCAGGGGAGGCGTGGTTTTGGGAGATTGGGATTGTCAGGCGTGGGTTTATTTTATTGTGTGTGTGGGTTTTGGCTAGGGTTAGGCGGGAAAAATTTGGGAAGAAGACGGTTTGGTTGGGTAGGGTAAAAAGGTTAGCCGGTTTGGATTTGGGTTTGGGCCTTAGGCAGGGTTTGGGTAATTAATTGGACTGGATTGGGCTTGGTATAGTTTAGTTAATACTTGGTTTAGGATTGGTTTTAAACTCCTTCAATACTTAAAGGACCAAATGTGTAAATCTGAAACTGCAGGGACCATCCATGTAACTTTTGCAATTATAATCCAAGTTCTTCAATTGACACTTTCCAAAATTCCAAGGGCTAAACTTGCAAATCTCTGATATTTCAAGGACTAACTGTGCCAAATTTGAACTTGAGAGACCAATACCGTAATTTTCCAAAAATTATTTTAAGGACCAAATTTGACAAACCAGAATTACCAAAGGACTAAAAAATATTATTTTTCCAATTTAAAATGTCCAGGGGTAAATTCTGTCAATCTTTGCAATTCCAGGGACTAAAGTTGCCATTTTTGAAACTTGGGGGACTGAAACTACCAATTCAGCATATTTTGCTCGTTTTTCGTCTGTTTTCATCCATTTGTACCTGAAACACGTAAAAACACACTCCAAAGATATTTGTGACATTATTTGATTGGTTTTAGGTGTTTTTGGTCGTTTTGACTCGAAAAATGGACGAAAAGATATGTGTAAAAAGGCACATATCATTGACTATAACCTTTGGCTACAAGTATGGCTTTGTTTTTAATGACAGTGCCGTTTTCATCAGTTTTGTTTCTGAAAACCCACTTCATTCCTATGACAATGACATCCTGAGGACATTTGATCAAGGTCATGACCTTGTTTTTATCAAATCGTTGAAGTTCTTCTTGCATGGCCTGAACCCAGCTTGGATGTTTTAGAGCTTCAGTGACACTTTTGGGTTCTATTTCTGATAGAAAATCAGCATATAGACATTCATTGGCTGAAGCTGTTGTTAACTTAGCAACCATGCTTCTAGTGAGCATACCTTCAGTGGGTTCACCAATGATGTTCACAAGCTCAATGTCTTGAGATCTTGTCCACTTACTTTGTGGTTTAGGATATGAGCTTGATAAGGTCACTGGAACCTCAGGAATGGGTTCAGGTGTTGGAGCCACATAATCATTTAAATCGTCTGTTGAGATGCTTTGTTCAGGTTGGGGTTCTTGAATCACAGGTTCCTGAATATTTTGTTCAGTATTACCTATCCCAGTAGGGACTGATTGATTATCAATGAATTCACTGATTGTTGGTTGAGGAAGGTTGTGGGGTAAGACATAGTATGAGATATCAACATCAACTTGATATGAGGAATTGATTTCAGTGTTGAACTCATTAGGAGGGTATCTTGGTAAGTTATCAATTCCTATTTCCTCCACTGAGGTATTGGTAAACCTGATGTTTTCTGAACTTTCATCAAAGGTGACATGAAAGGTTTCCTCAACTTGTTGTCTTCTGGTGTTAAACACCCTGAAGGCTTTAGAGGTCAGTGAGTAACCTAGGAAATATCCATCATCAACTTTTGCATCAAATTTTCCTAAGTGATCCTTGTGATTGTCAATGAACACAGGACACCTGATCCGTGCAAAACCGTCAAGTTTTCTCACGCAAGCTGACCACTTGTGAATGGCCGACTGTAAGAAACTTAAAACAGCTTAAGCACAAATGCAATGAAGATCTGGGGAGTATAGTGTTTCCCCGGGTCGTTATGTCCCAGCGAGCTATGCAATGGATCACCAAACGTATAGTGATCGAGGAATTTGAACAGAAAAGAGGGATTTGATATGATTATAACTACAGAAAAAACCAACAAATTAAAGAGGCTTAAATGCAAATTAAAGGAAATTAAAAAGATAAAAAAAATATTAAATAAACGCTATCACTATTTGCAAAATGATGTTTTTGATTTTATGTTTTAATAAAACTTAATTAAAAATCTACGTAACGTACAAATGAAAATGTGAAACTTACACAATATTAATCCTAAAAATATGAAAATGATGTTTTTACAATCCTGATGATAAAAGAAAATATTTAGAAAAAGAAAATTATTTTTATAACTAATTAATTAATTATTATTAATTAAAAACTATTTTTAACTATTAAATAATAACCTAAAATACAAGAAAATAGGAAATAAAGCTAGAAAAATAAAATTATGACTTAGAAAAATCTAAAATAACAAAATAGAATTTTCAAAACTATTTTTGTATTTTTCTGATTATTATTCTATTTTTTATGAATTAAAAACTATTAAAAACTACTTAAATTACTTAAAAATACAAATTTAACTAAGAAAAATCTGGAAAAATATTTTTTTGGCTTTTTATATTTATCTAAACTTAAGAAAAATGAAAAATTATTTTTTTGAGACTTTTCTTAATTAATTGGATTAAATGCTAATTAAAAAGTACTAAAAACTGAATTAAATCAAGAAAAATACTAAACAGTACTGGAAAAATCTGAAAAATTCAAGTTAAGTCTAAAATAATATTAGGAATCTAGGAAAAATGAAAAAACAGATGGTTGTGTGAGGAATTATGGAACTGATGTGGAATGTGCTTAAAAATAAGCACTTTCAATAAGCCAACAACCACAAAAAGCTACCAACAGTTTACAGAAGCTATAAAATGATACAAGTACCTAAATGCAACTAAAAACAACAAGCTTTAACCTCAGAATTACAAGTTACAAAGATTTGGTTGATTTGATTTAAATGCTAAAAACAGTTTCCAGGTACCTACTTTGAGCTTATGCACACACTACTCAATAAGCTAAAACTGAAAAGCAAGTGTTGGAACTTGAACAAGACCTGGCTGACTATGTTTAAACCAAAGATGAGACCATGAAGAGCTGATATGAGCACTGTGACAAACATGCAAGATCTGCACAAAACCTGTGCAGCTAAGTGCCCTGCACAGGGCATATAAGCCCTCATTCACAAGCCTTTTTGAGACTTCTAAAAAATTGCCAAAATTCCACAAAAATGATAATAAGAAACAAGACCAGGTGAACTTTTTAAACCTACAATTTTCACTAAATTTGGCCCAAGAATGAAGCAATGATAATTCCTCTCAGTTGGGTGAAAAATGGATTTTTCAAGTTTGACTTATGAAGCAGTTGAGAAAAGTTTGACTAATGTGAACTTTGATTCCAATTTTATGACTGATTATGAAGTATTATGATGGAATGAGGCTAATACAAGCTGTGTTTATGAATGTGAAACACAAAACAAAACTTTGAATTGCAAAAATCTCAACAGTTAAACTGTTGAGACAGTTTAAGTGGAGTTTTGACTTTGACAGGTTACAGGCACAAAAGTAAGACAGATGTGAGTTTATTAGAGCTAAGCAAACTTAAAACAACAAGAGTTAAACACAGAACAAGCCTCTAGGACAGATTTGACAGCAATTCCAAACACACCTTATTTAACTGATTTGCAATCAACTCTTAAACTAAACACTTAACAAGCTAAAATAAATGATCAAACTAAGTTAAATAGACCTAAATACAACTGTTTAAACAGGTTTGAACCAGTTTTAACTACAAATTAAGATAATGCAAAGAAACCTTGAAAATCACTTACAAAAGTCCTTAGCCACTATGGCTTGAAATAGAACCCAGTGACCCACTAGCCTATCCAAAACCAACCCAATTACTCAAAATCAACCCAATTCCATTTCTGCTTCAACCCATTTCCATTTCCAAGACCAAATCAACCCTGTTTGACTTTTGTTGACCAAAGTCCAATATTGCTTGAAACTGAAATGTGAGCTTATAGAAAGCTTTAATAAGCTTGCATAAGCCTGTTTGAGCTTAAAAATAAGCTAATAAGAGCTTGTATGTAAGACTTTGAATTGGATGTTTGAAACAGTGGACATAAAATGTGAATTGTAAACACAAACTGAAATTGATGCTTGAAATAAGTTTCAATACACTTAAACACTTTAAGTTGATACAAATTAACAAAAGATTACAGGTTTTATACTAAATTAAAAACTTTAAGATAAAAACGACATTAGAGAAAATTAGAAACTACAAGACTCTCTTTCGCTTGCTCCTCTTGCTTTCTTTTATAAACCAAACTTCTTTTCTCTCTCTTCTGAATAGTTCCCAGTACAATTGATAGCCATTGGATGGTTTGAAGTGATCATGGCCATTGAATGAGATTTTGGCGCCAAAAGGAGTTTATCCACTGGAAGGTTGAGTGAGGGGGGGAAAGTGCATTTAATGCATCTTGGATGTTAGTTGAGGTGGAGGGGACATGGAAAGGAGTATGGGAGCTGTGATGTTTGTGTTGGTGGCTGGATATGGGAGTAGCAGACAGTGGGAGGGAAATGAGGGAAAGGGGAAAGGTTTGACTGAGGTTTGACCGGCTTATATTATGAAGGGAGGTCAAAAGCAGGGGTCCAATTGATTTGGCAGGGGGTCCAAAATGGGATGGCAGGGTCACAATTGGATTTGATAGGGTCCAAAGGTGTTTAATACAAGGACTCTTTTTGTAATTTCTGAAAATTCAAGGACCTAGGCTGCCATTTCTGCAAAGATGTTTCAAGGGACCAAAAGTGACAAGTTTTAATAGTACAAGGACCAAACTTGACACTTTCCAATTTTCCAAGGGCCATTTTTGCCAAATTTGAAACTTTAAGGACCAATTTTGTAATTTCTCAAAACTTTTGACATTTTTCACCAAAGGACTAATTTTGACAAGTTATGATTTTAAAAGGACCTTTGGTGATTTTTCTTTTGAAATTATGTGCTCAGGGACTATTTCTGACAAATTTTGAAACTTGGGGGACTGAAACTGCCAATTTTGCAAACTTAGCTCATTTTTCATCTGATTTTGAACATTTTGCATCTGAAACATATAAAATGCAATTTTGGAATATTTTCAGTATTTTGATGCATTTCTGAGCATTTTTAAACGTTTTGCAGTTCAGATTTAACCAAAAATGGTGAGTATTTACACACTCATCAATCCCCCACACTAAACTATTGCAAGTCCCTAGCAATCTTTTGAGAAAAACTTAATGGATTTGAATCTCTTTACCAAAAGCCATTACTACTGGAGTAGCCAAATGTTTCAGTTCAAGTAAGAACCATGGTACACCGATAACCATGTGATTTTGAGCAAACCACCAGCTTCCAACGGATTTGATTTGTCTTTACCAGAAGCCGTTTGCTCTGGACTAGCCAACTCTTAGATAAATTATCAATATTATCTTTGGTGAGCTGATTACCAATTATGGTTTTTCCACTGCCTTTACCACAAGCCATAAACTTGCGGGCTAGCCAACTCTTCACTTTTTAGGATATGGTGAGCTGAATACCATACAATTTTGGGCAAATTGCAAGCCGTCAACGGATTTGAGATATCTTTACCAAGAGCCGTTTGCTCCTGGATTAGCCAATCCTTTTGTTTATTAGACATGGCGGACTGATAACCAAATGAGTAAGTGCAAAACACTTACTCCAAAAAAAATTTTGGCCAAAAACGGGGGAATTGGGCGGTATAATTACATGATAAAATTCGTGAGAATTCCCCCCCACACTTAGAAATGAATATTGCCCTCAATATTCAAAGTACCGGCGGTTATGCCGAAACAAAGAACGTAAAAGGGAAATACTACGGCCATTATTTGAAAGGATTTTTTTTTTTTTTTTTTTTTTTTTTGAAACTTGCATATATACACAACATGTGGGGCAACCCCCCCACACTAGGGTGGTAGAAAGATAGAAAGAAGTCAGAAATATGGGTGAAAACCCATATTGCATGCTACTGTTTTTGATTTCCGAGTCGCTAGCTTGACTCGACCCCGTATTCGTTTGTTCATGGGGAAAGTAACGTGGAAAACCAATCTCGATCGGACTTTCGTTCACAGTGTTAATAAACATATGAACATCAGAAAGTTCCACACCGACGAGACACAACCGCGGTATTGTTAATAGTAGAAACTATAAAGGATGATACCGGGGTCAAAGATGGTGTCCTCATTCCCGAAAGAGAAAAGGGAAAGAGCAACCACACCATCTGTGAAGAATGGAATAAATACGTACATGAGAATGCAAGTCCATTCCTCAGCAGAGAGAAGCAAATCACCAGTTTTGACATCTTTAAGCATAAACTTGAAGCTTAGATGGTGATTGTCAAGAAGATGTCCGGGAGGGAGGGTGGGAAACGGTTCTTCAATCAACAGATTTTCCAGAAAAAGGATGTCTCCCTCCGGATCAAAGTAAGTGTTATCAATTCCTGTTGGAATTGACTCATCACTAAGAAAGGCATCGACTTCATTCCAAAAGTTGTCATCTTCCTCATCAGGAGTGAGAGAAGGGATGGAAGAGTCGGGAATAAGACTAGAAGATGATGGATCATTTTTGAGCAATTCATCAATGGGAAGAATGTCTCCCATTGGATCACAAACATCATCATCCAATTCAGATGAAACTGAAGAGAGTTTAGTTTCATCCACAGAGTTAACAAACTCGATGCGACAAACTGATTCCGGAGGTGGGACAAGTGGTGTGCTCTTAGAGCTAGCAATTTCCACCACTTCCGATGAAGTCTCCGATTCTAGATCATCATCATCATCATCAAGAACACTCTTGACTTCCCTGGTACAGCTTTCAAACCATTTGTTTGAACCAGGGGTAATTTTCAAAGCTTTTAGCTCAGCACGTTTTTGGTGACTCGTTTTAACCGTGAAATTTGAGAGTCTTGCATTGAATCTTTCAGATCTTTGATCAATTGTGGCAACACTCTGTTTGTACAGAGGTTTGGAGTTCTGGTTGATATTCAATGTGAGCTCTTCGTTGTCAACCCGTATGGTCAACTCTTCAGCAAACACATCAATCAGAGCACGACTCTGATAAGGTTTTAAAAGGTACCATTTTGAGGGGTCGTTTAAGTCCTTATTTGATCACTTTTGTATCCGTTATTGCTTAATATCGTTCCTTTTCACTTTTTAGGTCTCGTGAAGGCAAAATGCTGGAATGGCACTTATTTGGACGAAAAGGCGCGAATATATGAAGAAAATGGCCAAAGTCGAAATCGAGACACTCACAGTCGCTGAATGTAGAAGGCGACGGCATCAGGTTCTATGTGCGACGCCGTCGAAGAATTATTGTGACGGGTCAGAACACAAAACTCGTGTTTTCAAGAGACGGCGTCTAGTTGTGAAAGAGTAGGCCGTCGCTACTCAGACGGCCTAGATGCAATCCAGACGACGTCAGAAGCTGAAGAGGACGGCGTCACGGACATAAGGTGACGCCGTCGCAAGGTTAACGTGGCCAAGACGAAACCCTAATGGCGGCGACACGACGGCGTCACTAAACATAAGGTGACGCCGTCGCAATTGTAATCTTATATATAGAATCCGAATTTTTCAGTCTTTGTGTGGAGAGTCTTTGGAGTAAAAACCTAAAACCGAACCTAAGGTGTCTTGTACAGTATTTTAGGGTTTTTAACCCTATCTTACACCAAGATAAGTCTTTGCTTCAATAATTCAATTATGTCTTTGATTATTTGTGTGTATGCTTGCATGTTCTCCATGTCCGGCTAATTTATTTGTGTGTTTGCTTAGGAAGTATGAAACTTAATTATTGAATATTGATTGGTTGTTTCTTATCTTAGTTGATTAATGATCTAGTAATGCGATAGGTCATTCGTTGTGTACTTAATGCTTGATTCATCTTTGTGAACCTTAGAGTATGATTACCTGAGTGATTGTAGGCTAAACCATCCGAAGAGCGCCTTAGAGTAGGAGTCTATAATCTCTAAGTGGATTTGTAGACAAGACCCTTTGGTAAGTTCAAAGAGTTAGGGAGAAACGCATACCCTACAACTTTAGAAACACAACGCAACTAGGAATAAGACGTGACACTCAACCATCAATAGGAGATAATTAAGGAGTAATACAAACTAAGTAAACACATCTTTAAACTATCATACGAGCACACATTAATTAGACATAGACTCCCACAACCTTAGTTTAGATAATTAGATAATAATAGAGTAATCGGTAGAAATACCAACCCCCCAAATCCAATACCCGAGATTCGTACCTTTCCATTTTCATAAAATATAAAAAGATAAAAAAAAATAATCTTCCTCAACCTTAACCTTAGCGTAGTAACTCCCTACTAGCATTCCTATTCCCCTAGAGAACGATATCAATACCCGTGGCTTACCCTAATTACTACACTACAACGATTAGGTTCACTGCCTAGGGTGTTATAAAACTTGCTCGAAGAAAAGGAAGTTTCCTTGACCCCGAACGACGCGTGTAGCGTTATCAGACTCGTTCTCAAGAAAGCTCTCCCTAAGATGAGGGGAACTCTAGGATCTGCATCGAAGTCTACTACAACAAAGTCAGTAGGAAAGTGAAACTTTCCCACTTTCATCACGACATCCTCGGCTATCCCAAGTGGACGAGTTATGGTACGGTCCGCTAGCTCGAGTGTCATACAAGTGGATGAAAGTTTAGGAAGAGACAGTTTCTTCCATACTGAGAGTGGCATGAGGTTAATGCTAGCGCCAAGATCGGCTAAGGCGGAGCATTGAACCATACCCAAGAAATCACACGGGATTAGAAATCTGCCAGGGTCTTCAAGCTTTTTGGGAAGCTTCTTGAGAAGGACCGTTGAGCATTGCTCATTGAGAGGAGTTTTAGCCATCTCAGATAGCTTATCTTTGTTGGTGAGTAAGCCTTTAAGCGTGGATGCAAATTTAGGCATTAGAACGAGAGCATCAACGAAGCTTATATCAAAGTGCAGCTCATTGAAGATTTGGAAAAAAATTTCCATTTGCTCTTTGTTTTTGTCTTTGAGCTTCTCATCATTCATTCTTGATGGGTAAGGAAGCTGACTAGACTTTTGAGCCGGGATGGAAGTCATTTCTGGCTCAGGATTTTTCTTCGGAACTTCGGGTTCCGGACTTAAAGCTTGGACTACCGAAGGTGGGACGTGTGCGGTACTTCGTGGGCTTGAGAATTGCACCTTGTCCGTTGTATCCTTGGTAACTTGACTCAATGCTACAGGAGGATGGGGCATTGGAGTCGAAGGTCCATTGTGCGTCTTACCACTACGAGTGGTGACGGCTTTCAACTCGGCATTGGGATTAGGAATTGTATTGCTTGGGAGTTCTCCAGAAGATGATGAAGCTTTGTTCATATTCATGTTCATGAAACTGCTCATCATATTCTTTAACTCATTTGTCTGCCGAGACATTGTGGTATCAATTTCCTTTTTAAGCTCAACTCTCATGTTATTGATCTGAGTTTGCATTGAACGTATGTTTGACTCAGTAATTTTCATGAAGTCATTTGGCATGGGAGCTTGAGGAGGTTGTTGATAACTTTGATGATTAGGAGCTTGATATGGTTGGTTGAAATTGTTCCGGTTTTGATTGAAATTTTGAGAGTTATTGAAATTTTGTCCTTGATTCGGAACAAAGCGATTTTGATTGCCATGTTTTTGCACAGGAGGAAAACCAGGTGGTGTCATACCGCTAGGTGCACGGTAGTGAGGATCAGCCTGTGGTCGGTATTGATTGTGGTTTACCGAAGCTACGGGAGCTTGGTAAAAGGAAGCATCGGTTGCTTGACAATCATAATACGCGTGTGGACCACTACAAGTTTCACACACCTTGTTTACGGCTTTGACTGATTCTGGCTTATGAATTTCGCTTTTGATTTCCTTAACATCCTTAATCATACAACGGATGACATCCGTTAGAGCAGCTATCGGAGCTGCTAACTCAGAAGAGTTACTGGATGAAGAAGCAGGAGTGTTAGGAGTATTGACTTTGTTGCGAGAAATAGGAACTTTTGATTTTTGCTCACAAATCTCAATCACATCTTTAGGTCTACGATTCAAGATATTGCCGCCTGCGGCTGCATTCAAGGAATCTTGATCGTTACCGTTCAACCCATTGTAAAAGATATTGACTTGTTGAAGCTCCGTGAATTCATGATGGGGGCATTTCCTGAGGAGATCTTTGAATCTCTCCCATGCCTCTCCAAAGTTTTCATCGAAATTTTGACGAAATCCAGAAATTTCATTTTTTAGATTAGTCGTCTTTGATGGAGGGAAGAAGTAATTGACAAACTTTTGAACAAGATCCTCCCAAGTTTCGATGGATCGAGGGGGTTCTTTTTCCAGCCAAATCCGGGCTGTCCCCTCAAGTGAGAATGGGAAAAGCATCAACTTGATGACTTTTTGTGGTACATCCTTGAAATTGATAGTTGATGTCAACTTGTTAAACCAACGGATGTGTGCATACGGGTCTTCACGATCAAACCCGTGGAATTGATTTGTAGATACAAGTGTGATCAAATGTGTCTTCAATTCGAAGTGATCAGAATTGATTACTGGTAAAACGATGGCATCTCCATAACCCTCGGTGGGTGCCTGGAGCATTTCCGCCATAGTGCGTTCGTCTGCCATATTGTTGATTGAAATAGTACGAATCTCGGGTTCGACTATTTGGGCAGCACGTCTACGAGAACGTCTTCTAGGAATTTCTGCTAGATCACGCAAAGGACTCAATGATCTAGAAGAACGAGTGCGCATGCACTAGAGTTAACTCTAAGGACTCTCAGAGTTAAGGAGAGGAATGGAATTATGAAGATATTTTATAAAAATGGGGTGAGAAGAATCTTTTTGGGTTTTCTGGTTCTGATAAGTAGATATAACAACAAAATCAATTAAAACAAACTCGAGGCAAAACAACAGTGAACTTAAACCAATAATCACAAGATGAATGGCTTCTTTGAGAAAGGTACACCAATCACAAGGACACAAAGGCAAGTTTTAAATCTTTAGTTCGGGAACTTATTATGGTCGTACCCCCAGTTAGGTAGTACACTGCCTTGGTTTGCGGTGGTAATCTTTTATGTTGTTATTATTAAAGAAAACGACAAATCTTTTTGTATTTTTATATTTGATACATATATAGAAACAAAAGGAAAATATTTTTGTGTTTTATACGTTTTTGCTGTTTTTGGGTTTTTGGATTTTTTATAAGAAAATATGGATATATATATAGATGATAGATGGATGGTATGAACAAAGAGTGAGTATTCAAACTACTAATCTGCTAAACGGAGGAAAATCAGCACAGCTCCCCGGCAGCGGTGCCAAAAATTTGATCCGTGCAAAACCGTCAAGTTTTCTCACGCAAGCTGACCACTTGTGAATGGCCGACTGTAAGAAACTTAAAACAGCTTAAGCACAAATGCAATGAAGATCTGGGGAGTATAGTGTTTCCCCGGGTCGTTATGTCCCAGCGAGCTATGCAATGGATCACCAAACGTATAGTGATCGAGGAATTTGAACAGAAAAGAGGGATTTGATATGATTATAACTACAGAAAAAACCAACAAATTAAAGAGGCTTAAATGCAAATTAAAGGAAATTAAAAAGATAAAAAAAATATTAAATAAACGCTATCACTATTTGCAAAATGATGTTTTTGATTTTATGTTTTAATAAAACTTAATTAAAAATCTACGTAACGTACAAATGAAAATGTGAAACTTACACAATATTAATCCTAAAAATATGAAAATGATATTTTTACAATCCTGATGATAAAAGAAAATATTTAGAAAAAGAAAATTATTTTTATAACTAATTAATTAATTATTATTAATTAAAAACTATTTTTAACTATTAAATAATAACCTAAAATACAAGAAAATAGGAAATAAAGCTAGAAAAATAAAATTATGACTTAGAAAAATCTAAAATAACAAAATAGAATTTTCAAAACTATTTTTGTATTTTTCTGATTATTATTCTATTTTTTATGAATTAAAAACTACTTAAATTACTTAAAAATACAAATTTAACTAAGAAAAATCTGGAAAAATATTTTTTTGGCTTTTTATATTTATCTAAACTTAAGAAAAATGAAAAATTATTTTTTTGAGACTTTTCTTAATTAATTGGATTAAATGCTAATTAAAAAGTACTAAAAACTGAATTAAATCAAGAAAAATACTAAACAGTACTGGAAAAATCTGAAAAATTCAAGTTAAGTCTAAAATAATATTAGGAATCTAGGAAAAATGAAAAAACAAATGGTTGTGTGAGGAATTATGGAACTGATGTGGAATGTGCTTAAAAATAAGCACTTTCAATAAGCCAACAACCACAAAAAGCTACCAACAGTTTACAGAAGCTATAAAATGATACAAGTACCTAAATGCAACTAAAAACAACAAGCTTTAACCTCAGAATTACAAGTTACAAAGATTTGGTTGATTTGATTTAAATGCTAAAAACAGTTTCCAGGTACCTACTTTGAGCTTATGCACACACTACTCAATAAGCTAAAACTGAAAAGCAAGTGTTGGAACTTGAACAAGACCTGGCTAACTATGTTTAAACCAAAGATGAGACCATGAAGAGCTGATATGAGCACTGTGACAAACATGCAAGATCTGCACAAAACCTGTGCAGCTAAGTGCCCTGCACAGGGCATATAAGCCCTCATTCACAAGCCTTTTTGAGACTTCTAAAAAATTGCCAAAATTCCACAAAAATGATAATAAGAAACAAGACCAGGTGAACTTTTTAAACCTACAATTTTCACTAAATTTGGCCCAAGAATGAAGCAATGATAATTCCTCTCAGTTGGGTGAAAAGTGGATTTTTCAAGTTTGACTTATGAAGCAGTTGAGAAAAGTTTGACTAATGTGAACTTTGATTCCAATTTTATGACTGATTATGAAGTATTATGATGGAATGAGGCTAATACAAGCTGTGTTTATGAATGTGAAACACAAAACAAAACTTTGAATTGCAAAAATCTCAACAGTTAAACTGTTGAGACAGTTTAAGTGGAGTTTTGACTTTGACAGGTTACAGGCACAAAAGTAAGACAGATATGAGTTTATTAGAGCTAAGCAAACTTAAAACAACAAGAGTTAAACACAGAACAAGCCTCTAGGACAGATTTGACAGCAATTCCAAACACACCTTATTTAACTGATTTGCAATCAACTCTTAAACTAAACACTTAACAAGCTAAAATAAATGATCAAACTAAGTTAAATAGACCTAAATACAACTGTTTAAACAGGTTTGAACCAGTTTTAACTACAAATGAAGATAATGCAAAGAAACCTTGAAAATCACTTACAAAAGTCCTTAGCCACTATGGCTTGAAATAGAACCCAGTGACCCACTAGCCTATCCAAAACCAACCCAATTACTCAAAATCAACCCAATTCCATTTCTGCTTCAACCCATTTCCATTTCCAAGACCAAATCAACCATGTTTGACTTTTGTTGACCAAAGTCCAATATTGCTTGAAACTGAAATGTGAGCTTATAGAAAGCTTTAATAAGCTTGCATAAGCCTGTTTGAGCTTAAAAATAAGCTAATAAGAGCTTGTATGTAAGACTTTGAATTGGATGTTTGAAACAGTGACATAAAATGTGAATTGTAAACACAAACTGAAATTGATGCTTGAAATAAGTTTCAATACACTTAAACACTTTAAGTTGATACAAATTAACAAAAGATTACAGGTTTTATACTAAATTAAAAACTTTAAGATAAAAACGACATTAGAGAAAATTAAAAACTACAAGACTCTCTTTCTCTTGCTCCTCTTGCTTTCTTTTATAAACCAAACTTCTTTTCTCTCTCTTCTGAATAGTTCCCAGTACAATTGATAGCCATTGGATGGTTTGAAGTGATCATGGCCATTGAATGAGATTTTGGCGCCAAAAGGAGTTTATCCACTGGAAGGTTGAGTGAGGGGGGGGGGGGGGAAAGTGCATTTAATGCATCTTGGATGTTAGTTGAGGTGGAGGGGACATGGAAAGGAGTATGGGAGCTGTGATGTTTGTGTTGGTGGCTGGATATGGGAGTAGCAGACAGTGGGAGGGAAATGAGGGAAAGGGGAAAGGTTTGACTGAGGTTTGACCGGCTTATATTATGAAGGGGGGTCAAAAGCAGGGGTCCAATTGATTTGGCAGGGGGTCCAAAATGGGATGGCAGGGTCACAATTGGATTTGATAGGGTCCAAAGGTGTTTAATACAAGGACTCTTTTTGTAATTTCTGAAAATTCAAGGACCTAGGCTGCCATTTCTGTAAAGATGTTTCAAGGGACCAAAAGTGACAAGTTTTAATAGTACAAGGACCAAACTTGACACTTTCCAATTTTCCAAGGGCCATTTTTGCCAAATTTGAAACTTGAAGGACCAATTTTGTAATTTCTCAAAAATTTTGACATTTTTCACCAAAGGACTAATTTTGACAAGTTATGATTTTAAAAGGACCTTTGGTGATTTTTCTTTTGAAATTATGTGCTCAGGGACTATTTCTGACAAATTTTGAAACTTGGGGGACTGAAACTGCAAATTTTGCAAACTTAGCTCATTTTTCATCTGATTTTGAACATTTTGCATCTGAAACATATAAAATGCAATTTAGGAATATTTTCAGTATTTTGATGCATTTCTGAGCATTTTTAAACGTTTTGCAGTTCAGATTTAACCAAAAATGGTGAGTATTTACACACTCATCAATCCCCCACACTAAACTATTGCAAGTCCCTAGCAATCTTTTGAGAAAAACTTAATGGATTTGAATCTCTTTACCAAAAGCCATTACTTCTGGAGTAGCCAAATGTTTCAGTTCAAGTAAGAACCATGGTACACCGATAACCATGTGATTTTGAGCAAACCACCAGCTTCCAACGGATTTGATTTGTCTTTACCAGAAGCCGTTTGCTCTGGACTAGCCAACTCTTAGACAGGTCTCGTTTGCCGAAGACCATTTCTGTTTAGTTTAGGCAACCTTCGACCACCAAACGAGTTTTAGTGTACCAATAGCCACATGGTACCAAGAATGAACTTGACTTTAAGGACCTAGCTGCCATTTCTGTAAAGATGTTTCAAGGGACCAAAAGTGACAAGTTTTAATAGTACAAGGACCAAACTTGACACTTTCCAATTTTCCAAGGGCCATTTTTGCCAAATTTGAAACTTGAAGGACCAATTTTGTAATTTCTCAAAACTTTTGACATTTTTCACCAAAGGACTAATTTTGACAAGTTATGATTTTAAAAGGACCTTTGGTGATTTTTCTTTTGAAATTATGTGCTCAGGGACTATTTCTGACAAATTTTGAAACTTGGGGGACTGAAACTGCCAATTTTGCAAACTTAGCTCATTTTTCATCTGATTTTGAACATTTTGCATCTGAAACATATAAAATGCAATTTTGGAATATTTTCAGTATTTTGATGCATTTCTGAGCATTTTTAAACGTTTTGCAGTTCAGATTTAACCAAAAATGATGAGTATTTACACACTCATCAACACCCAAACACATGAAAGTAGATGACATCAGGAAGTCTTCCTTTGAAGATCTCATATGGGGTTTTGTTATGTCTTTTGACAATGATTGACCTGTTTTGAGTGTAACAGGCTGTTATGACTGCTTCAGTCCACAAGTGCTTTGAGAGTGCTGAGCCATTTAACATAGTTCTGGCAGCCTCAATGAGAATTCTGTTTTTCCTTTTAGCTACCCCATTTTGTTCATGGGTGTAAGGAGATGAAAAATTTTAGGAAATTCCTTTTTCATCATAGAAGCTCTCAAGCTCTTAATTTCTGAACTTAGTACCATTGTCAGTTCTGATTTGTTTCACAGTAATGTCATTCTGATTTTCAATCTTCCTGATGAATGACATTATGGTTTCAGCTTCCTGACTCTTTTTGGAAAGAAAGTATACCCAAGTGTATCTTGAAAACTCATCAACAATGACAAGTGTATACTTCTCATGCTGGATTGATCTTGTACTGACTGGTCCAAAGACATCCATGTGCAGGAGGTGAAGACAACTTTTGATAGAGAATTTTTGTTTTGTTTCGAATGATGCTCTGTTGTGTTTGCCTTTTTCATAGGTTGAGCATGGTTTGTCTTTTGCAAAAACCAGTGATGGTAAACCAAGGACTTTGTTTTGTTTTGCCAAGTTGTTGATGTTTTTGAAGTTTAAGTGAGAGAGTCTCTTGTGCCACAGCCAGTTGACAGTTTCAGTGGCTTTGGCAAAAAGACAAGTTCCATTCTGGGAGAATGTTGACATGTCTAACACATATACATCATCTCTCCTATGAGCAAACAAAACAACTTCTTGTTGGCATTGAAAATAGTACCTTGTTTATCATTGAACTGTACTATGTACTTAGCATCACATAACTGACTGACACTGATGAGATTGTATTTCAGACCTTTGACATAAGCTATTCTAGAGAAAACTATTCCATTGCAGTTTACTGAACCATAACCTTCAGTGGGACATGATGATTTATCACCAAATACTACCTTGGGTCCTCGTTCCTTTACATACTTGTGCAGATATCCTTAACTCCAGTCATGCTTCTTGAGCATCCACTATCTAGATGCCAAATAGGCTCCCTGGCGTGTCTCTGCACAAATAGTAAACTGAATTAGTTTCTCTTGCTGACCCACATACCAGTGGGCTTGGGTCTCATGGTATGTTTGAACTTAGCAATTGATTCATGGTCAGTGGTTGAGTGAAGTGTGCTACCACAGGTTTTGAATTTTCTTACTGAGGAAGACTTAGTGATGCGGGGTTGTTTTGAACTTCTCCTTGCCTGGATGACTCTATCATGCTGAGATGTCTCATGAGCTGGATTTCCACATATATCACAGCAAGAGTTCATGAGACAGTCATTGGGAAGATGATCATTATAGCCACAATGTGGGCAAGAAGGAAAAGGTTTAGCTTTAGGTCTTTGACCCTGCTTTGAGGATGAAGCATATTGATGACCAGAATTGGTGTGAGTTGCTTCAATGAATGAACTTATATATTGTAAGTGGTCAGAAGTTCTATAATCTTCCTTTTTGCAGATCATGCAAAAAAGGATTCTGTAGCAATTATCAGTGGTATGGCTGGTATAATGACACATATCACACTTCTGC
Organism: Chrysanthemum seticuspe; assembly: GCA_019973895.1. Taxonomy (NCBI): domain Eukaryota; kingdom Viridiplantae; phylum Streptophyta; class Magnoliopsida; order Asterales; family Asteraceae; genus Chrysanthemum; species Chrysanthemum seticuspe. The sequence goes on from BPTQ01000009.1 coordinate 258,128,519, forward strand.
CTGGGTTTGGTGTTGGATTTTGACCTTGATGAACTAGAGGAGGCTGACTTAGTTTCCTTGATTGTTGAATCAGGAGCTTTCTCAATAGAGTTCATTTGGTCAGTCAACTTCCTCATGAGTTCAGTCAGTTTCTGGATTTGGTCTGCTTTAGTAGGAACTGAAGATGTTGAAGTCTCAGTGGGAACATAGTCTTCTTAGGTTGGTTTTGTTGGTCTTTTCAGGATGGTTCTACCAAGTCCAGACCTTTCTTTTGGTGAGTGAGGGTTAAATTGCAAGGGAGTAAGCTCAGAGCTAGGTGCAGCACCCTAAAGAGGTTTCAGGGGTGGAAGCGGTGCTTGAGATTCGGCTTCAGATTCAGAGATGTGTTCAGTATTACTGGGCACATCAGGAAGTCCAAGCATGCTCTTAAGAGCTTGGCTTTCAGGCTCAAGAATTCTTCCAGAATCGAAATTTGGAAGCTTACTCTCAGGGTTTACCCTTTCAACCCAATCACTGGACTTGGGAATTGACTCCATATTAGAGAGCATGCCAGCAGATACAAATGGTTTTGGACATTGGTCTTTATTGTGAGAATCAGGGAGATGATCTTCACATATGATTATTTTTTTTGCTACTGGGGGCTCCAACAATATCAAAGACCCTCAGATTCTTAGCAGTCCAACTTTCAATGACATCTTTTTCCTTTTTAAGTTCTTCCTGAAGAGCTTGATTTCTTTTAACTAGTTCAGTGTTTTGAATTTGCAGTGTGACAGCCTCAAGCTTGGTTTGTTTTAAAAGAAGCAGTTCATCCCTACACTTGTTTAATTCAAAACTTAACTTGTTGTATTTAGAAAAAAGATTTTAATCGTTGCTCCTCTACAAACTTAAGGTCAACATTGATATAGTTCATAAAGGACTGCCAATCTGAATTATCATCCATAGAAAGTAAGATATTTACCTTCTTCATTGTAATATTGACACATTCTCCATTCCTGGCATGATTCTTTCCAATGGCTAGCTTGTCTTCTTCTGAGAGAGCCATCAGTGCACTGGCTTGCACCATTTCATCGTCTGAGGATACTGGCTCTTCATCCTAGTTGAAGACTTCAGCAACTAGGCCCTTGTTTTTACCCTGCACAAATTTAACATTGTTTGTTGTTTCTGAGGGAGTGGCCTCAAGCAGTGCTAGCTTAGCTTTGTCTTTCCTATACTTGGCTTCAAAATCAACAACTTTATTTTGATCAGATTTGTTTTGAAAATTTTGATGAACTGATAGACTTTTGGTTGAAATTTGCTAAAGCATAAGGAATGGTTTGACCCTGAGGGTTTATAAGAGGGTTCAAAAATTGTTTTTGAAAAACAGTCTTTGGCAAAATGACCTCTTTTGTGACATTTAAAACATTCAGTGTCCTCGTTGGCTTTAGCATTTGAAAAACTTTTGTTTCTTCTTATAAACCTTTTAGAGTTAGCAAGGAGTGCCCTTTCCTGAAACTCAATATTTAAGTCGTTCAGGTACTCCTCGCTTGTTCTCTCATCAGCCTCATCGTCTGAATTTTCCTAAAAATCTTGAACCACACTGTTACAATAAAAAGCAATTGAGACTGGTGATGAAGTGGTTGTCAGGGACTTCTTGACTTTCTGAGACTTTTTTAAGTCAGGGTATCGTCTATTTATGAGGTTATCTTCATAGAAAAATTTCCCGTAGATTTCAGGAAGCTCAAGATTCTGAATGTGATTAGCATTCCTTAGTCCCTGAGAGAAATTCAGCCATTTCTCAAGAAGACTGTTTACAAAACCAACATTGATTTCATGTTTGGACAACTTTACACCATCATTTGAGAGTTCATTTAACAAAGTTTTGTACCGGGTGTAAGTTTGAGACAAAGTTTATGAGTCTTTAGCCCTGAAGGTGTTATACTCAAGTTTCAGGTCCATAATCCTGTTTTCCTTGGTATTTGAGGGACCTTCATAGCTGTGAACCAGGTCATTCCAGGTTTGTTTAGTTGTACTACAGCCAATGACGAACTCCATGACATCATCAGGAAGACAAGATATGATGATGCTTTTGAGCCTTTGGTCCTGGTTGACAACTCTTCTCTCGTTCGGAGTTCACTGAGCTTCAGGTTTAGGTAAACCTTCAGCAGTCTTTGGGATAAATTGATCTTCATTAATGCACTTAATGTAGTAAGGTTCCATCCCAATCAAATAGCAAAGCATTCGCTTTTTTCATTTGTTAAATTTGCCAACTTTTAGTCGAGGGGCAACAACAGCATAGGCTCCACCATTTTTATCGACAAGTTGGGGCACATCGTTTTCAGCCATTAGGATCCTGATTTAAAAACGTTTTTAGCGGCTTAAAAAGGGTTTTATAATCAGCCTGCTCTGATACCACTTGTTGTTCCCGTTTCACAATCGTATAAAATGATTTAAAATAACTTATTGTGAATAATGACTGAAATAATGCAAGTAAAAAACACACTGATTAATTTTCAACGTTTATATTCTTTATTAGAAATGAATTAGAAAGAATACATTACCCAAGTACTTGCGGAATAGTACTTGGGATTGAAAGGACAAGTATGGTATGACTCCTCACTAAGCTCAGGCTAAGTCTGAGCACAACTACAAAAGGTACCACTGAGCTATCTCAGGGACAGAGTTGTATTTGGAGGAGTGAAAGATGGCTTGTGTGTGTGTTTTACAATTAATACACAAGCTTAAATCTTTCACTCCATCTCTTATGCTATTTATACAAGTATGGTTTTAACTCTATCCTAGAGGACAAACTGACAGGTTACACAAGACAAAATACTGATGTATTTTGTATCTGTTTACATTGGCTATTTAGGGTAAGTGACAAGGCTGCTTTCTTCTTGTCAGTGATGACACTGAGCCTGATAGTTAACGATTCAGGGAAAGTTTGACTTTGGTTGATAAGGACTTCGTCTTATCTGTTCAAACTTATCCCGCCTTGTCCCGCTTATTCTTCAGTCTTTATAGCCTTCAGTCTTCGTCTTTAGTTTGTCTTCAGTGGTAGTAGTTGGTGAGGAGTTTCGGGATTCAGTGAGTTATTGTCATCACTCACTGAATCCACCATCTTCTTCTTGACTCAATCTTCACCCCTTAAGTACCGCCTTACTGAGTGGAAAGCTTCTTCTTTGTCTCTTACTGAGTATCCCGAAGACAGCTCACTGAGTGACTATGCGCTCAGTGACTTGTTAGTGTTTAAGGGACTAAACACTTAGGGTATTTTCTATTCAAATCCTAGACTTAAGGGGTTTGGGTATTCATTGAACCCAACACAAAGCGACCGAATGGTTTGCATATGGTTTGTGTGCGCGAGTGTTTTTTTAATTAATTTTTCTGAGGTATGTTTTTTGTTGTGACCAAGGTCACCTTACTACGATCATTTGATCATGTGTTTGGTCTTAAAGTGAGAAGCTGAGGTGGCAATCTGGTTTGGCCATTCATAGAGTCACACCATGACTACTAGCCTCATGATCTATAGTCTATTTTTTGTTGCAATGATTCTATAGTTGATTGACATTCACTCTCACGAAACATTTGATTGACAATGATTCTATACTTTTTTTTAGTTTGATTTTCATAATCAACAACCAAACTAGCTTTCATGTTTTGATTTTTGACTTTGGATATGTCATATTAGAGTTGATTTTTTTCAACCGATAAGACTAGACATAATAAGTCCCTGACCACGCGTGGTGTCTTAGGTGGTACCTATCACAACGCGACATGATTGCTACGTATTGTGTTTTTCGCGTGTGAAAAAAGAAAGGGGTTGAATGACACGTACCACCGAACAAAAAAAAAAAAGAAAAGAATTATGTGTAAGTGAGTTATGAAATATATTTGCATTTAAGTGAGTTATTTATATATAAACGACAAGAAATGTTGTGACTACTAAGACGTTTTGCGAAAAGTTTAATAGTGCGAGTACACAACCACACACCCTGAAATAAGGTTGAGCATGGTCTGAAAACCGGACTGGACCGACCAAAACTAAACCGGGCCGAAAACCGATTTGGATCAAAACACTAGACCAAAGACCGAATATGAGAAAATAGTGAACCGAGGATCAAACCGAAATATGTTCGGTCTGATTTGATCCGGTTTATCGGTTCGGTTCGGTCCGGTCCAGTCCGCATATGACAAAGAGAAGGAATCACGTCTCCATCATCAAAATTCTATGCATTTAACAAGGACCAGAGTTGCAAAAAGATCATCTCATTTATAAAAACCCTAAATAAATCTTCCCCATCCCCAAACGCAGTCTCGCCACCATCACCATCACCATCACCAGCACCAGCACCACTATAACCTCCTTTTTTCCATAAAAAAAAATGCCTCCAAAAGCTGCGAAGAAGGAAGCACCAGTCGAACGCCCAATTCTCGGTCGTTTCTCTTCTCATCTCAAGATCGGAATCGTTAGTAACCTTTTCATTATTTCATTTTATACTTTATTTATTTATTTATTTATTTATTTTTTTACTTTATTTACTCTACATGAGGCTGAATTGATTACTAGTATTATATAACCTAATTGCTTATCATTACTATATGAAATTATTAGCTTCATTTTGTGTAACCTGAATTAGTTAAATTAATGTGATGATATTGATTGATAGTACTACATGATGACGTCATCAGTTTAGTCTAATCGAACGCCGTTACGATCGATTTGTAACCTAATTTAGTTTAAATTAAACGTAATCTCGGTTTTGATTGAAATGAACTGCATGATGATGTCATTACTTTAGTCTACTTGAACTCGGTTTTGATAAAGTGTACGGTTTTGTAACCTTATTTAGTTTATTGAATGAGATAATGATCGTTAGTACGGCATGCTGATGTCATCAGTTTATTGTAATCAAACGCGAGAGTTTTACATGTTTTATGTAGTATTTTAAGCTATATTAGTTTTATCTAATGTGATATTGATTGACAGTACAGTACTACATGGCGATGCTATCATTTTAGTCTAATGGAACTCAGTTTTGATTGAGTGTACCGTATTTTATGCGGTTTTGTTACCTAATTGATTTTTTATTGATTGAGAGTACTACATGATGACATCATCAGCTTTGGTCTAATCGAACGCGCTTTACAGTTTTGTGACTTAGTTTAGTTTTATTGAATGTGATAATGATTGTAGTTTAATGCGGTATTACGTGTTTTATATGGTATTGTGACCTACTTTAGTTATTATTGAATGTGAATGGTTGGTACTTTGGTAGTACTACATGATGACGTCATCAGTTTAGTCTAATTGAACGCGGTTTCGACCGAGAGTATTCGTGTTTTATACGGTTTTCTAAAACCTAATAAGTTTACTTAAATCTAATTTTTGATTGAATGAATTGTATAAAGAAATCATGAATTCAAGCGTTATATAGTTTATTAATGTAATTTTGGTTAATTCAGTTTGGTGTTGAATGAAAGTGCTACATGATGAGTTATCAACTTCATGTTTTTCACGGTTTTCGAAACTAGTTTTGTAAGTGAACGTGATTTTTAATGAATGTACTGTATGATATTATGAACTCTCTAGGCGGTACTCGAGTGGTCGACTACCTTGAATCGAGCAATCAGCTTAGGTGGGGAGTATTGGGATATGAATTTTTATTATATAAAATTTGAACTTATATGTATGACATGTTATAGAATTGCTCACAGGACCCTAGAAATATGTTTAGATACATTGACACTATTGTTCTAGTACTTCTAACCGAGTTAACACCGAGTTTTGACTGAGATGACCGAGTTTGATCGAGTTTTGACCAGACCGATTTTTTGCCGATTTTGCTCAACTCACGTCGGTCACTGACTTTGTAGCGAGTAATTGCAGATTACTTGGCCTTATAATCCTAGTTTTACAGCACTGTCTTTTATGTTAAATAAAATGGACTATTAGGATCTTTGATTTTTGAAATGTGAAATGTTTTTTTGATTGTGAATTTGTAATGGAATTAGATTTATTGATAAAGGATTATGGAGTAATGTTGTTGTTTGATATCGTTTTCAGGTTGGATTGCCGAATGTAGGGAAATCTACTCTGTTCAATACTCTTACTAAGCTGTCAATTCCCGCCGAGAACTTTCCCTTTTGTACCATTGAACCCAATGAGGCTCGTGTTAATATCCCTGATGAGCGTTTTGAATGGCTCTGTCAACTTTTTAAGCCAAAGAGTGAGGTAATATATATGCTTCCTTTTAATACTAATCTATTTACTATTATTTGATGATGTTTTCTATTTCACAGCTAATGTGAGTGAGTTTTATGGATTTTGGTAACTGTTAACATTGTGTATATTTTGGTAGGTCTCTGCATTCTTAGAGATTCACGACATTGCTGGTTTGGTTAAAGGTGCTCATGAAGGACAAGGGCTTGGAAACAATTTCTTGTCTCACATTCGTGCAGTTGATGGCATTTTCCACGTTTTACGTAAGATTTTCTTTCTTGTGCTCCTTCTAAAAATTTTTCTTTTGATAAAAAGTTTTGCAGTTGTATATATATGTAGTCATGCATGCTTGTTTAGCTGACATTGATTAATAGGGAGTGAAACAATATCTGAACCTGCGATGATACTAAATAATTCAACCTGTTGATTACTCATAGTTTTTTGTTGCGAGTTTTTGCTTTATATGGTTATTTAAAGTGTTAGAACGTTTATTGTGGTTTATTTTCATATGGTAGGTGCATTTGAGGACCCGGATATCATACATGTTGATGACTCTGTGGACCCTGTAAGAGATTTAGAAGTTATTACTGCAGAATTACGACTGAAGGTGTGTTCTCAATTCTAGTATGGATTATTGTATTATCTTTATATTTCTTTCTGTTATATCTGCATTTCACACCCAGTTTTAGCTTTATTTATTTATTTTTTCGTGGTAAAGGATATTGAGTTTATGGAAAGAAGGATTGAAGATCTTGAAAAGAGCATGAAGAGGAGCAATGACAAGCAGTTGAAAGTAGAACATGAATTGTGTTTGAAGGTACCTTAATATATTCAACATACGCTATGTTCATGGAAATACTTTGTGAATTCCTATTGTAAAGATATAGTCTTAAAGGCTAATGCATTATTGATGACTCTGGTTGGTTTAATGCAGGTCAAAGCCTGGCTCGAGAGTGAAAAAGATATCCGGTTGGGGGACTGGAAAGCTGCTGAGATTGAAATCTTGAATGTTTTTCAATTGCTCACTGCAAAACCCGTTGTTTATTTGGTAAAACCATTTGTCTTTTCAATGTCTATTTTTATTCTGATATATACTGTGCCATTGTCTGTGATGCATGCTGAGTAGGGAATGAAAGTAGTCCAATAAGGTTCAAGAACCTCTTATAAGGTGGGGCATATTGGCATAAGATAAATGATTGTACAATGACGATTAGCTCTTGAGAAATGAATATGTCTAGCATTTTTTTTTATGATTTTGTGATATATGGGCCTTTTATCATAGCATATACTCCTATGATTTAGTACATAGTATTTGAGGAGTCATCTACATCTTTTTTCTTTTTTTAATTTCAACTTCAACAGTCTTCACATAAGGAAAAATATAATAGACAAATTCTAGGACTCATCTCTTTTAGTTGAGTTACATTAATACTATCATTATCAAGAACCAGTTATGTGTAGTTGAGTTACATATCTTTGATTAAGTAGGTTTAGTTATATTGGTCTTAAGTTTATGCCAAGTTGAATTGAGTGGGCATATATCTCTAAAGTGCAAGGGGAAAAAAGGGAACATCGATCATTGAATGTAGCTACTGCAAAATGTGTCCACAAATTATTATTTATCTAGATCAGTTTTTTACAAAATATAATACTAGTAAGATGAGTGCGTCAACAACAAAGTAAGGTGAGTTCACCTATAAATATTATAGATACATGTTGGAAAAAATAACCGAAAGACCAACAATTTGGATTATAGCACGGATTAATAGGTTAAAAATCATCTGACTTGGAAACCTGAAATCTCCATCGTATGGCTACTCGCTTTGCCAGTTCGAGTAACACACATGTACCAGTGAGTCATAAAATTGAAAATACGGATCAAGCTACATCTTCTTTCAGTGGTAGCGCTCTGCGGCATAGAGGCTTGGCTGAATCTGAGTATGAGCTGCATCAACTGCAGCTACCAGGTGCTTTGCCCATTTCAATGCAGCTTGGAATTGTGTATCACTCGTCTTGGTATGCCTGTCTATTACGGTTAGATGACTATGCGTGGGCACTAGTTACGCATATACTTGTTATCACCCCTTAATCGTAATGGACCAGTCAACCAAAATGAGGGTCAACAGTTGCAGGCTGCACTGAGTCGAGCAGGGGAACATGATAATCATGGCCAATGTGATCATACTGAAGTTTAGATCATTCAAGCTTCTACGCTGTAGAGCGTTACGGATATGATGAGATGCAATTTTGAGGGACACGCAATTTTGTGACTCACTTGCCCAAGGTATTACTGCCATTGGCTTGGTCTGTGGGAGTCAACACCTGATTATAGGGATGTCTATATACTTGACTACAGTATTTATTATTGACTCCTATTTTGTTACAATGAAATCTGGGTAATGGATGATTTGGTAGAAATATGACCAGAAGGGACATGCATACGGTAGTACTGTACAAAGATTTAGATTAGCGCGCGCTACTGGACTACAAATGTATAAGCTGAGGCAGATCGTCAACACATTTTTTTCTTTCATAGAAACATAATCAACTATTGATTACTTTATCTTAGAAGATTGAGAAAAAAAGAGAAGGGAAATGAATTGGTATCTCCGTAATCTACTCCATCTCCATTTTTTGAAGTTCTAGAGGAGAGTGAGTTTGAGTAGAAAATAAGTTACTGGATCTAGAAGTTTGAGTTGTGTAAAACAAGACTGAGAAAAAGAGAGGTAAAATGATGAAATGTCAGCTTCTCCAACCTTGGCTCCAAATATGGAGGAACGCTATACATTCCTCAAATAATATTCATACAATAAATCTTTTTAATTGATTTTTTAATCATTTATGAACCTGTTGGTTATAAATATAGATACGTTTTAAAAAGGAAATTTTATATAACTAAAGAATTATCTAAAGATATATAAATTTTTGACAATAAATTTTGGAGTGAGGGGGTATTGGAGTATATGATATATTTTTTTTTTCTTTTTATTTTTCTTTTTGAAACAAGAGTACTCTTGAATGATGCTCTTTTTGCATATTTGGTGATGGAGAAATGGAGATGGCCTAAGTGAAGGATGCGATATTAGATATTCATCTAGCATTCTAGCTGGAGATGGTGGTTATAGGAAAGCTTAAAGAGAATGGAAATATGAAGTGCATTGGTGCATGAATGTGTTGGTGATATGTTATACTGTTAAAGATGTTCTGGTTTTCCAATTTATATTTTAGTATTTGTTGAATCGGGCTTTGGCATTAAGCAGGATACTTTTTTGTGCAGGTGAATATGAACGAGAAAGATTATGCTAGAAAAAAGAACAAGTTTCTCCCCAAGATTCATGCCTGGTATGCTTGATTAACTTGTTACATTCTTTTGAGGTATATTCATCAGAAAGTAAGTTTAAGGAGTTTTGTGTTGTCGTATGCGATGGAATGGGTCAGAGCACAAATCTTCTTATTTCAATCTGCTTCAAGGTTGCAACTATTTTATGTTTAATTTGTAGTATTATTTATACATAGAGAATTCATAACTATAATTAAATAATTTCTAAAGTATAGATAATATTATATATTGTCTCTATATATCATATAATTCAAGGTTTGCAATACATTATTTTATAGTGATTTAATTGTAGATTGAAAGCCTATAATTTCATAAGGTTCAATAATGCCTGCATCAACCTATTTCTCACTGTTTGCGAAATGTACGCTAGAATTTTGAAGTTAGAACTGTTTTGTAGGGTGCAAGAGCATGGGGGCGAGCCAATCATCCCTTTTAGCTGTGCCTTGGAGAGAAATCTGGCTGATTTGCCAGAAGATGAAGCAGCAAAATACTGTGAAGAGAACAAGATTCAAAGGTCAGCTCAATTCAAATTGTATTGAATATTATTACATATTTACATTGTCCATTCACCTGAGTAGTTATTTAATCAATAGTTGCATATATATCATTATTTGTTTGTGGTCAGATTGCAATTCATTATTTGCTCATTGATATATTTTTACGTACTTTTAGAACATTTTTTTTAAGATCTAGCCGTTAAAGTACTGTCCCGAATCCTAATAATTCCAGTGGTGAAGTACTTTTTGAATATATGAAGATGTTTAATTGAAACCAACTGATTATCTGATTAATTGTTCGTGTGTCACAGCGCTCTTCCGAAGATTATAAAGACTGGGTTCTCTGCTATTAACCTCATATACTTTTTCACTGCTGGCCCTGATGAGGTAATGCGTTTTTATAACAAAACTGATTTTTATCTCTTACAGATCAAATTTTGCTGAAAATGTGCTCAGATTATATACCAGATTTTCTTGTAGTTACTTAATTTCTCTTCAGCTTGCACTTATGCACAACTTATATTAGATGGTTCTTTCATTGCACTTGAAAAGTGGGTTATATTATCATGCTTAAGTCATGTGTATAATCTAAAGCTTATGTGGTGTGGTCTCATGTAGGTGAAATGCTGGCAAATTCGAAAGCAAAGCAAAGCTCCTCAAGCTGCAGGAGCAATTCATACTGATTTTGAAAGAGGATTTATTTGTGCTGAGGTCTTTACTTGCTCCAAGAGTTTCCTCAACTTTCTTTATTCTTCTAAATTGTCAATTCAAAGTTTTGATTTTGGTCAAAATTGTACTTTCTGTTTACTATTTTTTGGTTTTTTATTTTATTTTTATAAGAGGTTTGAGTTTTTTACAAATGTGTCTTTGTTTTCTGTATTGTTTTTGAGGTGTCACCCACGCGTATCCATAATGCTATTTAGAAGCTGGAAATTTTGTATCAGGCATCCTAGGGTTGTGATTCTGAATCTATTTGGTGTCTATGTTGAAGATCTGAGACTTGAATTGATATGTGGCAGGTAATGAAGTTTGAGGATCTTAAAGAGCATGGAAGTGAATCTGCTGTAAAGGTATGCTTGCAATCTCCATTTGTGACTCGATGTTAAAATGTTCATTTATCGGGTGTCTACTTTCCACATTTTAATAAGAAGCTTCAGTAAGTTTGCAAACTTAAATTTTGTCAGTATATTGTTGTGTGGCGACTGACTTCTCTTTCAACTTTCCAAGAACCAAGTAATGCTTTACCAGTCTTATTTCTAATAAGTGGCAAAGTGGGTGGGATGTGTAACAAATCAAAGTGTGTAAATTTGTATTACTGGTCAGTGGGTTTCACACATAACACTTTTTTAGTCAACCAAATGCTCATAAGAGTGATAAATCTTTGAATAGTTTTATTTGAAAGGTTTTCTATGCAAGCAAATTAACACTTAGGGCGATATAATTTGTTTGACCATTTTAACTTGTTTGCTTGTAAGCTCTTTTATTCCTTCTATTATACCAGTTTGATTGTTTAGATTTGAATTATTACCTGCACCGCACCATACGTAAGTAATGGATGGCCATTTACCACCGTAACTAATTTCTCATGATGAGGATATTCTCAAGCTGAAGTGCCTGAAAATGTTGGGGTTTGTGTTTTTAGGCTGCTGGGAAGTACAAGCAGGAAGGGAAGACTTACGTGGTTCAAGATGGCGATATTATATTTTTCAAATTTAACGTCTCTGGTGGTGGGAAGAAGTGAGCTACTTTTTCCCCATTGGTTTGAAAAAAGATCTTTAGTGAGGGATATGTTACTGTTGTTTGGATTGTACCAACGTTGTATCGAGTATTAAGATGCAGGTCTTTTTTGGCACTAATGTTTTCTTTGACACAAGTTGTAATGCTATGCTATGAAGATGATGGTGCAACATTCTGAATATTTTTACGTAATAGAGAATGCAATACATGCCATGCCATTAGTAATGAAAGTTCATCTAAGAAAGAAAATCAAAGCTGTAGCAAATTCATAACTGGGAGACCATTATGGATATGTTAGAAGGTGTGTTATATCATTCAAGTGGTTGCGAGAGAGTAATGGAACATCAAAGGTGGTTCTTAATCATTTTTTGCTTCACTCCGAAAAGGTATATAATGCCATCATTGGTAATGGCATAGCGGTCTGACTTAAGGTGTACATAAGATCAAACCGAAATTTCAACTTATTTTTGTAGTTTAATATCTGTGTGACTTATTTTTGCAATTGAGGGTGTTATGAACAATCTACTTGCTTCTTTTTCTATATGAGATGGGCAAAGTTCAGAATAAGCGTATATTTAAACTACTTAACTCAAATCATGGGAATGCATAAACAAACAAGGGCTAAAAAGTGAGTCATCAAAGAGAGCTATTCCCAAACAAACATTGATAGCCCTCATCTTTGCTATATCATAGGAGCTCACGATGCTCAACAACAATTAAAAATTGAAATCAGTGGCGGTTGGTGAGACTAACAACCAGAATACTCATTCTGAACTCTAACTACGATGCCAAATGAAGCCTCTTTGAACAAGGCAACGGAAGTTTTATTTGAGAACCTGAAACAACAGTGTGCTTGCTTTCCACCTTAACTTTTGTAGTCTTTTGTGATGTCCGAAGACTTAAAGATAGGGCTATCAACTCCAACTCCCATTATATTCAGACCGTTGTCTACGTACATTACTGTCCCAGTGATGGCTGAAGCGAGTGGTGAAGCCAGAAAAGCAGCAGCATTTCCCACCTCCTCTGTTTATATACATTGATTTTCAGGATGTTAATGCAACACATATAGCCACTCACAGTCAAATATAAGAAGACTATGATGGCAATCTATGGGAGACCAGAAAGTCATCCGGAGCTTTTGTCAAAATTTTACTTATAAATGAATTGCTTTTGTTTATATCTTATCTCTAACTAGTCAGTAGGATCGAAAGTTCGCCAAAGTGTAATTTACTAGTAAAGTTAGGTCCTTAAATTATTCCAGTTTGTTTTTGAGTCTTTGTAACCACTTTTGACACATTAATTGCTTATCATAGAGGGTTATTAACAAAAAAACTCTATACTGTCATTCAAAATGCGGTCAAGTCCCAAAAGCGTGTTTGATTCGGTCCTTCAAGAATTTGTTTCTTATTAGAAACGCGACAACTTTACCTTACATATTCTGAAGGACATTTTCAAATGTTTTAGACAAAAACATTGGTCGACCCGTACCAAAAACTTACAACAAACAAGGTTTCCAAAAAAGAAACCGCACTAAAGTTCCAGCAGGAGATTCACACTGACCTGCAAAAAGTTCTTTCTGCAGCGGTGCATTCTCAAATGAATAATCAATAAACATCTCAACAAGACCAGTCACCTTGGCAGCACGACTTTTTAGTGGTCCTGGTCCATTCTCAAGATCGATCAATACAGTATTATCAAGGTCCTTGATTCAAGGAGTTTTGTAATAGTTTGTATAGAGTAAAACAGATGCAAAGTTATTGCAGTACCTGCAGATATAGTGTTAACTCTGATTCCATATTTTCTTCCAGTTTCAAACGCCAGCACCTGTGTGCATTAAACGAAAATTAGTCACAATTATTAGAAACAAGTAAAACACCACTATGATGAAAGGTTCTTTACAAAAGATTTTTATTAAAAAAAACTTTTGAAGTACTTGTGCTAGTATTTTCCGTAAAAAAGAAAACACTAACTTTTGTGTCACTCTCCAAAGCAGCCTTGGCTGAACTCATACCTCCACCATATCTGCATTAAAAAGGCGTGTAGTTAAATGTTGTCTAAAAAATGATCCCAGGCAAAACAAGCTTGAAATGTCAGATAAAAGTAACTACCCAGGAAAGACCCTTTCGGAAGCATTGAAGCTCAGAGAAATTGTAGCACCACCTGCAATAGTAATCAGACTCAACTTTGATGACCGACCAATTTGTTTATGTTTTATTTTAACAGGTCAAAACAGGTAAAATATGAAGGAGCTAAAAGTGAAACAAGTCTCCCAGCAAGCCTTTGGCCTAGCCATATCAAGGCATAGTCAAGGTGCTCCTCAGGTTCAAGTCCATCAAGAAAAAGGTGTGGAGTACGTAATGGTATGTGAGATCAGTTAAAATAAAAGGGCAACACGTCAAATGGTGGGTCGGAATGCGGAAAGTGTATTTTTTGGTTATTAAAGTTACATGACTCTATTGTATATATTTGAGACACTACTTGTAAAAATTTAAAATATTGGACAAAAGTGTTTTTGGTCAAATTCTACCCGATTCGTCCTTAACGAAAAATAACCTTGCTTGACCTGTTAATCCACCACAACCCAACCAAAGATGAAGTATGAGATGAAAATGATACCAGGGTTCATCATTGGGACAAAATATTGGAGCAAAGATATGAAAGAATAGCTTGATGCTGAGATGGCCGCAAGATACCCATTTCTTGATGTGTCCGCGAGACGTTTAGTAACCTGAAAACCATGCTTAATTAGCATCTCTAACACTGACCATTTTTCGTATTACTAACTTCGATTAGTGAGCATGGCGTGGAATTCTTCATTAAAAAATGACCAAAAATCCAAAGCTTATACCTCAGGTCCATTGGCTAAGGAATGAACAAGGATGTCAATGCTACCAAAGTCCTCTTTCACAGATTCAGCTACTTCCTACAAAAAACATAAACATTGAATAAGCTATGTGACATACAAAACATTAATTAGTTAACTCAAATCATAATTAATGAGCTGGTACCTTAATGGTCCATTTTGAGGACCCTGCGTAGCGTTTATTAGATTTTACCTACATAATTAACCATAATAAGCATGGGTTATATTGGAATAAATTAATGAGAGTTTGAACTCACATCATCAGGAACATCTTCAGGAGTATCATAAACAGCATCTAAGGGGTACACTTTAGTAATATTCATCAAAGATCCATCTGGCAACCTGAGAAACAATTTCACTTGCTGGGTAGTTGATAAATCATCATATTGATCTCAAATAACTGGGAATAAATGGTGGAACATAGCCACACTTACACACGTGATTCGTCAAACTTTCCTCTTCGAAGACTAGACTCGAATATGTTGAGTGCCTACAAAGGAAAAACATATCCGTACTTCAAATTTCGACCCATTAACACATTAGAAGTAAGCCGATTTGTGTTGTGTTGCTTTATGCATGTTCAATATCAGCCACTATAATAATGCATATGACATTCTGAATCATTTTATTCAAAGATTTAAATTATCTTTGTAGTTATATTATTTTTGTAATCATAAGCAACGTATAAATGAAAATAGTTTTAACAGGCCGACCAACTTGTTTTGATGTTTACAAAATGTCAACCTGTATGTGCCCAAACCTGTTTTGACCCATTACCGACCCACTCATCTTGCCATGTGTAGTAGAGTAGTATTTAGTAGCAAATGATTAGGTATTGCGGCTAGGATGAGTAACATACTGGGACCCATGTGCCAACAAGAATCTCAGCACCAGCAGCCGCTAGGGATTTGGCTATTGCCCAACCATATCCATTATCATCAGCTATACCAGCAATGAATGCCCTCTTTCCTGCACATACCTCCCAAAGAAAATAAAATTTAGCAGGAACTTTACTGTTTTCTTTTAAGACTTTTAAATCATTTCGCAAATTATTTAAGTTTAGAAAAAGTTATCAACAAGAGATATTAATATATAATCCACAGTGCTAAAAAAACTAACCTCTAAGATCAACTGGCAGCCCTGGAAGGACTTTTGTGTTATTGGAATCGGACATGGCTTTTGTGGTCATCTTTCCAAATCTTGAAGGACTGGATTTCACATTTTGACATAGTAATTGTGTAGAAGATATGTGACATGAGCTATTAAGCTTCGCACATGATGCCCTTCTAGCATGACTACCAAAAACTGCAATGCTCGACTTTGAAACTTCACGAAAAGAACCGTTAGAGGGTCTTGATATAGCAATGTGCATACACGTAGCAGTAGTTGTCATTTCAATAATTCGACCACAAACCTGAAGAATTATGGAAAACAAGCTTTTATATTCATAAATCACCATAAAAGAAGTTACGAAATTCACATAACTAAATCTGCGCGCATTATCTAGCTCAAATCTAAAAGGCTTCACGACGTTTACGACAATATTAGGCAAGGCAAACTTAGATAAATGTTGGTAGTAATAAAAAAAAAAAAAAAAAAAAAAAAAAAAAAAAACAATTTTACTTTAACATATTGAAGTTGCATTGATCAATGGAATCAACTGAGTGTGGCTTACTGACTAACCTCTTCTGGAAAATTAAAAAAAATCTTTTAAGCTCGTACGTGCGCTTGTGTGTACGTGCGCTTGTGTATGTATTTATATAGGCAAGTGTTGGCCCCCCTAATGCTCCAAGATAAAAGCATGCAGAGTACTTTAATTTTGATACATCACTTTTACCAAAGACAAATTACCTATCTCTCACTATATAGTATATAACTATATATACACCACAAGCATTACTCATATATCATATGAGACTTGAACCCACAACTCCTTAGCTGGTTAACATTCTTATACAACAAGGGATGGAATCAAGAGGTGTCTCAGGGTTTCAGGACATCCATGGATATTTGTGTCATAGTGTGAATTTTGTTATAAAACATCGATTTTTCTTAAATGCACCAAGTCCCTAAAAATTGTGTTTGCAATATTGTTTAATTTATTTCAAGTGCACCTAGTCACACTGCGTCCTAGTTCCGCCCCTGTACACAACACATGTACCGGTAGGCTACAAGCCTTTGATATTTTACTTTATATAGTAAAAGTTTATAATCCGTTGCATAATTTGTTAGGGAAATTTGCAAAACGATGCCCCAAGATGACATTTATTTCCAACTTGACTCAACTTCTGTCATACTGCTAATACTATAATTTTTTTCGGGTGAAATGACGAGGTCGTCCCACTTTAAATGCTAATTATCACTTGTACGATTACGAAATCTAACACTCTTTTTCGTACAAAAAATCACCACCAACATCTTTTAATCTCATGCCTATGTAAAATTATAAAGCTTTTCATCAAACATATTACACTAATAAATATATTTTTGATGCTCTTCAAGTTGATGTCAATTTTCCTTGCTTTTGAAGAAAAAAATTTGAATTTTTACGCAATATATCGTAAAATTCGCAATATATTCATAATAAAAAATTATTATATATCGTAAAATTCGCAATATATTCGTAATAAAAAATTATCTTTGAATAAACCTCTGTTGGGAATTACAGATTTGATAATTACAAAACCCACAAGCAGAAATGAAGAAAGAAGTAACAATGAGGGCCTGATATGTAATAGTTAGCTTTACTAGTAAGCTAGGGTTTGTAACCTCCCTCTATTATATAAAGAGGGTAGGCATCTAGGTTACAGATTATCCATTGATAGTAGAACTCTCCAATGAGAGTCTAGACACACGATTATAGCGTGTGTACATTAGTAATAGTAGTAGTAGTTTATTTATTTTATGAATAAAGAAAACCTTATTAGTGATATTGATTGTGCTATTGTTATTCCGCTGTGCATCTAATCAATCAATGTTACTCATACCCTAGTTGAGTCCGGATCTTGGATTCTACAATTGGTATCAGAGCCTCGTGGCTCTCGATCTAGGGTTTATAAGGTTTTCCGGTAATTAGGGTTTATACCCTAATTGGTATATAGCAGCAGTTTTGAAAAGAAAAGAGGCAGCATATGAGCAGATCCGTATTATTGTTGCTGTACGTATCATCTTGATTGGGCTTTCATGAAAATCGTACCAGCAATTAAGGAAGCGTACCGGTTTTATATTAACTGATTATGGAACAGCATATTATTGGTCAAAGGTCATTTGCTGCTGATATTGATAGGTCATCACGTGGGGCTAGGGGCCTGTTTGGCAAGGGCTTTATTTGGGAGCTGTTAGCTTTTTGTTATAAAATAATCTCTTCTAAAATAAATAGCTCCGTTTGGATACGTTTGGATGCATTAACTTCAAGCTTTTATTTCAAACAAATAGCTCATAAATGAAAAGCTGATTCATGAAGCTTTTTAAACATTTTGGAGCTGTTAAAACTTTAAATTACTGATATACCCTCTAAACATTTGTTTATAATTATATATATTTCCTTTTACGTCATTTTACATCTTATAATTACATTTAACAGCTAACTTACCAAACACTTTTATTGAAAAAAAGATACAGCTTGTAGCTCATGTTAACAGTTTTGCAGTTAACAGCTTACAGCTTACAGCTTACAGTTTACAGCTTACAGCATACAGCTAGTTTTGCCAAACATACCCTAGGTCTTTTTAGTGGTTGACCATCAAATTGATTTGACTATCACAATTCACAATTGTTAAAGTCAATTCATGAGTTACACGCTGGTAGGGCTGAGCATCGGGCCGGATCCCGACCCGACCCGCCTAGTCCTGATACCGAGATAACCAAAAACTTCTGCCCGACTCCCGAACCGAATGGTAGTCGGTTCGGTTCGGTATTATTCGGGATTGGTCGGTAGGTTTCGGGCTTACTTTGCCCATCCCGAATTAAAGAAGATGAAGCCCAACACAGCAATACATACCCAGTCCAATTATTACACCATCTTAAAATCTGTAGCAAACTAGTAGTATTTTGTGTCGGCAAAGTCATAACGACATTTCAAGTGACATCAATATGATACTTCAATGATCTTAATTAGTAAAAGAAAGATTTGTTACCCAAACTGGTAACAACGTTATAAACAGTTACTATACTTTAGTATCATGCTTCCATACGCAGGTATGCTTAACATAAAATACATGTAATGGAAGTTAACAGAAGATTGAATCAATGTTTTTCTTGGTCAAGCGAATTGGGTTTTTTTGGATTGGGTTTTTCTTGATTTCGTTTGATTCAGAATAATGGGGACTGGGAGGGGCGCTTAGTTTTTACTTTGGTCAACTCGTAGACCTAATTACAAACGGGCTTGTCGGGTAAAACGGGATAAAGGCGGGTTTTTTAACTGACCCGACCCGATACCGATATACCATGATTTTCAAAACCGACTCCCGACCCGTTTTTAGTCGGTTCGGTTTCGGGCTCTAATCGGGTCGGTCGGTTAGTCGGGCTTGTCGGGTTTCAGTCGGTTTTGCTCAGCCCTACACATTGGTCCCAAATGGGCGTGTATTCTTTGTTGATTGGTCACGTGCGTGTCTGATCACGTGGGTCCCAAATTTGGTATGTAATATTCGTTGCTATGAGTGTTTACATGGGACGATCACATGATTAAAAAGGGAGACAACCATCTGATAGGTAATATGATTGGCTGTTTGGTGTGACTGATTTTTAACTTCACGCAGGATTTTTTTTTAATTGGGTGACATGGTGCATTATTTGATGTGGGGCTAGGTTTCTAATTGACCAAAGTGATACTGCACGATGTATAAATATGGTACTGATTGTCTGGTCTCATATATTTTGGTCCCATATACCTACGTGATACTAGTACTGCTGTCACGCATACAGTATTTATTGTTCCATGGTTGATTGGTTAACTGGTTTTAAGTCTGATCATTCACATCAGGAGTTAATATTGTTCCTGCTGATTGTATTCTTGGTTCCTCCTGGCTTTATTATTTGGTTCCTGCCGGTCTGTTCCTACTGGTTGCTTATTTGGTTCCTGCTGATCGGTTCTTGCTGCTCGGATTCTACTGCTACGATTATTAAAAAAAAAAAGTATTCATGCTGATCGGTTTCTACTGATAGTATTGGTTTCTGCTGATCGGTTGCTATTGGTTGGTTTCTGCTGGTCATTATCTGATATAGTATTCTAGGTCCGAAGACGCCCTTGGATTTTGAACAACGATATTGTGTATGGTTTGTTTTGGAGATTCAGGTCATGATATAATTCTTGATTGGAACAATTACACGCTCTTTACAAATATTTTGGGGGGCATATGATACCATACAGTTCATGATATGATTATTAAAATAAAATAATCGTAAGCATTGAGTGGTTTCTAGTTGATCCGTCTGAGCTCACTGAGACTATCATCCATTGCATGTGATCGCCGTGCATATATTGACTACAAGAATTATTCAAAGACATTTTGTGATGTATTTTTCGCACTGAAGGAAGAAATGATATATGCTACTGAGTTCATGATTCAAGCAGATGGTTAGTATATTTTTAAGGGGAAGCATATTGACAATATATTTATCATCTACATGCATCACTTGAGGGAAAGCGTTTACAAGTTGCACAAGACCCCTATTAGATGATTACAAAAAGGGGAAGAAGATTTATGATGTGCAGCTTATTATTTGTGATGACATGTTTTAGCATTGTTTCTTTGTGCAGGTTGTTTTGTAATATCAAATAGGGTAAGATTGTTGGGAATTACAGATTTGATAATTACAAAACCCACAAGCAGAAATGAAGAAAGAAGAAACAATGAGGGCCTAATATGTAATAGTCAGCTTTACTAGTAAGCTAGGGTTTGTAACCTCCCTCTATTATATAAAGAGGGTAGGCGTCTAGGTTACAGATTATCCATTGATAGTAGAACTCTCCAATGAGAGTCTAGACACACGATCATAGCGTGCGTACATTAGTAATATAGTAGTAGTTTATTTATTTTATGAATAAAGAAAACCTTATTAGTGATATTGATTGTGTTATTGTTATTCCGCTGTGCATTTAATCAATCAATGTTACTCATACCCTAGTTAAGGTCCGGATCTTGGATTCTACAACCCCCTTCATCCTCCCTTGAACCATCTACTTCCTCCCACCCATTCTATTACGAAGTATTATCCTCCTACCCTCCATGCTTATTTCTTCCCTCCATCATCCTCCATTAACTTTACCTCTTACTTCTTTTTAACACTTGCAAAATTTTATTGTTCTTTACCGACTTATTATTCCCATCCATTAATATTCGGTTAACAAAATAAATGCTTGTAGTTATTCTTTGTGATTTGTATAAAGTGAAGTAAAGTCACCAACTTTTTTTTTGCGCTTTACGATTTCTACGAATACAATACGTTACGTGAGACAAGAGCAATTTTTGCATTTAGAAAAAATAGTCATAGTTTTAATTATATGTCACAAAAGTAAGTCAAGTTGAAAATGAATGACATTTTGAAAATTTCCCATTTGTTATTTCTTTTAGTCAGTGACTTGGTACGATGAAGAGCATTTTTATAATGGTATAAAGATACGTATATTAGCAATGGTTTAGTGTCCATGAAATATATGCTGGTATTCTTTAAAGGGTTATGTTATTGGTATATGTACTTTTTACATCCTCTACCCTCTTGACCCATTTCTGTTTACAGCACCACAGAGTTTTTTTATCAGTTTTTGTTTCGTATTTCTATCGGTTTAATACTTTTGACTTATTAAATTTTATATTTTTTGTTCCATACCTTCAGTTTTATAGGTTTTTTAATATAAAAAAAAATTATAAAAATAAGATAAAAAATGATAAGGTTTTAAAAGGTACCATTTTGAGGGGTCGTTTAAGCCCTTATTTGATCACTTTTGTATCCGTTATTGCTTAATATCGTTCCTTTTCACTTTTTAGGTCTCTTGAAGGCAAAATGCTGGAATGACACTTATTTGGACGAAAAGGCGCGAATATACGAAGAAAATGGCCAAAGTCAGAATCGAGACACTCAAAGCTGCTGAAAACAGAAAGCGACGGCGTCAGGTGTTAATTGCGACGCCGTCGGAGGATTTTTGTGACGATACAGTAGCCAAATACCCTATTTTCAAGTGACGACGTCGGGCTTTAAAAGAGTAGGTCGTTGCTACTCAGACGGCCTAGATTCAATCCAGACGACGTCAGAAGCTGAAGAGGACGGCGTCACAGACATAAGGTGACGCCGTCGCAAGGTTAACGTGGCCAAGACGAAACCCTAATGACGGTGACACGACGGCGTCACAAGACATAAGGTGACGCCGTCGCATATGTAATATTATATATAGAATCCGAATTTTTCAGTTTTAGGAGAGTCTTTTTGTGGAGTAAAAACCTAAAACCGAACCAAGGGTGTCTTGTACAGTATTTTAGGGTTTCAAACCCTATCTTACATCAAGATAAGTATTTACTTCATCAATTCAATTATGTCTTTGATTATTTGTGTGTATGCTTGCATGTTCTCCATGTCCGGCTAATTTATTTGTGTGTTTGCTTAGGGAATATGAAACTTAATTATTAAATATTGATTGGTTGTTTCTTATCTTAGTTGATTAATGATCTAGTAATGCGATAGGTCATTCGTTGTGTACTTAATGCTTGATTCATCTTTGTGAACCTTAGAATATAATTACCTGAGTAGTTGTAAGCTAAACCATCCAAAGAGTGCCTTAGAGTAAGAGTTTATTATCCCTAGTGGGTTTTGTAGACGAGACCCTTTGGTAAGTTCAAAGAGTTAGGGAGAAACGCATACCCTACAACCTTAGACACACAACGCAACTAAGAATAAGACGTGACAACTCAACCATCAATAGGAGATAATTAAGGAGTAGTAAAACCTAAGTAAACACATCTTTAAACTATCATACGAGCACACATTAATTAGACATAGACTACCACCACCTTAGTTTAGATAATTAGATAATAGTAGAGTAATCGGTAGAAATACCAACCCCCCCAAATCCAATACCCGAGATTCGTACCTTTCAATTTCCTAAAAAACATAAAAAAGATAAAAAAATAATCTTCCTCAACCTCAACCTTAGAGTAGTAACTTCTCACTAGCATTCCTATTCCCCTAGAGAACGATATCAATACCCGTGGCTTACCCTAATACTACACTACAACGATTAGGTTCACTGCCTAGGGTGTTGAAAAACTTGCTCGACGAAAAGGAAGTTCCTTTGACCTCGAACGCGCTGCGTAAGCGTATCAAGTTTTTGGCGCCGCTGCCGGGGAATAGAATAGCTAGTTAGTAGTCCACCTCGTTTAGGTTTCTTTGCTTGATTCCTATCAAGTAAATTGTTTTTCTCATTTTTAGCTTCCTCTTAGTCTATCCCCCTTCTTCGTGACCTTTCTTCGTAACACCCATCACTTTTCATCATGGAAGGTGATGACCAACAACCACGTCCCCATACCAACCCCCTTAAGCAACTTAGAACCCGCAGTTCCACCAAAACTCTTCTTGAACCATTTGCAGAACCCGAAAGAGAGCTCAATAGGCGAAGAAAAGCTCTCCACGATTCAGAACTTCAAGGCACTTCCATCAATTTTGATGAAGTCACATCTGATGAAGAGTCCCCTCATTCCCCACAATCCCCTGAAACCATCATCACTGACAATCTGAGTCAAAATGGCGAGGAAGTTCCTGCCACTCCAGTCAATGGCCCCATAAATCCTCCTAAAGCAAAAACCCTCGGGGAATACTCTTCCCCTTCTGCATCTGGATTCACCAGTGCCATTGTATATCCTTCAGAACAGGTCAATGAGGTATTGCATGCTTCTGACATTTGGCTAATCCAAAAGGCATGTCAATTCCATGGATCCCACAGCGAAAACCCAATCCACCACATCAAACAGTTTTTAAAAATTGTTGATGCTATCTATACCGACGGAGCATCTAAGGAGACATCTAGACTCCGGTTTTTCCCATTTTCTCTTCAAGGGCAAGCCAAGGAGTGGCTCGATAAGCTCCCTCCAAGGTCCATTTTCACATGGGAACAACTCGCAACCAAGTTCACCAAAAAGTTCTTTCCCCCTGGAAGAACTGCAGCAGTTAGGAGCAAAATTCTGCACTTTCATCAACCAGATGGAGAATCTATCACCAACTCCTGGAGTCGTTACAAAGATCTTATTCAACAAGCCCCACACCACGGTATCAACCTTTGGTTGCTTGTTCAAATCTTTTACGACAATATCTCCCGAAAGGATAAAAAAGGGATTGATTTCTCGACTGGCCGAAGAATTGTGAACCTCACTGCAGAAGAAGGGTGGAACCGAATAGAGGAATACATTCAATACCAAGACAGCCATTGGAATGAGCCAGTAAACGCGTTAAGCATCTCTACTTTCTCGACTGAAGAGTTATCCCTCGATGATCGGATTGAGAAAGCACAAAAGAAGCTAGCTTACCTCACAAAAACACCAGAACCAAAAAGGCTAACTAACCCATACCTCATATGCGACATTTGTGGAGGACCACACGAGAGCGATGAGTGTGATGACACACACCAAGAGAGCGTCTTCCTTTCTAGTCATGATATTTATGATGACCCTTCACTCCTCGCGTTCTATCAAAACGATAAGTGTGATCCCTGGGGCAATCTGAAATGGAAAACTGAAGGAAAGGAAGGATCTGAATACACCATCCGTGATTCTTTTGAACAGGAACTCGGGCAGTTTACCATGGAAGGGACCGCACTCTTAAAAGGTCTTGAGGGGTGATTCGTGTAAAGTGAGTGGTGAAAACAAACACAAATATCAAAATATCAAATTAACCGTAAAATTCGACAAATCGACCTTTTAGGAAAAAGGTTAACGTGCCAAACCTCACGAATGTGATAAAAGTGATACCGGGAAAGTGATTTCCCGGGTCGTGTCCTAACGAGGTGTGAATGGAAGGATTCGTTGAGTTTCGTGATTTGAACTTGAATTGGTTTTTAATGATTTGTTTGATTTGAATTACGTTTTCTTACAAATTAATTAACGGGAAGGTAATTAAGGCAAGGAAAACCTAATAAACTACAAACTAACTACTACTAAGTCTAAGAAATGATAAAACGAAGCTACACTAAGTCCTAGGGTGCTAAAACTAAAAAACGTAAAAACCGGCAACCACCCGAGCCATAAACGTAAAAGTTTTGCAATTTAAGGGCTACGGGTGTGAAATCAATTTTCCTACGTTCTATTTGACTAAAAATAATTTTAGAAAAAGACCGGGTATTTTTTTGACTTTTAAATTAATTATTATGAATTAAAAACTATTAAACACTAATTAAATTATTAAAAATACTAAACAACTTAAGAAAAATCTGGAAAATTCACTAAAAGTACTTTGAGAATCATTGATCCTAAGAAAATTAAAAACAGTGGGTGTTGATTTGAGAAATAAGCTCAAAATAAGCTAAAGGAAGCTTATATCACAAACTGCCATAGAAACCTTATATATTAAATATTGCAAAGTATAACTGATAAAGTCCCAAGGGCGCGTTGGTGTTTGATATTTGTGTTGGTGCTTTAAATGCGCAGACCAGGGTTCGAATCCCCTTGGTACCCCTTTTTTGAAATATATATATATATATATATATATATATATATATATATATATATATATATATATATATATATATATATATATATATATATATTTTATTGAATTTTTTAATTGGAACTTGAAGTTGAAATTAAAATAAGCAACTTTTTGTGAAAAACAACTTTTCTAGAAAAGCTTAAGTAAGCTGATTGCTCAGCTTATCTTCATCAGATTTAAAAACTAAACACCACCAAAATTTTGATTTGAGAGCTCAAAAAGCAAACAACCAAACACCCTTTGCAAATCAGTTAAAACAAAAAATAGCAAATAAGTGGTTGTCCTAAGTAAGCAAATGCAACAAGAATAAGCAAATTCCTACTGAAATAAGCTAGGAACAATGGGTAAGCAGTTGGCATATCAATTACACTAGGGGAGTCCTAAAGCTACTAAATATGGGGATAAGCTAAAGAGGACTAGTTAAGCACTAAGAAACTATAATTAAGCTAGAACCTAATGTAACCTACTCTAAGTGCCTAAAAGCTACTGAAGGATGTGATATAAGCAAGTAAGATAATCAAATAAGCTAAAGGAAAAGTTGCAAGATTGCGGCAGTTAATTGACTGCTGGTGCAGTCCCTAATCAGCTACAAAAAAAACTTCAACAAGCTACCAACTGAGCTAAAACTTAAATTAACTAAGCTCAAACATCTAAAAGCATTTCAGAATTTCAAAATAAGCCAAACAAGAAACAAGGAAAAGACTAATAAGCACTGAATTGAGCTACTGCAGTTGCATCATAAACAGTCCACAGGGGTACCTTTAGAGCTTATTTGAGATAAGCTAGAAAGAGAAGTAGATCCTGAACTTCTGGCCACTTTGAGTCCACCTAGCCAACTACCCTTTTCCCCCAAATGCTTGCCTGAATAAGCAGTCTATAGCTTATAAATAAGCTATAGAAGTTTCTGAGTTGGAGAGAATCCCCTGTGCACAGAACATGCAATGGCCAAATCACCCACTTTCAACCAATAGCAGCCATGGTAAATGATTTTTCTGAATTTTTTCCTTTTGCCAATGATTAAACAAGCTGTCTAACTCACCATTTTTATTTTTTAGAAATTTTTATCACTACAAAATCTTAACTAAATTGCTAATGAAAAACTGACAGCAGACAATCTTTTGAAACTAAAAATAAAACTTTAAACTTGTGAAACTTTTTAAAACCTTATTTCAGTTCATGGATTTTGTTTAGAATACTCAGAATAGGTTTGAATTCAGTGGTCAAAGTGGGTAAAAACCACTTTGATCCATTTAAAAATCTTTAACCAAACACTCCCTAAATTGAGTGTTATTCTTTTAAAACAGATATTGAAAACGGATACTTAGTTTTCTTTTGCAAGACTGAATTAAGCACAGTTATAATGGCTACAGAACTAATAAGCTTGAGTAAAAAAAAAAAAAAAAAAAAAAACACAATAAGCACTTAACAACTTATTTATAAGCTAAGACATAAATAAAAGAAATACTTTTTCATTAATGAAACCTGGAGATTACAAAGGAAAAACTTATTTTTTTAAAACTAGAACTGACTCTTAAAAACAAAAAAAAGGACTGCCTTATACAATTGGCATACATTCCTATTTATACTAAAACCCTAGGGGTCTTCAATCTCTTGAGGTCTTCACTTGTTTGTGTTTGTTTTGTGAGTGAAATCAGCTTCAGAATCTTCATCTTGTGCTTTCTTGAGACAATCTCATCCATCCAATAAGTAGGTACACATGAGCATGAATCTGAGCCATCCCTTTGGTCTTTTGTGCTTGGATTGCCACAGTGGCAGCCATGGAAAGGAGGGAAAGATGGATAGTGGGTTTGGGATTTGGGTATAACTGGGTAAAGGGATGATTGTAGGTTGAGTGTTTTGGGGTGTGGGGATTTTGGGTAAAGATGGGTTGCAGCTTCTGGGTTGGAGAGAAAGGGGAAGAGGAAAGGAAGGAAAGGGGTAGAGGTCGTTTATATTACTGATTG
Source organism: Chrysanthemum seticuspe (assembly GCA_019973895.1). Classification (NCBI taxonomy): domain Eukaryota; kingdom Viridiplantae; phylum Streptophyta; class Magnoliopsida; order Asterales; family Asteraceae; genus Chrysanthemum; species Chrysanthemum seticuspe. Next base: position 258,155,787 of record BPTQ01000009.1, read on the forward strand.
TGGAGGGGGTCAAAATGGAAGGGAGGTCAAGTGGTAATGGAAAGGGGTTCTAAAAGGGATAAGGAAAGGGTCAAGTGGAAGAGGGGTTTGGTATTCTAATCACAAGGACCATAACTGCAATTCCACAAAAACCAAGGGACCGAAACTGTAATTTTCCAATATTCATCATAGGGACCAATTATGACAAGTTTAATTTTCCCAAGGACCAAAAATAATAATTTTCAAATTAAAAATGTCCCGGGGTAATTTCTGTCAATCTTTTAAAATTCCAAGGACTCAAGTTGCCATTTTGCAAAATTGAATTTTATAAGGCTAATTTTGACAACTTGAAAATTCCCGAGGGCCTTTTATGAAAAATTACATGTTTTGAAAAACCAGGGACTAGATTTGACAATTTATGCATAAAATACAGTCTAAATATTTTTTCTGTCTTTTTGAGACTTTTCAAAGTGTTTGATGAGTGTGTAAATACTCATCATTTTTGTACCATTTAAACTGCAAATTCATCTGAAAACACTCAGAAACACATCAAAATGATCAAAATATCACAAATCAGTGTTTTATGTGTTTCAAATACAAAAATATCAAAATCAGATGAAAAACATATCAAATTTGCAAAAATTGCAGTTTTAGTCCCCCAAGTTTCTTAAATTGTCAAAAATAGTCCCTGAGCCATAATTTCAAAAGAAAAGTCACCAAAGGTCCTTTTGTAATCACAAATTATCATATTTAGTCCTTTGGTGGAAAATCTAAAAGTTTTGAGAAAATTACAGTTTAGTCCCTGAAAATCCAAATTGGTCAAATTTAGTCCTCGGGAATTTCAAAAATGTCAAAAATTCAACCCTTGGATTATTAATATTGGCAAAACAAACCCCTTGACTACTTTTCATAATTTACAGGTTTAGTCCCTTGGTTTTGTGAAATTGCATATTGGTCCTTATATTGTTACTTAGCCTATTGGACCCCTTTTATCACCCTTGGCCCAACTGTTGGCCCAATCCAACATAATACCCGGTTTTTAACCCGAGCCCATCCCCTTTTGTTATTAAAACCCGGTCAAATGGGTTTGACCCATCCCTTCCCTCTCTCCCTCACGGGTGTTAACATCCCCCATCATTTCCCCCCCTGCTACCACCTGACCACACTCCACCTCTCAACCATCATCACCCTACTCCCCCCTCCAAACACAAAGAGCCAAGGCTCATTTATTACCCTAAACCTAACACTCAACCATCTCACAAGCTGTTAATCAACTTTTGGCGCCAAAACTCTTTAAACGGCCAAGATTGATCTTACACATCCAAGGGTCAGTATTCTTGGTGGGATATGTCCAGAAAGATGAGAGAAGTGCTTTGGAGCTTATAAAGAGCCAAGAGAAGCAAAGAGGAAGAGTTAGCTTTTTATTTTTTTGCAATGTATGTCGTTTGTAGTTTAATTTATCTTAAATAACTTCAATCTGTATTTCTAAGCTTATATTGTGCTCAAGTAAACCTCTTTAATGTATTTCAAATTGATTTAAGTGATAATTTCAGTTTATGTTTAATGTCCATCATTATTGTTAACTGTTGAAATTTTAAATCTTAAACTCACTTGTTTAAGCTTGTAGCAATTAAATTTCAACTTCAAATAAGTTTATATAAGCTCATAAAAGCTTCCCATAAGCTTACAACTCAGTTTCAAACACTTTTGGACCTTGGTCAACAAAAGTCAATACGGGTACAAAAATGATGCAGCATGGATTTGGATTGATTCAGACAATGGAAAGGGTTGATATAGGCATGGACATGGGTTGAGATCTGAGTTGGATTGGAATAGATTAGGGGTTGTTAGGATAGAGATCTTTGTTTTTTCTCTTGGCAAGCCATAGTGGCTAAGGATGCTTGTAAGTTCAAATCTGTTTTTGCTCATTTAATCTGTGTTTGAATCTGCTCATTAGTTGTTATTGTTACTATTTGATTGATGTTTAATGATTGTTTAGTCTAATTTGATCAACATCTGCTTATTAGTTCAATAACAGTAAGTATAACTAGTGTTTGGTTTAACTGTGATATCTGTGATAGAAAGTATTTGATCAGTTAGGAGTAGTTGATACTTGTGTTAGTAGTTATTTGATAGTCATTTAAGGCAATTGTTTCAGTAGTTTTACTCAGAAAGTCAACAAGCTCTTGAATCTGGTCTAGCTTCTGCTACTGTCAAGATCAGTTGGTTTCTTTAACTGCAAATTGGTTTGAAACTAGTTAATATAGCTTTTGGTAATCATTAATAGTATTAATACATCATAATCAGTAAAATATTTTGGATCAAAAGTCATTTTGGTCAAAGTTTGTAAGTGTTCCTCAAAAGTCAAAAATCTGTCAAAGCAGTTTTGCTAAAAACTTTGTGAATCATTTTCTGGTTCATCACTGAGTTTTAGAGTGTGAGATTTTGGAATTCACAACTTCAACTGGTCTAAATTTGAAAATAACTTTTGGTGAAATCTGGTTTGGTCAAATTAAGCTTCTAATAAGCTCTTCAAAACAGTACCTAATCCCCTGTGTCACAGATCAGTATATGCTGAGTTTTTTTTCTCAGAAAGTGCAGCTAGTGCACAGTGCTCTCAAGAGCTTAGCAAGGTCTGGAATTTGGTGAAAGTGTAGTTGGACAGGTGGTCTATAGGACTGCATAAGTGGACTTGTGATTAGCTTATTGGTGTAGCTTGTGCATTGTCCCAAACAGTGGTCCTAAACCACTGTTTGGAGTGAATAAGCAGTGAGCTTATTCCTTTGATCTGAAGCTTGAGCTTGTTAGGAGTAGTGATAATCAGTAGTTATTAGATTAATCTAGTGTAGTTTAGCTTGTGTTACTGTTTGGTGGCTTATTTAGCTTTTTAGCTTATTTTTGTAGCTTATTTCCTATAACAGTTTCATAGCAACTCATTATTCTGTCACATAAGCTAGTTGTTTTTCATTTTTCATAGATTCATAATATAATTTTAGAATTTTCCTGAAAGTTTCATAATTTTTGGTCTTAATTTGCTATTTTTCTCATTTTAAATAGATTTTAATCAATTTTTAATTAACTTTTAATACAAAAAATTCAGAAAAGGTTCCAAAAAATAATTTTTCAATTTTGTTAAGTTTAGATAAATATAAGAAGTGAAAAAAGTAATTTTCCAGATTTTTCATAGTTTATTTGGTAATTTTTAGTAATTTAATTAGTTTTAAATAGTTTAAAATTCATAGAAAATAGAAAAATAATCTGAAAAATACAAAAATAGTTCTGAAAATTCTAGTTTGATATTTTAGACTTTTCCATTTCATAATTTTATTTTTCTAGCTTTGTTTCCTAATTTCTTGCATTTTGATTAATTATTAAATAGTTAAAATTAGTTTTTAATTAATAATAATTAGATAATTAGTGATAAAAATAGTTTTCTTTTTCTAAAAAGTTTCTTTTATCATTAGGATTGTAAAAACATCATTTTCATATTTTTAGGGTTAATATTGATTTAGTTTCACTTTTTATTTTGTACGTCGCGTAGATTTTAATTTCAGATTTATAAAAACATAAAAACAAAAACATCATTGTAAAAATAGTGATAGCGTTTATTTAATAGATTTTATCTTTTTAATCTCTTTTAATTTGCATTTAAAGCCGTTTTAATTTGTTGGCTTATTCCGTAGTTATAATCATAACCAAATCCTTTTTCCGTTCAAACTCCTCGATCACTATTCGTGAGATAATCCATTGCACAACTCGCTGGGACATAACGACCCGGGGAAACACTATACTCCCCAGATCTTCATTGCATTCGTGCTTGAGCAGTTTTAAGCTGATTACGGTCTGCCATTCACAAGTGGCAGGCTTGAGTGATTTAGCTTGACTGTTTGGCACGCATCAGTGTTTTTGACTGTTTTTGCAGTGTAGAAGGAACAAAAATGATGAGTATTTAGACACTCATCAATCCCACACACTAAACTTTTGCTAGTCTCTAGCAATCTTTTGAGAAAACTGAATGGATTTGAATCTCTTTACCAAAAGCCATTACTTCTGGAGTAGCCAATTGTTTTAGTTCAAGTAAGAACCTTGGTACAATGATAACCAAATGATTTTGAGCAAATCACCAGCTTTTAACGGTTTTGATTTGTCTTTACCAGAAGCCGTTTGCTTCTGGACTAGCCAGCTCTTAGATAAAATCTCTTTGGTGAGTCGATTACCAATTATGGTTTTCCAACTGCCTTTACCACAAGCCATAAACTTGCGGGCTAGCCAACTCTTCACTAATTAAAGATATGGTGAGCTGAACACCATACAATTTTGGGCAAATTGCAAGCCGTCAGCGGATTTGAGATATCTTTACCAAGAGCCGTTTGCTCCTGGATTAGCCAATCCTTTTGTTTATAAGACATGGCGGACTGATAACCGTAAGCTGAGTAAGTGCAAAACACTTACTCCAAAAAAAAATTTTGGCCAAAAATGGGGGAATAAGATGGTAATACATATGATAAAATTCGTGAGAATTTCCCCCACACTAGAAATGAATATTGCCCTCAATATTCAAAGTACCGGCTGTTATGCCGAAATTGAGAACGTAAAAGGGAAATACTACAGCCATTATTTGGCTTTTTTTTTTTTTTTTTTTTTTTTTTTTTTTTTTTAGAAAACTTTATATACAACAGCGGGGGGCAACTCCCCCACACTAGGGTGGTAGAAAATAGAAAGAAGTCAGAAATACGGGCGAAAACCCATATAGTGTGCTACTGTTTTTGTTAACCGAGTCGCTAGCTTGACTCGACCCCGAATTCATTGGTTCATGGGGAAGGTTTGGAGATCCGGGACAACCATGGATGGTATGTCCCCTCCAAAATAATGTTTCAATCTATGTCCATTCACCTTGAATTTTGGTCCGTCAGTTTGAGATAACTCGACGGTGCCATATGGAAAAACTTTGGCAACGATGAATGGACCGGTCCAACGGGTCTTAAGCTTCCCCGAGAAGATTTTCAATCTAGAATTGAAAAGAAGGACTCGGTCACCTACGTTGAAAACGCGATTCTTGATTTTTGAGTCATGGATCTTCTTTGTCTTTTCTTTGTAGATCAATGAGTTCTCGTAAGCTTGATCACGGAGTTCATTTAATTCATTGAGTTGAACTTTCCGGTGATCACCCGCGGACTTGATGTCAAAATTGGCATGTTTCAAGGCCCAATAGGCTTTGTGCTCGAGCTCGATCGAGAGATGACACGCCTTTCCATACACAAGCTTGTAAGGAGTACACCCGATGGGTGTTTTGTAAGCGGTACGGAAGGCCCAAAGTGCATCTTCAAGTTTGTCCGACCAAGAGGCACGGTTTTCACCTACGGTCCTCTCCAATATTCTTTTCAAACCACGATTCGAAACTTCCACTTGCCCACTAGTTTGTGGGTGATACGCGGTAGAAAGACGGTGAGTGACACCGTACTTAAGCATGACTTTTGCGAATTGGTCGTTGCAAAAGTGCGTACCGCGATCACTAATGATGGCACGGGGAGTTCCGAAACGGGTAAAGAGAGACTTCAAGAATTTCACAACTACTCGGGCGTCGTTGGTAGGGAGCGCTTTCGCTTCCACCCATTTGGACAAATAATCGACCGCCACGAGTATATACTTGTTCCCTCGAGAAGACGGGAACGGCCCCATAAAATCGATGCCCCATATGTCAAAGATCTCGCACACTTGAATGGCATTTTGAGGCATTTCATCTCTTTTAGAGATGCTGCTATGACATTGGCAAGAGTCGCAAGATTTGACGAGGTCATGGGCATCTTTGTAAATCGTGGGCCAATAGAAACCGGAGTCAAACACCTTCTTGGCGGTGTAGTTAGGGCCATGATGTCCCCCCGTGGGTCCATTATGACAAGCCTTGATAATTTCAGCGGCTTCTTGGCCGTGAACACACCGTCGGATGACTTGATCCGCACAAACCTTAAATAAGTAGGGGTCGTCCCAGAAATAATGCTTAACATCTTTGAAAATTTTGTTCTTTTGTTGGGACGACATCCCTTTCACAACAAAGTTACCCGCATGATAGTTTGCAAAGTCGGCAAACCATGGGGTACTCGAATTTTCATGATAAGATACCACATTAAGAGTCTCGAGAGGAAACGTTTCATTTATTTCCTTTTTCTCGAGCACACCTTGATGTGGATTTTCAAGACGAGAGAGATGATCGGCCGCTAAGTTCTCGGCTCCTTTTTTTATCACGAATAATGATATCAAATTCTTGTAGGAGGAGAACCCATCGGAGCAATCTCGGCTTTGCATCTTGCTTAGCAAAGAGATATTTGAGAGCCGAGTGATCCGTATACACTATGCTTTTTGACAAGATCAAGTATGGCCGAAACTTCTCGAAAGCATACACCACGGCTAGTAATTCTTTCTCCGTCGTGGTGTAGTGTGCTTGAGCTTCGGTCAAAGTTTTGCGAGCATAATGTATAGGCTGGAAATGTTTTGATTTTCGTTGCCCCAATACTGCACCTATGGCGAAATCACTTGCATCGCACATAAGCTCAAATGGTAATTCCCAATCGGGGGCAACTAGAATTGGTGCTTCCGTGAGCTTCTTTTTAAGAGTTTGAAACGCTTCAATGCACTCACTAGAGAAGACGAAAGGAGTGTCTTTTTCAAGAAGTCGGGTCATAGGCCGGGATATTTTTGAAAAGTCTTGAATGAAACGACGATAAAATCCGGCATGACCAAGGAAACTTCTAACTCCTTTGACGGTTGTTGGAGGAGGTAATTTTGAAATGACATCGACTTTAGCTTTGTCAACCTCAATCCCACTCTTAGAAATCTTATGGCCAAGGACAATTCCTTCCTTAACCATAAAGTGACATTTCTCCCAATTTAGACTAAGATTTGTGTTTTCACAACGTTCAAGCATCTTTTCCAAATGGGAGATACATGTTTGGAAAGAATCCCCAAAGACCGAAAAATCATCCATAAAGACTTCCATAGTCTTTTCGATCATGTCATGGAAAATGGCCATCATACACCTTTGGAACGTACCAGGAGCATTACACAAGCCGAAAGGCATGCGCCGGTAAGCAAATGTTCCATAAGGACATGTGAATGTGGTCTTTTCTTGATCTTGTGGATCAATGGGAATTTGGAAGTAACCCGAGAAACCATCGAGAAAACAATAGTATTCGTTTCCCGCTAATCTCTCAAACATTTGGTCCATGAAGGGTAATGGAAAGTGGTCTTTACGGGTGGCTTCATTTAACTTTCGATAGTCAATGCAAACACGCCATCCCGTAACCAATCGAGTAGGAATCAACTCGTTTTCATCATTTTCAACAACAGTAATGCCACCTTTTTTGGGCACACAATGAACGGGGCTAACCCAAGGACTATCCGAGATAGGGTAAATCAACCCGGCATCAAGAAGTTTTATTACTTTCGCTTTGATAACCTCATGAATTTTAGGATTCACCCTTCTTTGGTGTTGAACTGCCGGTTTGAAGTCATCTTCCATGAGAATTTTGTGTGTACAAAATCTCGGGTCAATACCCTTGATGTCGGAAAGGTTCCAAGCGATGGCTCGCTTGTGTGACTTCAAAACCTTTATGAGAGCGGCTTTTTCATCCTCACTCAAGTCTTTAGCAATGATGACGGGTGATTTATTGTCCCCCTCCAAAAATGCATACTCGAGATGAGGTGGTAAGTCCTTAAGTTCGACCTCGGGAGGATCATTCGATTTTTCAATTGTTTTGATTTCCTCTTTATGAAGTTCTTGAGGAGGGAGTGATGAAGGATCTTCATTGAGCATCTTCTCGATGAGAAGTATATCTCCCTCAATGTCGATGGGAGCGTGATCAATTTCCCATGGAACAGAATCACTAGCCAAGTATGCTTCAATCTCTTCCAAAATAAAGTCACTTCCCTCAAACGGAGTGAGGGAAGGGGAAGAGAGAGCAACGATGGGATCAACCGAAGTGGGATTGCCACTCGAGAATCTAAGAATTTCTTGAGAATACTCCTCCGACACAATGTCAAGGACATCAATTTTGTTGACGGAATTGTCTCCATAATTGGGGGAGTATTTCGTGACTTGATTGAGGTTGAAAGTAACGGCTTCCTTGTTTACCCGCAAAGTGATTTCCCCTTCATCAACGTCGATCAATGCCCGACCCGTTTTTAAGAAGCACCTCCCAAGGATGAGGGGTACTCGGGGATCGGCATCAAATTCGACAACAACAAAGTCGGCGGGGAAATGAAACTTGCCTACTTTCACAAATACATCCTCGGCTATACCTAGCGGACGAGAACTTATACGGTCCGCAAGCTCGAGGATCATACGTGTAGGTGTAAGCGGAGGTAATGAAAGCTTTTTCCACATGGAGTGTGGCATCAAGTTAATGCTAGCACCAAGATCGGCCAAGGCGGAGCATTGAACTATGCCTTGAAAATCACATGGGATGAGAAATTTTCCGGGGTCTCCTAACTTTTCGGGAAGCTTTTTAAGGATAACCGCCGAACAATTTTAGTTCAAAGAAGTTTTAGCCATTTCGAAAATCTTTTCTTTGTTATTCAACAAATTTTTGATTGTTGGACCGAACTTTGGCATTAGAAGAAGAGCGTCCGCGAAACTAATCTCGAAGTGCAAATCTTGAAAGATTTGGATAAGCTTCTCCATTTGTTGACTAGTTTTATCACGGAGCTTTTGGTCATTAAGCCTTGAAGGATAAGGAAGTGAAGGCTTAGGAGTGGTCATCGGAACAACGGGTTCCGGAATTGGAGGTAAGACCACCGGAGGTTGGACTTGTGCGGTACTTCGTGGGCTTGAGTTATGCACCTTGTCCTTTGATACCTCGGTTTCTCGTTCTACACCCCTCACCGGAGAAGGATTAGGCATCGAGGGTCCCTCATAAGATTTACCACTTCGGGTAGCAATAGCATTCAATTCACCTTTTGGGTTGGGAATGGTATTACTTGGAAGAGCTCCCGAAGTTGAAGCTTGATTCTTTTGACTCATGAGACTAGCAAACATGCTTTCAATCTTGCTTTGAGATTGATCAATTTTGTTTCTAGTAGCTCTAAGCTCGGAAGTGAAATCATTCTTCAAAGTGGTAATTTGATTTTGCATGGACACCATCTTAGCTTCATTGCTTTTGATGTAATTAGCAATGTCAATGGAAGCTTGAGGAGGCTGGGCATGCATATTTTGTTGAGGAGCTTGGAATCGGTTTTGATTGAAATTCCCTTGATTTTGATTTTGAAAATTCCGATTCTGACTCTGATTTTGATTGAACTGATTATTTCTATTTTGCACATTTTGATTGTTCTGATTTTGATTAAACCCGGGTGGTCCAATGAAATTGTTAGAACGATATCTGAGAAGGTTTCGGTCCCCTTGCGATTGGTAGGAATTACCTCCCGTATTGTAGGAACCAGAAGCGGCATAAACGCTCTCTTGAGTGAAGCCACCAGAGGCTGGACACTCAAAATAAGGGTGTGGACCACCACAAGTTTCAAAACTTTTGTTTACGACATTCACTTGTTGATTGTTGTTATTTTGACTCATTTTAAGTACGACAGTGGATATTTCTTCAATCTTTTTGGTGAGAGTCGTGTATTCCGAAGATGGAAGGGTGGTAGATCTCCTTGACTCACTCCTCTCGGCTGAGGAATCCCAATAATTATGGTGGGCAGTCATGTTTTCAATGAGATCGTAGCACTCTTCGGGTCGCCTTTTCATAAAGGTACCACCGGCAGCAGCATTGATTGTGTCACGATGTCTCAATGTTAACCCGTTATAGAATGTATCCATTGGGGTGACAAGCAACATATTGTGGTTCGGACATCGATCAATCGAAAGCTTATAGTGTTCCCATGCCTCAAATAAGGACTCATCGGGATGCTGCCGAAAATTACTGATTTCATTCCGTAGTTTCGTCACCATCGACGGTGGAAAATATTTCGCCAAGAATTTGGAGATCATTTCATCGAAACTATGGATTGAATTTTTCGGAAGACGATCAAACCATGCGGTGGCATGAAGCGTCAAGGAATATGGAAAGAGGTATAAGCGAAGGGCGTCATCGGTGACCCCATTTTGCTTCATACTTTGGGTGACGGTGAGAAATTTGTCGAGATGCTTGTTGGCATCGTCACCCGGTGATCCGTGAAATTGGCAAAAACTTTGGACTTGTTAAATCATGTGATGCTTAAGTCCAAAATCCGTGGCCTCGATGTTGACCGGGGCAATTGGACCGCCCCGTCCATCCATCGTGGGTTGGCAAAGCTCCTCCATCGTTCGGAGATCGGGAGCTTGATTTTGTGTCATGGTGGGTTGTTCAACGGTACGTATCTCGGGTACGTTTGCTTGGTTACGGTTACGTCTACGAGCTTGCGAGCGAGTGCGCATGCACTTCTAAAAACAACACTTTCAATTAAAACAAGACCGAGGCAAAACATAGTGAACTTAAACCAATAATCCCACGTGAAATGATCACTTCTATAAGTAAAACGCACAAAGGAGCGGAGAGACTTTTTAGGTTAGCGCGAGGCTTATTAAAAACCCGTCTCTTTTCAGCCGCAATTTAATGTCAGGCCGTCCTTATACCCCTCACACAGTTTGTTAAACCGATAAAAGTAAACCAAAACACGAGCGACACAAAGGCAAGTTTTAAATCTTTTGTTCGGGAACTTATAATGATAACACCTCAGTTGAGAATGTTATATTGATTGTGTCTTCTATATTATTTAAAACAACAAGCAACAATCTTTTTGTATTTTTAATCTTTTACATATATATACAAAGAAAAGGAAAATATTTTTGTATTTTGTATTTTTATAAAAACAATAACTTCACGAGGAAGGACTTCAAGTCACTAATCGCAAAAACTTCACGATATTGTCGCAACACACCTCCCCGGCAGCGGCACCAAAATTTGATTCGTGTAAAGTGAGTGGTGAAAACAAACACAAATATCAAAATATCAAACTAACCGTAAAATTCGACAAATCGACCTTTTAGGAAAAAGGTTAACGTGCCAAACCTCACGAATGTGATAAAAGTGATACCGGGAAAGTGATTTCCCGGGTCGTGTCCCAACGAGGTGTGAATGGAAGGATTCATTGAGTTTCGTGATTTGAACTTGAATTGGTTTTTAATGATTTGTTTGATTTGAATTACGTTTTCTTACAAATTAATTAACGGGAAGGTAATTAAGGCAAGGAAAACCTAATAAACTACAAACTAACTACTACTAAGTCTAAGAAATGATAAAACGAAGCTACACTAAGTCCTAGGGTGCTAAAACTAAAAAACGTAAAAACCGGCAACCACCCGAGCCATAAACGTAAAAGTTTTGCAATTTAAGGGCTACGGGTGTGAAATCAATTTTCCTACGTTCTATTTGACTAAAAATAATTTTAGAAAGAGACCGGGTATTTTTTTGACTTTTAAATTAATTATTATGAATTAAAAACTATTAAACACTAATTAAATTATAAAAAATACTAAACAACCTAAGAAAAATCTGGAAAATTCACTAAAAGTACTTTGAGAATCAGTGATCCTAAGAAAATTAAAAACAGTGGGTGTTGATTTGAGAAATAAGCTAAAGGAAGCTTATATCACAAACTGCCATAGAAACCTTATATATTAAATATTGCAAAGTATAACTGATAAAGTCCCAAGGGCGCGTTGGTGTTTGATATTTGTGTTGGTGCTTTAAATGCGCAGACCAGGGTTCGAATCCCCTTGGTACCCCTTTTTTGAAATATATATATATATATATATATATATATATATATATATATATATATATATATATATATATATATATATATATATATTTATTGAATTTTTTAATTGGAACTTGAAGTTGAAATTAAAATAAGCAACTTTTTGTGAAAAACAACTTTTCTAGAAAAGCTTAAATAAGCTGATTGCTCAGCTTATCTTCATCAGATTTAAAAACTAAACACCACCAAAATTTTGATTTGAGAGCTCAAAAAGCAAACAACCAAACACCCTTTGCAAATCAGTTAAAACAAAAAATAGCAAATAAGTGGTTGTCCTAAGTAAGCAAATGCAACAAGAATAACAAAATTCCTACTGAAATAAGCTAGGAACAATGGGTAAGCAGTTGGCATATCAATTACACTAGGGGAGTCCTAAAGCTACTAAATATGGGGATAAGCTAAAGAGGACTAGTTAAGCACTAAGAAACTATAATTAAGCTAGAACCTAATGTAACCTACTCTAAGTGCCTAAAAGCTACTGAAGGATGTGATATAAGCAAGTAAGATAATCAAATAAGCTAAAGGAAAAGTTGCAAGATTGCGGCAGTTAATTGACTGCTGGTGCAGTCCCTAATCAGCTACAAAAAAAACTTCAACAAGCTACCAACTGAGCTAAAACTTAAATTAACTAAGCTCAAACATCTAAAAGCATTTCAGAATTTCAAAATAAGCCAAACAAGAAACAAGGAAAAGACTAATAAGCACTGAATTGAGCTACTGCAGTTGCAGTCATAAACAGTCCACAGGGGTACCTTTAGAGCTTATTTGAGATAAGCTAGAAAGAGAAGTAGATCCTGAACTTCTGGCCACTTTGAGTCCACCTAGCCAACTACCATTTTCCCCTAAATGCTTGCCCGAATAAGCAGTCTACAGCTTATAAATAAGCTATAGAAGTTTCTGAGTTGGAGAGAATCCCCTGTGCACAGAACATGCAATGGCCAAATCACCCACTTTCAACCAATAGCAGCCATGGTAAATGATTTTTCTGAATTTTTTCCTTTTGCCAATGATTAAACAAGCTGTCTAACTCACCATTTTTATTTTTTAGAAATTTTTATCACTACAAAATCTTAACTAAATTGCTAATGAAAAACTGACAGCAGACAATCTTTTGAAACTAAAAATAAAACTTTAAACTTGTGAAACTTTTTAAAACCTTATTTCAGTTCATGGATTTTGTTTAGAATACTCAGAATAGGTTTGACTTCAGTGGTCAAAGTGGGTAAAAACCACTTTGACCCATTTAAAAATCTTTAACCAAACACTCCCTAAATTGAGTGTTATTCTTTTAAAACAGATATTGAAAACGGATACTTAGTTTTCTTTTGCAAGACTGAATTAAGCACAGTTATAATGGCTACAGAACTAATAAGCTTGAGTAAAAAAAAAAAAAAAACACACAATAAGCACTTAACAACTTATTTATAAGCTAAGACATAAATAAAAGAAATACTTTTTCATTAATGAAACCTGGAGATTACAAAGGAAAAACTTAATTTTTTAAAACTAGAACTGACTCTTAAAAACAAAAAAAAGGATTGCCTTATACAATTGGCATACATTCCTATTTATACTAAAACCCTAGGGGTCTTCAATCTCTTGAGGTCTTCACTTGTTTGTGTTTGTTTTGTGAGTGAAATCAGCTTCAGAATCTTCATCTTGTGCTTTCTTGAGACAATCTCATCCATCCAATAAGTAGGTACACATGAGCATGAATCTGAGCCATCCCTTTGGTCTTTTGTGCTTGGATTGCCACAGTGGCAGCCATGGAAAGGAGGGAAAGATGGATAGTGGGTTTGGGATTTGGGTATAACTGGGTAAAGGGATGATTGTAGGTTGAGTGTTTTGGGGTGTGGGGATTTTGGGTAAAGATGGGTTGCAGCTTCTGGGTTGGAGAGAAAGGGGAAGAGGAAAGGAGGGAAAGGGGTAGAGGTCGTTTATATTACTGATTGTGGAGGGGGTCAAAATGGAAGGGAGGTCAAGTGGTAATGGAAGGGGGTTCTAAAAGGGATAAGGAAAGGGTCAAGTGGAAGAGGGGTTTGGTATTCTAATCACAAGGACTAGAGGTGGCAATTTGTGCCCAAAATCAAAAGAACGGGCTAAATGGGCAAGCATTTAAAAGATTTGGGCACATTTGGGTCCCCTCCTTTTTTTTGAAATGGGCATGTATTGCCCATTTAGAAGTTAAATGGGCATAACGGGCACATGTTTTTCTCGAACATTAGATTATTTTTAAAGAAAAACTTACATTTTATTTTTTAAATATAAATGAGGTGTTACGTTCGATGAATTTATTTCGTCATTTTGGGTCTTTTTAAAAGCGTTTCGTATAACATGAGCCCGTTTGGCCCGTGCCCGTTTAGCCCGTGCCCGTTTGGCCCATAGCCCGTTTGACCCGTAGCCCGTTTGACCCGTAGCCCGTACCCGCCCGGCCCGCCCGTTTTGCCACCTCTAACAAGGACCATAACTGCAATTCCACAAAAACCGAGGGACCGAAACTGTAATTTTCCAATATTCATCATAGGGACCAATTATGACAAGTTTAATTTTCCCAAGGACCAAAAATAATAATTTTCAAATTAAAAATGTCCCGGGGTAATTTCTGTCAATCTTTTAAAATTCCAAGGACTCAAGTTGCCATTTTGCAAAATTGAATTTTATAAGGCTAATTTTGACAACTTGAAAATTCCTGAGGGCCTTTTATGAAAAATTACATGTTTTGAAAAACCAGGGACTAGATTTGACAATTTATGCATAAAATATAGTCTAAATATTTTTTCTGTCTTTTTGAGACTTTTCAAAGTGTTTTTGACTGTTTTTGCAGTGTAGAAGGAACAAAAATGATGAGTATTTAGACACTCATCAAGGGGTTTATCCGAGAGCAGCAAGCTGAATTAGAAAGTCAGTTCACCAACCTCCAAGAAAGAATGAGTGGATCTGGCCCAGCCCCTCACGATCCAACTTGCGCAATCACTACTCGATCAGGAACTACTACCAAGGATCCCCCACATCCTAACCGGAACCCCATCACAAGGGAACCCGTGTTAGGAAATGAGACAATTCCTGAACCCCTTCCAACTCCTCACGATCCTCCTCCACAAACACCAGCACCGGCCCAACGACCAACTCTCTCACGAATTCCCTATCCTTCTCGTCTAAAGAATCAAAAGGCTGAAGAAGACAATGAAAGAATATTGTCTTATTTGAAACAAACATCCGTCAACATACCACTCCTCGATGTATTCTATCACATCCCTAAACATAGTAGATACTTCAAGAGGTTGATATCTAATCGGAAGAAGCTTGAAGGATTGATATCATTAGGAGAAGAATGTTCAGCTATCATCCAGAAAAGCATGCCCAAGAAGAAGGAAGATCCGGGCAGTTTTACCATTCCTTGCTCTATAGGGGCGCTTTCTATGAAAAACGCCTTGGCAGATCTTGGGGCAAGCATTAACCTAATGCCTCACTCCCTGTTTCTTAAACTCGAATATTCAGGGCTGAAACCAACTAGGATGAGTATCCAATTAGCTGATCGATCAATCAAGTATCTCATTGGAGTTTGTGAGAATGTTCTTGTAAGGGTGGGAGAATTCAAGTTTCCAGTTGATTTCGTAATTTTAGAGATGGAGGAAGATAATTCCGTCCCAATAATCCTTGGAAGACCCTTCTTGGCTACAGCTCGTGCCATCATTGATGTTCATGATGGTAAACTCACTTTACGAGTGGGATCCGAGAGCTTGACCTTCGACATTAAGGATTCTATGAAACATTCCTCTTCCTGCGGTCGCCCAGTATATTTAGTTGAGGAAGTTGATGAATTTGTTGATGACATAGATGGCTGCATTGACGAGTATCTATTAAACGAATGCATGAATAATGATGACAACGCAATATACGACGACCAAGAAATTGAGATGGTTGGAGTTGTTTCCTTTTATCCACGTCAGGATGAAATTGAACCTATTGAGCTTCAGAGGCCGGAGAACAAGCTAAAACCATCAATCAAAGAGCCTCCTACCTTAGAACTGAAAGATCCCCTGAGTCACCTGGAATACGTTCAAGGAGAGGACCAACTCCCTATCATCATAAGCTCTTCGCTAACCACTAGTCAGAAAGAGAAGCTCTTAGAAGTTTTAAAAGAGTACAAAGGAGTGATCGCGTGGAGTGTTGCCGACATTAAGGGAATTGATTCTACATTC
This sequence comes from Chrysanthemum seticuspe, assembly GCA_019973895.1. Classification (NCBI taxonomy): domain Eukaryota; kingdom Viridiplantae; phylum Streptophyta; class Magnoliopsida; order Asterales; family Asteraceae; genus Chrysanthemum; species Chrysanthemum seticuspe. The sequence goes on from BPTQ01000009.1 coordinate 258,171,761, forward strand.
TGTACTCACAAAATCCTCATGGAGGAAGATTACAAACCAACCGTTCAACCGCAAAGACGGGTTAACCCTAACATCAAGGAGGTAGTGAAAAAGGAGGTCATCAAGCTTCTAGACGCAGGTCTCATCTACCCCATTTCAGATAGCCCATGGGTCAGCCCAGTCCATGTGGTTCCAAAAAAGGGAGGGATGACGGTTGTGAAAAATGAAAAGGGTGAGTTGGTACCGCAAAGAACGGTTACTGGATGGCGTGTCTGTATTGACTACAGAAAGTTGAATGATGCCACCCGAAAAGATCATTTTCCTCTGCCATTCATTGACCAAATGCTTGAAAGGTTAGCCGGGCATGAATACTACTGTTTCCTTGATGGCTTTTCAGGATACTTCCAAATTCCCATTGCCCCTGAAGATCAAGAAAAAACTACATTTACATGTCCTTACGGAACGTTCGCCTACAAGCGAATGCCCTTCGGGTTATGTAACGCACCTGCTACCTTTCAACGATGTATGATGGCCATATTCCACGAGTTAATTGAGGACAGCATGGAAGTCTTCATGGATGATTTCTCGGTGTTTGGAAATTCCTTCGACCTTTGTCTTTCCAACCTTAGGAAGATGTTGAAACGGTGCGAGGAAACTAATTTGGTCTTAAATTGGGAAAAATGTCATTTCATGGTAAAAGAAGGAATTGTCTTAGGGCATAAAGTCTCGGGAAATGGAATTGAGGTCGATAGAGCAAAAATCGAAGCAATTTCCAAACTCCCCTATCCTACCACCGTTAAAGCCATTCGCAGCTTTCTTGGTCATGCAGGTTTTTATCGAAGGTTTATTAAAGACTTCTCGAAAATTGCCCGGCCTATGACACAGCTCCTTGTTAAGGATGCCCCTTTTGATTTTTCTGGAGAATGCAAGGAAGCATTCAAACGACTAAAGAAGGATCTCACTCAGGCACCTATAATGGTCACCCCTGATTGGTCTCAGCCATTCGAAATCATGTGTGACGCTAGTGATTATGCTGTCGGCGCTGTGCTCGGCCAAAGGAAGGAAAAGCATTTTCAACCAATCTACTATGCTAGCAAAACCATGAATGTAGCGCAAGAGAATTACACGACCACTGAGAAAGAACTTTTAGCCATTGTTTTTGCCTTCGACAAGTTCAGGCAATATCTCGTTCTCTCTAAAACTGTCGTCTTCACCGATCACTCTGCCTTACGCTACTTGTTTTCAAAACAAGATGCTAAACCCCGCCTGATTAGGTGGATCCTATTACTTCAAGAATTCGACATTGAAATTCGAGATAAAAAGGGGGCTGAAAATCTCGCTGCTGATCATCTATCACGCTTGGAGAACCCTGATCTTGAGAAGTTAGATCACACCGAGATTCGCGACTCTTTTCCCGAGGAACGGCTAATGGCGATTAAGGAAATTGAGCCATGGTATGCGGATTAAGCTAACTACATGTCCAGTAGGGTTTTGCCAAATTACATGACCAAGCAAGATAAAAAGAAGTTCTTCACTACGCTAAAACATTACTTCTGGGATGAACCCTTCCTATTCCGCATATGTCCCGATCAAATCATTCGACGTTGCGTGGCCGGTAAAGAGATTGATCGAGTTCTGAAAGAATGTCATGCGGGACCATCTGGAGGACATCACGGTGTGAATATCACGACACGAAAGGTTTTCGACGCCGGATTCTATTGGCCTACTGTTTTTCGAGACGTTAAGAGATTAGTTCAAACGTGTGATGCATGCCAACGATCAGGAAATATCTCGCAACGGGATGAGTCACCTCAGAACTATATCCAAGTCTGCGAAATATTTGATGTTTGGGGAATAGACTTCATGGGACCTTTTCCATCTTCCGGAGGAAATGAATACATTCTCGTAGCCATTGACTATGTATCCAAATGGGTAGAGGCTCAAGCCCTTAGAACTAATGATGCGAGGGTAGTTATCCACTTTATTAAAAAGCTCTTCGCACGATTCGGGATTCCCAAAGCATTAATCAGTGATAGAGGGACTCACTTTTGCAATGCTCAAATGGAAAAAGTGATGAAGAAGTATGGCGTCCCACATAAATTTTCTACTGCATATCATCCTCAGACAAATGGACAAGTAGAAAACACAAATAGGGCATTAAAGCGGATACTTGAAAAAACGGTCCACCAAAATAGGAAAGATTGGGCATTCAAACTGGATGAGGCACTCTGGGCATTTAGAACTGCTTACAAAACACCTATCGGAACAACCCCTTTTCGCCTGGTATACGGAAAGGCGTGCCACCTCCCTATCGAACTTGAGCAGAAAGCATATTGGGCACTTAAGGCCTGTAATATGGATTATTCTAAAACAGGGTCAAATTGGTTCTTACAGCTTCAAGAATTAGATGAACTAAGGCTGGAAGCGTATGAATCATCAATCACCTACAAAGAAAGGGCAAAAAGATGGCATGATCAACGAATAAAGAATCCTAAAGAGTTTTTGGAAGGAGATAAGGTGCTCTTGTATAATTCAAGACTAAGATTATTCTCGGGAAAACTCAAATCCAGATGGTATGGACCCTTTTCAGTAAGAAAGCAGATGAGCAATGGGGCGGTGGTGCTACTTGACCATGATGGAAGAGAATTCACCGTTAATGGACAACGGGTGAAGCATTATCAATTGGATAATATTGAAACGGTAAACGATGAGGATATTGTTTTTGAAGAAGAGGGCGGTAATGAGAAAACGTAGGAGCACGACTATGAGTCTAGCTACAAGACTCTTAAATAAAGAAAAGCGCTTCGTGGGAGGCAACCCATGCTTAATTGTTTGCTTGTTAGTGTCATATATCTTTTATTAATTGTTTATCCTCATGTTTAAATTTGTAAAAATGCTTTATTTTGTTTTTAACCTCGTCTTAATTGCATATAAAGGTATTTTACATAAGGGATAAGTGTAGGGAGGATTACACACGTTTTCAAAAGAAACGTAAACATGAGAATAACAATTAAATAAAAGATATATATGTTTGTTTGTTCGAGTCAAATGCTTGTATCGAGTCATAATGGATGTTTTTGCAGAAATGTTTCCAGATTCTAAAGATGTAAAATTTTCCAGAATTTTTTTTAGAAAATCGCAGAACAGTTTTTGTCAGGATAACCTGACGGCGTCAGGATTGCAACCTGACGGCGTCAGAAAGGAGTAAAAACATCATATCACTTTTTCTCGTTTTCTGAGCTACTTATAAAATTTTGGAATTTTCCAGGTCTTAATTTTCTTAGAAATTCTGTAAACATCCATTCCACAAGCATTATATCCTAGTTTAAATCGAGTCTTATATATATTATTACCGCCGATTTTACGCGAAGGTTTCGTTTGTTTTCTTCAAGTGTGCAGGTTTAGTTTATCAAGAAGAAGTTACATAAGATTGAGGAGATTTTCACGCATAAATTCTTCTTGGAAAGGATTTAACCACCACTTTACACGGATCCTACCGAGTTAATCAGGGGAGTATTAGTTTCTTTCGTTTTTGATTACCTTCTTTTATCATAACTTTGATACTTTCGGGGAACATTGAGGACAATGTTCAGTTTAAGTGTAGGGAGGGAAAATAAAACGGGAACTTTGAAACTATGCTTATCCTTGATTATTTGCTTTGTCTAAATGCATTTGCGTAATAAACCATGAGAAAATGTCGGTTAGGGTAATTTTGGCACCAAATTTAAAATTTTTCATGACATATAGGAGTGGGCCATTAGTCTTAACAAAAGCGTCTCACGGATAGGAAGTTATATGACTAGCACAAAACCCTTTACCACTTAAATTCCACCAAAAATGTGAGGATCGCCCTTAGATTAGTAGGAATTAAAGCATTCATCTTTAATGCTTAGAGTGTGAACCGGTAGTATATTAGATTCTAGAACTTGTTTTGTGATGCATTCCGAGATCGCAAGTGAGACTACACTTGTGTAGTTAGGAATAACTAAATGATAAGAGGCATTAGGATAACCCTTGTTTGATACCCGTAATATAATTACTTCTTCCACATCGGTTGAGTAATTCCCCCCACACCCTTTGCTTTGTACTCATCTTTAGTACACGATACCCTTAGTTAACCCCTCAGAGCCTATCCTTTTCGCGGTTCTCGTGATGTTTCGGTTTTTCTGGAATATCAATGAAGAGCATTGTTTACACCCCACCCCCAAATATACACCCAAATCACCTTAGCCTACCCCTTATGCACTCACTTTTAGTGCAAATGTTTGTTATCACCCTAAACCCTTAGTTCAATTATCTGGTTGCTTGCATGAGTTGCTAAGTCGAGTCATATCCTTTGTATACAGTTTTGGGACAATTGGGATTCATGGGAAAAGTTAAAGTTTATGAAATGACAGGAAGGGAACGTTAAATTCAAATTCCCTTTGTTTGCATAATAATGTACCCCAAGTGTTTTGATCTTTTCAATTCGGGTCAAATTAGTGTTAGAGTAATAAAAACTCAAGTGTAGGGATGTGCCTATAAATCCCTATCATTTTGATGTTACCGTAGGGAATGGTAGAGTAAAAGTGTATAAAAAAAAAAAAAAAAATCAAAAAAAATAGAAAAAGAGAAAAAGAAAAAAAAAAAAAGAGTGTTAAAAAAAAAATAAAAAAACATACGGGCTACCATCCTACATCTATCCTTTAAATTTATGTTTGTTTATTTCCGTTACCTAGAGTTTTAGAGTGTCGAGTCTTGGCTTAGCAACGCCATTCTTCGTATGCATTTAACATAGAGATTTTTGACTAGCCACCACTAAATAGCCTATCCCACCAAACCCTTATTTCCCTACCGTAAGCCTAACATTACAACCCTTTAAAAGACCTCTTTGATAGTCTTTCCTAGGTGCTTACGCCAAAGCGATGGAGGTTTGATCTATTCTCAAGCCTATGGTAATCTATGTACTAGGACCGGCTAATGAGTGTTTATCTTCCATTTCCTATTTGTTATATTTCATAAATACACCCGAGAGAGACGTGAGTATCCAAACACCCCATGTGAGGTGCTAGTATGTAATTTCCGTGCTTGTTATGACTTTTGCGGGGCTTATATGTGTTGTGGACTGTTTTAAACCAATGCTTCATGACCCCTAACTTATAAATTAATTGGCTAAAAGCACATTTGCTTGAGGACAAGCAAATAACAAGTGTAGGGATATTTGATAAGGTTTTAAAAGGTACCATTTTGAGGGGTCGTTTAAGCCCTTATTTGATCACTTTTGTATCCGTTATTGCTTAATATCGTTCCTTTTCACTTTTTAGGTCTCTTGAAGGCAAAATGCTAGAATGGCACTTATTTGGACGAAAAGGCGCGAATATACGAAGAAAATGGCCAAAGTCAGAATCGAGACACTCAAAGCTGCTGAAAACAGAAAGCGACGGCGTCAGGTGTTAATTGCGACGCCGTCGGAGGATGTTTCTGACGATACAGTAGCCAAATACCCTATTTTCAAGTGACGACGTCGGGCTTTAAAAGAGTAGGCCGTTGCTACTCAGACGGCCTAGATTCAATCCAGACGACGTCAGAAGCTGAAGAGGACGGCGTCACAGACATAAGGTGACGCCGTCGCAAGGTTAACGTGGCCAAGACGAAACCCTAATGACGGCGACACGACGACGTCACAAAACATAAGGTGACGCCGTCGCATATGTAATATTATATATAGAATCCGAATTTTTCAGTTTTAGGAGAGTCTTTTTGTGGAGTAAAAACCTAAACCGAACCAAGGGTGTCTTGTACAGTATTTTAGGGTTTCAAACCCTATCTTACATCAAGATAAGTATTTACTTCATCAATTCAATTATGTCTTTGATTATTTGTGTGTATGCTTGCATGTTCTCCATGTCCGGCTAATTTATTTGTGTGTTTGCTTAGGGAATATGAAACTTAATTATTAAATATTGATTGGTTGTTTCTTATCTTAATTGATTAATGATCTAGTAATGCGATATGTCATTCGTTGTGTACTTAATGCTTGATTCATCTTTGTGAACCTTAGAATATAATTACCTGAGTAGTTGTAAGCTAAACCATCCAAAGAGTGCCTTAGAGTAAGAGTTTATTATCCCTAGTGGGTTTTGTAGACGAGACCCTTTGGTAAGTTCAAAGAGTTAGGGAGAAACGCATACCCTACAACCTTAGACACACAACGCAACTAAGAATAAGACGTGACAACTCAACCATCAATAGGAGATAATTAAGGAGTAGTAAAACCTAAGTAAACACATCTTTAAACTATCATACGAGCACACATTAATTAGACATAGACTACCACCACCTTAGTTTAGATAATTAGATAATAGTAGAGTAATCGGTAGAAATACCAACCCCCCCCCCCAAATCCAATACCCGAGATTCGTACCTTTCAATTTCCTAAAAAACATAAAAAAGATAAAAAAATAATCTTCCTCAACCTCAACCTTAGCGTAGTAACTTCTCACTAGCATTCCTATTCCCCTAGAGAACGTTATCAATACCCGTGGCTTACCCTAATACTACACTACAACGATTAGGTTCACTGCCTAGGGTGTTGAAAAACTTGCTCGACGAAAAGGAAGTTCCTTTGACCCCGAACGCGCTGCGTAAGCGTATCAAAAAATAAAAAACCAAAAAAATAAAGGGGGCATCACTTGTAAAAAAGAGGGGTTTCAAATAACCTAACTTTTTTGAAAATCTTAAATAAAGCAGTTTTGTATATTACGAGCCATTGGAAGTGATCGTAAGGAAAGAGTATGACAAGTGAGTATGACACCAAGAATTGACAAGCTAGCTCTCTTTCAAATCAGATCTGCCACTCTTCCTAGGTAACGCGCCTAAGAAACTGTGCATGTGTCACCATTCCGGTCGTTGAGAACGGCCATGGGTATAGCCTGTGCAAAATATGAGTGAGATGTATCCTGACAAGGTGAAAGCTATTCAGGAGATGCTGATCCCACGAAGTAACTGATAAAGAAGTTATGGATTACGAGAACATATATTCAGCACTAGAACGGACGTGCTGGGCATACGCTTGGGTTGCTCTGGCATTACATGCCATACCATAGGGACTTTTCATCAGTTCCAGAGTTTGGTGGCCCGAAACTGACTTGGTTTCACCAAAAGGCCTCATCTCTAAAATCCCGGATTGCGAGGCGTCCCTCTCACAGTGAAGCCTAAACCAGAGAGATCATCCTGCGCCTTTGATTTAGGCCCCGGTGAAAAGTTTTCCAAAACCGAACTGAAAGGAATTGTTATCCCTGATCAGTATCAGGTGTCTTTACCCTGGAACAAAGAAATACTATATTTAGACTATATACAGCTATATGAATCAATGGAACTTTGATCCCCGATTCCTGCTTGGTCTAATGTTTGGGTGCGTATGGCGGTACACTGCGAGCACCTTTCTTTTGGGTAAGTAAGAATATATTGACCAATGGAGGCGAATCCCCGAAGTAAACATAACTGAAGGGCCGTATGTGGAGCTTCCGCCTCATACGACTCCTCTAGGGATGGAGGTAGGCCCAACCCAGGCTTGATTTGGGTGAGCAAAGACTTATGACTAATGTAATGAACAAAATATGTTTCCAATATCTATTGGTTTCGAAAAGAGTACTTACTTACAGACCAATAAATGAATGACACGTATTTTAGTTATGAAATGAGTGATATAATTTAGTCAACCCAATAGATAAAAGTTCATTTGCATATCTTTATTTTGCTACATAATAAGTGACAAATCCCACAATCCATTTAGTCAAACAACCTAATGGTAATGATTAAACATAAGATTTTATCTAACAACCTATTTTTCTTATCTTTTATTGTTTTTCTTATTTTCTTGTCTTTCTTATTTATTCACGTATGTTAAAAACTTTTAAATATTCTTTTTGCCTTTTTTAGAATGGCAAATAACTATCTTACAGTAAAGACATTTTCCTGTTTTTATACGTTTTCATACTTTTTCTTTTTTATTAATTTTTTTTTTCTTTTTTAGAACGGCAAATAAATATTTTGTGTATAAAAACGGACGACAAAGTATGAAAACGGACGAAAACTTTTAAAAACGGATGACAACGTATGAAAACGGAAGAAAACGTATTCAAACGGCCGAAAACGTATAAAAATGGACGAAAACGTATAAAAACGGACGAAAATATATGAAATCGGACAAAAACATACGAAAACGTATGAAAATGGATGAAAATGTGTGAAAACGTTTGAAAGCTGCCGAAAACGTATGAAAGCGGACAAAACGTATGAAAATGTATAAAAACGGACAAAACCATGTGAAAGCGGACAAAAACGTGTGTTAGAAATGCTTCTAACACGTAAATGTGACAACATATTCGGGATTACACTAGTTATAATGTTAGGCTCAAACATAGGTACTAGAAACGCCAATATAGCAAAATAGTGTGTAATGGAGCCTATATATACCACTCCATACTTTCATGTAGGGGTGAAGTTCAAGTGTATTTGTATGGTAAAGTTTAATATTCATCAATATACACACATCTATTCTTTTTCTCTCTAAAATGGCTTTCTCCTACTTTGAGCTTCCCCGACCTCCCGAACCACATAAATCAACTAAAATAAACGATCCGACAACGTATGAAAACAACCAAAAATGTATAAAAGTGGACGAAAATGTATGAAAACGGACAAAAAACGTATAAAAACGTATGAAAGCGGAAGAAAGCATCTGAAAACGGCCGAAAACATATGAAAACGGACGAAAACGTATAAAAACATTCGAAAACGGTCGCAAACGGACGGAAACATATGAAAACAGCCAAAAACATATGAAAGCAGCCGAATATATAAGAAAGCGGACGAAAACGTATGAAAACATATAAAAACGGACGAAAACGTATGAAAGCGGACGAAAACGTCTGAAAATGTTTGAATACAGTCGAAAACGTATGAAAACGGACGAAAACGTATGGAAGTGGACGCAAACGTGTGAAAACATCTGAAAGCGGCCGAAAACGTATGAAAGCGGACGAAATCGTATGAAAACGGACGAAAACAAACTAAAACGTATGAAAACATCTGAAAACAGACGAAAACGTATAAAAATGTCAAAAAATGGTCGAAAACGTATGCAAACGAACGAAAAGCCAAAAACATATGAAAACGGACGAAAAACGTATGAAAACGGACGGAAACGTATGAAAACGGACGGAAACGTAAGAAAAGGGACGGAAACGTATGAAAACGGACGAAACGTATGAAAATGGACGATACGGACGAAAGTGTATAAAAACATATGAAAACGGATGAAAACAACGAAAACGTATGAAAAAAGACGAAAACGTATGAAAGCGGACGAAAACTTACAAAAATGCCAAAAAAACGTCAATTAATTTCATTTTTTTCTAATTTTAAATATTGTCTTTTTAATCAAACAAAATAAATAATCTGTATTTATCCCTTAATTTTTACCAAAATAAAAGTTTGCAAAATGACTCAGTCACTCACCTCCATCCCAATAATCTTTATTTTAGGATTACAATAAAATAGCTATTATGATTTACCAAAAGTTTTGGTTCGTTTATGAACTCATTACTTATTTGAGACTGGTCCCTTCGTATCTATTGACCGGCCCCCCTTAATGACAAATCTTGACTCTGCCTATGAATTTAGGTTGATGATTATAGGTTTTGTTGGTAAACTATGTGCAGTATTTATTGTTATAGTAATGTAAAGTGTAAAGAAAATATTGTCTTACTAGTAAACGAATTATATAGTATGACAATCATATATAAAACACATAAAACATCAAAGAAACATGTGGAAGCGTATAGGAACGTATAATGAATAATTAACTAACATAAATATAAAGTATGCGTACCTTTTTTATTCTAGCCGAACAAGAATCAATTTCACAAAACTAGCAAGTGATGAACCCTAATTATGGTTTATAGGATTATAAGAATTACTCCTTACCATTTTTGTAATTCAATCCAAGATACCAACAAAAATATGTTAGTACCACGTTCTTGTACACACATACTAAATCAAATTAAAGTAATGCTAGTTTTAATCACACGAAAATATTTGTTTTGGAAAAACAAAAGTATCGACACCCTACTTGAGGTGTACGATCGTTTGGAACAAAGAAACACACAAAACAATTTTAGGGTTTAGATAATGAGTACAAGAGATGAAATACAAAGACCCTAGGCTTTATATTTATACCCAATGTAACTTGGTGACCAATTTAGCAATGGATTGGGCTTTGGAACCTCTTGGCCGATCGGTTTGAGTAATCCCTAAGGATTCCTGAACCTTCCCAATCTCTATTTTATTATTTAGTCCTTCCAATTAACATTTAACGATTGTTAGTCCATTACACTTAATTAACTTAACGTTCGTTATATATTTCGTGTAATAAATAAATATAACATTTTACATTTAATTATTAACTTTAATTCTCATACATAAAGCGTGCAATCCCGTGGTCTCGAGTTCGATCCTAACTCACGACTACTAATTTATATCCATAAAACTAACATCTCTCACTTGGATATATCTTAATAGAATGATCACATCGGTTAGCGTCTAGCAACACTTCGATGCCTCTAGTACAACTCGAGCAAGGCTCCTGGAAAACCTTTTAATGATTTCTCATTATTAGTATCCTTTTGTTTCTAATACCATGTTAAATAAAGATATGGAATTAAGTCATTCTTTATTCAACCATTCTGTTTCTCGTTTTAAGTGATTGACCAAGATTACCAAATATTCTGAACATATTCAGGGGAGATTTTGGGTGTGGCCACACAAACATCTTGTCAACCCCACGAGGGCCCAATAGTATTAAACTTCAAATAAATTTGAAGGAACAAATTCTATCTTGACTACGAGACTAACCCACAAACTTTGCAACACTCCTGAAAACAACCCTTATGACTACCAGTTACGTATAGCGTTAAGTTGTCCCACATAAATGCACTATATTTAGGACACTTATATGGTATCTCAAGTCTGAGGATAACTATTCATGATTTACTTAATAACAGTATCCATAAAGTAAAATCATGTAGTTGGGATAAGTCTTATATTCACTTCATTGAATATCATCTGAAATTGGTATGCTTTCTCATCAATATACTTTAAAATATATTCTACCAAATCACTCAGATTTGTCTTAATTTAACAATACTCACATATCATTAATTGACAACGGACGATTTAGAATAAATAAATTTATTCACGGATTAAACATGCAAATATAGGATACAATATATTATAAAATCAAACATACCAAGTATTTGATTTATTATAATAATTGTTTAACATCTTTTATCCAAATACTAAATAGATCAATGCATGAAAATTCCAGTTGATGAATTATGCCTCAAGTAATGATAATCATACTTGTTGACAAGGCATAAATCAAACAACTTGATCTATCGTAATTTTGAGAATACTTATTTCAAGAATTCAATTAATGAAGTCCTTGTATGTGTGCATTCACCAATCCACATAATAATTCATAAAGTGTGTGACATCCTCTATCACCAATTTATGACAATTTAAACTTTCAAACATTTTAAAGTTTTAAGTATTCTTATTCTTTTAATATATAATGCAACTGCGCTCTTAGTAGCACAACTAGTTCACATGGCCATTAACAAGGATGAAATCCTACCATGACTAGTATTGAATGTCATCTCAATTAAACCAGCATCATTGTATACAAACAACAATATGCTCATTAAAACTCCATAAATTTTAATATCTTATTGTGTAATGTTTGATGTCTTTCAAACTTTCAAGTTTGTAGCTGATGACAATTTGCACAACAATTGACATATTGTTCATCCATAGAATCTAGGAGCAATTCCAAGCTGAGGATGTAATTCTATTAGAATATTCATTACACAAGTTATCTAATAACTTTTAGTTAGATATCAATGTTGTCAAATCACTTCTTATTCAAGAATGATACAACAATTTTAATACACAACATGATGTACATGATGAATCTACAGGTCAAACTTAGATTTCATTCATGTTCTATCTTGTCAAAAGATATTAATCCATTTCCCAAATGATATATCATGTTTTATTAGAATCATTTATTTTTACTGCACATGTTTATTAATAAAAAACATATATTCCAAGGTTGTATGTTTTAATTCTTAAATCTTACAAGTGAAGTTTCATTCCAATCCAAGACTTAACATTTAGCTTATAAGGAATGTTACTTCCTATATGTTATACAACATATAAGATTTAAAACCTTAACATAATACTCCCACTAGCTTTGAGGAATACTTAAAGTTTATCTTATTTCAATTATAAATCAAAACTAGGATTTAATAATTAAAAATAAGAATAATTTCATAGATGCATATATTTATTCATTCATGAATTATTGCACTTCGTACACTTCCAAAGATTATATGAATTCAAAAAACCTTTCGATTACTTACCGTCCTCGCTCAAGTAATTTATCAAGAAAGAGTTTTGATATTCCATTGTCATATTTCATATTAATGAAAATGTTGTTCCCTATTCACTAATGTATTAAAACAGTTTAAGTAAAGTAAACAAGACTACTAGTGAATCAATGACTGAAAAGACATAAATAAAACACAAGAGTACTTTTCAACGTCATATTCTTATTAGAAATGAATCAGAAGAATACGTTACCCTAGTACTTGCGGAACAGTACTAGGGATTGAAATGACAAAGTGTTTGCAACCCCTCTCTAAGCTCAGGCTATGTCTGAGCACAACTACAAGTACCCACTGAGCTATCTCAGGGATTAAGTTGTATTTGGAGGAGTGAAAGATGGCTTGCGTGTATGTGTGTTTTTACAATTCACAAGCTTAACCTTTTACTCCATCTCTTATGTTATTTATACAAGTATGATTTTTAACTCTTTCCTAAGTGACAAACTGACAATTTGCAGAAGACAAAATACTGATGTATTTTGTCTCTGTTTACAAAGACTATATTAGGTAAAGGACCAAGTCACTTTCTTCATCTCAGTACTGATGCTGAGCCTTTTAGGGAAGGTTGACTTCTTGAAGATAAGTACTCCGTCTTTATCGCTTCAAGCATAACCCTTTTGTCCCGCCCATTCTTCAGTCTTCATAGTCTTCAGTCTTCAGTTTCAGTTTGTCTTTAGTGTTTGTAGTTGGAGAGAAGTTTGAGGGATTCAGTAAGTTATTGTCCTCACTTACTGAATCCACCATCTTCTTCTTGACTCAGTCTTCACCCTTTAAGTTCCGCTTTACTGAGTGGAGAGACTTCTTCTATGTCTCTTACTGAGCGTCCTGAAGATGGCTCACTGAGAGACTATGCACTCAATGACATGTTAGTGTTTAACGGTCTAAGCACTTAGGTTATTTTCTATTCAAATCATAGATTAAGGGGTTTGGGTATTTACTGAACCCAACAGAAAACAAGTATGACAATTATCATCTTTATATATTTAATGTGTCTAGAAAAGAATATTCAATCACAATTAATAGCTTAAGTATGATTAATAATCTTGACATAAAACATGCATTAAATATGTGTACAATTTTGTCCATATGATTTCTACACAGAGATTTAAACCACTAGAGTTTTCCATCTCTTTGAAGAAACTTATCTTCATTCTCTAGTCTAACTATTAAGATAAACCAAATTTCCAAAATTGATTATCTTTATGGACAACATCTTTAACATTCATAGTATGAGTAATTTACCCAATTCAATATTTGGTAATTCATCATAATGATTATCAGGTTTACTATAATCCTGTAACTCATGTTCTTCTCAACATATAAATCAAATATCTGAGATATCCTTGCAGATCTATGAATGAAAATTTCATCATCTTGAGGTTAACATTTCATATCTAGCCTCATCATGATATTTACTAGTGTATTTAAGAAGATTATGTATCTTGTAATTTTATCTTTCAAGATAAAAAAAACTCCCACTTACCTTTTGTAATATATAGACTATCTATATATACTTAGCAATTAGAGCAAAACTACATTGTTCTATTTTTGGGACATTACAAATACACATTGATAATTCCTGACTTTAGTTTGTTAATAACCTATTCATAAGTAGTTTAACAAATTCAGAATCTTCAATTTTAAAACTTAATGTGATTCATCACATTCCATAATAAAATGGTGTTTTATTAATCTTCTAGGTTGGAGTCATATTGAGTATATTCAATCCATACTCAATTTTCTAACCTCGTTACTTTTTAACAAAGAAGTTATGGTTATCTTGAATCAAACAAATCAAATAAAGTTTGATTCTCCTAACTGAACATATTATCAACTTGTTGTATTCATTAGAATTAATATTGTAAGACAATCTAATAATATATAAGATAAATATATTCCTTTTGGCTTACCTATTTAATAACTAAGTCAACTTAATGGTATAATAGACTTTTCAAGCCAATTGCATGCTTTATAACACAAGTACTCTTTAACCAAGTCACTTCATATCCATGTCTCATCAAGAAAACATAAACTGTTATAATCCCATTATACGTTATAAATCATTGATCAACTCAATGACTTCTTGTATATGTCTTAATTAAAAAACATAACAAGTTAACGTCTTACTTTATTATAAGTCTTAAAAGACTTTATGTTTATGTCTTTACAATGAATCATAAACATGTTTAACTAAAGTAATTATGAACACAACTCTTGATTTCAATAGTAATTTCAAGTTAATTTATTTACTTCACAATAATGTAGGACTACATTATTTTTCATTTATGTCATTCCAAAATACATAAATAAACAAATTGAAGTAGTATTAGATTACTTCATTTATCTATGTCATTCTAATAATACATAAATATCTAATTTGAAGTAGTCTTATATATCATTTTGACACATGTTCTAAATACTCGTCTAATTTAGAAACTGTAAATTTATTCCAGATACAATCCCACGTAACATGGAGATTTACTTTGTTGTTGCAATCTCGCTAAGTTCTCACATGACGTAAATTGTAACACCAAGTATTTCTTGAATTATATATGTACAAATAATATTAGAACGTTAGTCTCTTACCTTGCAGTCAAGAGAATCCGTTAAATCATATACCTATATGTTGTGCCTTGCACACAATATAGATTTCTCCCACTTGTGCATGAAACAACATCATGTAGCAGATAAACAACACGACATATGTTTGTTTATGTGAACAATATGATTGTGTCATTGATATTAGCATAACTAGTAGATGTAGAACCACTTCATTGTCTAATAAGGAAACGTACATGACTATCCTTGAAAACATAAGTGTCTACAAGTGGAAAGTAATTATCTTAAGACATTCTAGAGATAATCTGGGTTACTACCAAGTTGACAAAGCTTGTAACTCCCACTGAATTAGAGATCATTACATTAATTCCTTATTCAGTAATAAGAACACAATACTCCCACTGGATTTGACAACATTGTAAGTGTTTCATTAACCAGTGAAAGAAAATAGTGTTCTATTTACTTCCCTACACTTTTGAGAAAGTCCATAACAATGTACTAAAAGAGTGTATTCTACTATGTAGATGATGAATTATCCATCAATGCTATTAACTTGAAAAATTGGGCATGTAATTTCTTTCTTAATAGTTCTACCATTCCAACAATTGTAAGTAGTACTTTTAAATGGTCAAAGCACAACAACTAGATAAAATATGCTAGTTTATCTTTTACCAATTTTGCAGTAAATTAGTCTAGCTTCTAATTTAATAACTCAGAAACTATGCAATTTTCTTAACTATTAAAATTTACTCACGAGTTATGTATTTAGAATTTAGACAGTTCTATTTTGTCCTATCATACCTTTCTCATTCATGAAAAGGAATATGATTGAATCTCACTCTTTCTTATGAAAAAAGGACTAGGTTTATTTTTTTAGCAAAGTTGACTCTACCAAAAACCCTTACAGGCGTAGATCAATTTACCAATACAGGAATAACCTACGTTTACGGTTTAATGTTGCATTAATACATTTAAAGAATTTTCAAAATTCAATTTTAGTATTTTCGATAATTAAACTTTTCAAGAAAATAAAATACCCAATGTAATATTCATATAACCATAGAATTTTCTCGAAAACTAGGATCCAAATTATCATAGTTCCATTACATCAGTTGATCTGCTAGTAACGAAAGCACATAATAAGGTAATCTGTTGAACAATAATTGACAAACATTTTCCAATTCCTAGATCATTATGGGATTTACATTTTCCAACGCTATTGCAAATGTAAACATGTTTGATCCTATCTTGTGCCTTGAGTCTAGTTCTCACTTACTACTCAATTTAAGTCGTCTAACTTAAAGAACTGCAAATATGTCCATGCAAGGTCTGACTTCACATGAAGATTTACCTTTCCATCACAATCTCGCCAAGTTCTCACATGACGTAAATTGCAACTTCGAGTGTTCCTTTAACTAGATGGCACTTAAATTAATTTTAAAAGGGTACTAGTTTTGATTTATGGTGTCAAATCAAATATGTACGAAGAAGCATGCATACAACTTTGTATCAATAGTTTTTAATAAAAAAAACTTTTATTAACCAATTCAGAAAGATTAAATTATCAAAGTTTTGATTGAGCCAATCAAGAATTTACCTTTAATTATCGTCCATTATATCGTACTTTGCGTAAGTCTAAAAACTTAGTGTTTCGGATAATTACCACAAAAGTGGCGCATGGAATTAAAGCTAATTCGCCCTAAAGATGATTTTGTACATTTATAGCCTACTTGGTAACTCCAATTTGACGTACAAAGAAGCGGAGAATTTGGTCAGCGCTGAAGCAATAACCTCCTTCTTTCGGGTCACAATTTAATGCGCTCCCCTCCTTATACCCTTCTTATAGTTTGTCAAAATTGGATGAGCCGTTCTCACTATTTGTACCAAAACTCATCACTCAATTAAACTTATGAAAATTTTAACTCTTCAAAAACCAAATCAAATTTCACCATTGTTTAGTCCAATTTATTTTTCTATTCATGAAATTACCCTTTGTTTAAAACTTGTCAAACATAATAAACAAACAAGTAACAAAATAAAAAAATAAACAACTAAAACAATGCGCACATAACTAACAATTAATACGTGTAAACAAGTAGCCACATATAACTTATTTGATAAAGCCTATTAATAATCAATATCTAGGTTAATTAATGTATATATTAACTAGGGCTTTCACTCGTACAATTGAAAGTGAGCCACATACATCGACGAATCGATTGTGTAAGCCATAATTAAAATATATCAAATTGCACATAATTGATTCATTAATATATTATTGGAGTCTTCCCCAATTCAAGATTTATCAAAACATACATGTGATAAAATAACTTAACAATTAAAAATTCAAGCAACCATCCATGACGAACATGCATGTATCATCATGGATATAACATAACAATTATTCAAGTAAATCACAAGATCACATACAATTCCATGTCACATAACACTTTATTCATGAATTTATCACGTAACAAATATATTATTTCTAGGTTTCGATATAGATAACATAACAATTAATATAAACCCTAAAAAATATTTAAACAAATCGACTAAAAAAAATTTAGGGTATCGACCCATAAAAAAAAATTTGGTCGATCCAAAAATAAAAAATAAAAAAATTTTAAACCAAATTAGGGAAAAAGCCCTAACCCTAAAATTAGGGTTTACATAATCATAACTAAAACCCTAGAATAATCATATCAAACAACATACAATATTCGTTTTTTACGTGTTTAGTAATTAATTACTCATTAAACAAGGCTCGTGATGCCACTGTTGGAATTATATACTATGACAATCATATATAAAACACATAAAACATCAAAGAAACATGCGGAAGCGTATAGGAACGTATAATGAATAATTAACTAACATAAACATAAAGTATGCGTACCTTTTTGATTCTA
The DNA here is from genome assembly GCA_019973895.1 of Chrysanthemum seticuspe. Lineage (NCBI taxonomy): Eukaryota > Viridiplantae > Streptophyta > Magnoliopsida > Asterales > Asteraceae > Chrysanthemum > Chrysanthemum seticuspe. The sequence goes on from BPTQ01000009.1 coordinate 258,189,696, forward strand.
GCCGAACAAGAATCAATTCAACAAAACTAGCAAGTGATGAACCCTAATTAGGGTTTATAGGATTATAAGAATTACCCCTTACCATTTTTGTAATTCAATCCAAGATACCAACAAAAGTATGTTAGTACCACGTTCTTGTACACACGTACTAAATCAAATTAAAGTAATGCTAGTTTTAATCACACGAAAATATTTTTTTTGGAAAAAGAAAAGTATCGACACCCTACTTGAGGTGTACGATCGTTTGGAACAAAGAAACACACAAAACAATTTTAGGGTTTAGATAATGAGTACAAGAGATGGAATACAAAGACCCTAGGCCTTATATTTTTACCCAAATGTAACTTGGTGACCAAGTTAGCAATGGATTGGGCTTTGGAACCTCTTGGCCGATCGGTTTGAGTAATCCCCAAGGATTCTGGAACCTTCCCAATCTCTATTTTATTATTTAGTCCTTCCAATTAACATTTAACGATCGTTAGTCCATTACACTTAATTAACTTAACGTTCGTTATATATTTCGTATAATTAATAAATAAATATAACATTTTACATTTAATTATTAACTTTAATTCTCATACGTAAAGCGTGCAATCCCGTGGTGTTGAGTTCGATCCTAACTCACGACTACTAATTTATATCCATAAAACTAACATAAACTACACTAATGCATATTTTGATAAATTATTACGGTGATGCTAACTAATAAAGAGGTTTATCATAGTGCCTCTAAAAGGACAAGTAGTCCTAAGAGGGTACTTTTTTAGACAAGTTTAGTTTGTTTTGTGTTTGTTTGTTTTTTTTTTTGTTTTTCATAGGCTACTTTGAAACATGGCTACCTAATTAAAATCATTACAGGTATCGTGTAGTATAAATTAATCGTTAGTATAACTTGTTGTAAATTACATATATACCTTTTTATTACATATATACCCTCTTTTTAATTTAGTAATCACATCTAATTCCTTCAACCACATGTGTATGAATTCCTCTTCTTTTTCATTTACGCTCAGTTCTCGAGTTTTTAGTTAAGGGAAATGGAAAAGAATGGGAAAAGGGAAAATAAATGGTAGAGGAAAGTAAGTGTTAGTTGTTATGTTCTTGAGATAGAGGAAAGGAAAAAGAAAGTAATCATAATCATGTTCTTGAGTGAGAGGAAAAGAAAAATAACTTGGTCAAATTACATATATGCCCTTTAATTATTAATGTCAAATGTTTTAAAAAGGTTATATTAATCTTTACACAACATATGGTTCCGTTTCCTCTCAAAAGTGAGAGGAAAATTTACTTATCAAATCTTCCTCTCTATTTCCTTTCCGTTTCCCTTTCCTCCTTTAAAAAAGACTCAAAAACACAAAAAACTTTTAGTTTCCTTTAATTTCCTCTTCCTTTTCAACTCGAGAACTGAGTGTTAGTAATAATCACCGAGTCTTATAACTATTATCCGAATGAGTATCAAAATAATTAAGGCCTTAAGGGGCTCTCCATTAATGAATCAATGGCCCCTATTTTTCAAGTGTGTCGTCCTCTCTTGTTCTTCTTGCAACCAACTGACCCAAAGAAATTGCAATGCGCTCTCCATTTAATTTCTATAAATCTGGTCCAATTTCCGGAGGCGGTGTCGAGTTTGTTGGAGTTTTATTTTTCCGGTGATGTGTGTTGACCGGATCTGTTTTATTAGATTTTTTTTTTTTTTCGATAACAGATCTGTGTCATCTTTTTGACAAAAAGGGGTATGAAAATGAATCGGTGAATCGGTGAGTGTGTTTTGAAGATGAATCGGTGTCATCTTTTTGATGGCGAGATTTATTTTTGTCTTGAAGATGAATCAATCAATCAATCCCTTCTAGCATCACTACCAAAAACTGCAACGCTTGACTTTGAAACTTCACGAAAAGATCCGTTAGAGGGTCTCCTTTATATATTGATATAGCAATGTGCATACACATAGGCAGTAGTTGTCATTTCAATAATTCGACCACAAACCTGAAAATTATGAAAAACAAGCTTTTATATTCATAAATCACCATAAAAGAAGTTAGGAAATTCACATAACTCAATCTGCGCGCATTATCTAGCTAAAATCTAAAAGGCTTCACGATGTTTACGACAATATTAGGCAAGGCAAACTTAGATAAATGTCATACAATAAAAAAAAAATGGAATCAAAACTAAGATCAATGCAGTAAAAAAAACAATTTAACTTAACATTAATGAAGCTGCATTGATGAATGGAAAATCAATTGAGTGTGGCTTACTGACTAACCTCTTCTGGAAAATTAAAAAAAATCTTTTAAGCTTGTACGTGCGCTTGTGTGTACGTACGCTTGTATATGTATTTATACTATAGTAGGCGGACAGGCAAGTGTTGCCCCCTCTAATGCTCCAAGATAAAAGCATGCAGAGTACTTTAGTTTTGATATATCAATTTTACCAAAGACAAATACACTATCTCTCACTATATACACCACAAGCATTACTCATATATTATATGAGACTTGAACCGACAACCCCGTTAACATTCTTACACAACAAGGGATGGAATCAGGAGGTGTCTCGGGGGTTTCGGGACACCCATGCATGGATATTTGTGTTATAATGTTAATTTTGTTATGAAACACCGATTTTTGTAAATGCACCCGATCTCTAAAAGTTGTGTTTGCAGTATTGTTTCGTTTATTTCAAGTGCACCTGGTCACACCACGTCCTAGTTCCGTCCCTGTACATAACACATATACCGCTAGGCTACAAGCCTTTGATATTTTACTTTATATAGTTCGTTCCATAATTTGTTAAGTAAATTTGCAAAACTGTGACCCAAGATGACACTTATTTCTAACTAGACTTAACTTTGTGTTATATTGCTAAAATTATAAATTTATTTGGTTGAAATGACGAGGTCGTCCTACTTTAAATGCTAGTATCACTTGTGCCATTACGAAATCTGACTCTTTCTTTCGTACAAAAAACACCACCAACGTCTTTTAATCTCATGTATATGTAAAGTTATTAAGTTTTTCATCAAACATATTACACCAATAAACGTATTTTTTGATACTTTTCAAATTGATGTCGATTTTGCTTGTTTTTAAAGAATTATTTTTGAGTCTTTTCGCAATATCGTAACATTTACAATATATCATAAAATTTACAAAATATACGTAGTATTCTCGTAATGAAAAAAAAAAAAATTATACCCTCTACTTCCTCCCACCCCTTCTATTACGAAGTATTATCCTCCCACCCTCCATCCTTCCTTCTTCCCTCCATCATCCCCCCATTCTTCCTCCATCAACCTGAAACTTTACCTCTTACTCCTTCCCTACATTTGCAAACTTTTATTATTCTTTACCGACTTATTATTCCCATCTACTCTATCCGTCCCTAAATAATTGTCTACTATTGACTTTTAAAGTATTTCTTTTTTAACTTTGACTTTAAATTATTTTATTTGTGTTATGTAATACTTGATGCAAGATATATGAATGAATTTATCAAATATTACATAACACAAATTAAATAATTTAAGGTCAAAGTTGAAATAAAAAAGATTTAAAAGTCAATAAAAGACATTTATTTAAGGACAGAGGGAGTATTAATATTTGGATAACAAAATAAAGTGAAGTAAGGTCACTACTTTTTTGTTTGTTTGTGCTCTACGGAATCTACTAATACAATACGATGTTATGTGGGACAAGAGCAATTTAGCATTTAGAAAAAAAAAATTATAGCTTTAACAGTACAAAAGTGTGTCAAATTGAAAATCAATGCCATTTTGCAAATTTCCAATTCGTAATTTCTTTTAGTCAGTGACTTGGTAAGGCTGCCCCCAATAGTGTCGAGCGTGAGTCGATCGAGGGACTTGGGACGATCGATTCCAATCGATTTCCTTGTTGTGGATGTCGTCGATCGCCAAGCAAAAAAATGAATTGGGTCGTCTGCTCGATCGATACCACAAACCACAAACATCCAAGGCTTGTTCTAGCCGTTGTATATCCAAAAAAATAAATAAATAAATAAAAAAAAATCCAGCCGTTTGAACATTTAATTGTTTGACCGTTTGATATCAAAAGAAAAAAAAATAAAATAAAATACTACTAAACTACCTTATAAATACACAACATATTTACACTAAACTCACAAATCTCACAATCCTCTCTATAAAAAATCTCATACTTATCTCTATCCAAATGTCTAAGAAAACACCACAACAAAAAGGCCGAAAATCCCGTTTGGTACAAAACGCCCCGCATATTTTAACACCGGATCCGAATTTCCGGTTAACCGGTGTCTCACCAAAAATCAATTTCCAACCCCCTGCTTTCGAATATCAATCCCAACAAGCTCCACAACAACAAACTAACAATCCATTTTTTATGAATCGTCCATTTGTTCCACCGTATCAAAACATCCAACAACAACAACAACAACAAAGCCACTCCCGTCGAAGCAACCAATCTATGTATGGCTCATCCGAATCTGTGTACCGTCCAACAATGGATTCATCAACGTCTTCATATTCAAATTATCAACAATATTCTCCGGTTAACCGTATCAATCTTGATGGTTTTGATTTCTAAGAACAATTATACAACAATCATGATTTTTTTGTTGGAACCAGTTCGGGTTATCCGGCTCAAGAGTATCACGGTTCGGGTGCTGGTTCGGCTCATGGATCGTATCACGATTCGGTTAACATTGATGACGAAGAAGAAGAAGAATGTCGAGAAGAGACGTCACCGGTGAAACCGAAGAAACGAGCTACAAAGGCGAAGAAGAAGGTTGTCGAGAAAGAAACCAAGAATGATTCGTCGCTTTGGACAAAAGAAGAAGAGATTGCCTTGTGCAACGCTTGGTGTGATGTATCCGAGAATAGTATAACGGGAAACAACCAAAATGCTAAAGGATTTTGGTAGAAAGTCACTGCTTACTTTGAGAAGGAGGTTGGTGCAGAAAGAACGTACAACTCTATCATTACAAAGTGGAAAAATAGGATTCGTCCTAGAGTTGGTCAATTTTGTGCCATTTACAACAATGCTTACAAGAATTACGGAAGTGGTGAGAATGACCTCACTGTTTATACACGAGCGTGTGATGAATACCAAGTAGTGTGTAATCATCCGTTTGTTTTGGAGCATTGTTGGAAGATTTTGAGGGACCATTCTGTTTGGAAGGATAATGAGATGCCGACTTTTTTAAGCCAAGATGAGGGTCGCAAAAAAGCAAGGACTTCAACCGACTCGGATGTGCCTGCGTCTGTGCCTGATAAACCAATTGGTCGTGATACCGCTAAGAAGAATAAAAAGAAATCTTCAGAGTTTTTGAAAGCTACCTTCATGGAAGGTGTTGGCGAGAAATGGAAAGTCATCAAGTCCAAGGCATTTGGACAGAAGAAGGAGCTGGCAGACGGATACTATGATTTGAAGAAGAAATAGCTAGAACAACGGCAAAAGGAGTTGGAGATGGAGCAAAAAGAGATCAGAAAGGGAAGACAAAAAATTGGCACTAGAAGAACAAAAACTTGAATTTGATCGACAAAAAAAATATGATAAAGATCTCATATTTTATTGCACGCCAATTGACTTATCTTTGCCCGCAGTACAACAAAAAACAATGCATAAAATCAAAGACTCGATCAAGGCACGCCACAACCTAGATTTTTAATAAGTGTTGTAATGTTTTAATAAGTTTCGTAATGTTTTAATTTTATTTGAACTATTATGTAACGTTTTAATTACTAATGAAATTTTATTTTGTGTTAAAAATGTTAAAAAAAAAGAAAAAAGAAAAAAAAGAACTTGGTCTGAAGTTCGCTGGAGAGAGAAAGCTAATCGCTGAAGGTCGCTGGAAAGAGAAAGCTGACGTGACAGTAAAAAGTAAGGGGATTGAATCCTCTTACTAGGAGCCGCCTAAGATTAAGAGCATTTTTTATTGGTATAAAGATATGTGTAAATATATGCTTGCATTCTTTAAATCTTATAAAAGCAGCTTTGTATTTTACGAAGAGTAATGATTTGGGTGAGTAAGACTTATGACTAATTTGATGACCAAAAATACGTGTCCAATATCTTTTGGTGTCGAAAACAGTACTTACTCAAAGACCAATAAACGACTGACACGTATTGCAGTTATGATATTAGTGATATGTTTTAGCCATCCCAATAATATCTCCCTACAAATACAAGAAAATAGCTATTATGATTTACCTAACAGTTTTGGTTCGTTTATGAACACATTACTTAATTGAGACTGGTCCCTTCGTATCTATTGACGGGCCCCCTTAATGACAAATCTTGACTCTGCCTATGAATTTAAGTTGATGATTATATAGGTTTTGGTGGTAAACTATGTGCAGTATTCATTGTTATAGTAATGTTAAAGTTTAAAAAAAACATTGTGTTACTAGTAGCCTACACTAATGCATATTTGATAAATTATTACCGTGATGCTAAGACCTAAGTAATAAAGAGGTTTATCATATTATCACATACTTGGAATTCCATTATAACTTGTTACCAGGATTCTCAACTATAATGTGACGGACTTGTCTCTACAAGGTATTTCGTGCCAGTGGCGGATCTAGAAATTCACAGTAGGGTGTGCACTTTCAAGTAAAAAAAAAATGTTGATTTTCGGGTCGGGTTTCTCTACCGGTTGCCTTTTTTTTACTCATCAAGCTATAAATAATTGAAATTCGTCCTATTTGTAATGTAATACATTAAAATGTGTATATTCATATTGCAAGTGTAAATACTAGTGTAAATGGGCTTGGTAAATTGTGTTCGTTAAGATTACAAGTGTAATTTGGCTTTTATGCGTCTATTCATAATAGAAATAAGTAAAAAATAAAAAGGTAAAAACCCTTCCAAATCGTTAGAGCTTCCTCCTTCTTCTTCTTTAATGACAGAAACAAAAAAACCTAATTTACAGGCAATGATTTCCTTTATGTATTTCCTTCATTTTGGATTTACGTTTTTCATAATTTAGGGAAGTAGATCAGCTCAGGGTACGCACCTGATAACGCTACACGCGTTGTTCGGGGTCAAAGGAACTTCCTTTTCTTCGAGCAAGTTTTATAACACCCTAGGCAGTGAACCTAATCGTTGTAGTGTAGTAATTAGGGTAAGCCACGGGTATTGATATCGTTCTCTAGGGGAATAGGAATGCTAGTAGGGAGTTACTACGCCAAGGTTAAGGTTGAGGAAGATTATTTTTTATCTTTTTATATTTTTATGAAAAATGGAAAGGTACGAATCTCGGGTATTGGATTTGGGGGGTTGGTATTTCTACCGATTACTCTACTATTATCTAATTATCTAAACTAAGGTTGTGGGAGTCTATGTCTAATTAATGTGTGCTCGTATGATAGTTTAAAGATGTGTTTACTTAGTTTGTATTACTCCTTAATTATCTCCTATTGATGGTTGAGTGTCACGTCTTATTCCTAGTTGCGTTGTGTGTCTAAAGTTGTAGGGTATGCGTTTCTCCCTAACTCTTCGAACTTACCAAAGGGTCTTGTCTACAAACCCACTAGAGATTATAGACTCCTACTCTAAGACGCTCTTTGGATGGTTTAGCCTACAATTACTCAGGTAATTATACTCTAAGGTTCACAAAGATGAATCAAGCATTAAGTACACAACGAATGACCTATCGCATTACTAGATCATTAATCAACTAAGATAAGAAACAACCAATCAATATTTAATAATTAAGTTTCATACTTCCTAAGCAAACACACAAATAAATTAGCCGGACATGGAGAACATGCAAGCATACACACAAATAATCAAAGACATAATTGAATTAATGAAGTAAAGACTTATCTTGGTGTAAGATAGGGTTTAAAACCCTAAAATACTGTACAAGACACCTTAGGTTCGGTTTTAGGTTTTTACTCCAAAGACTCTCCACACAAAGACTGAAAAATTCGGATTCTATATATAAGATTACAATTGCGACGGCGTCACCTTATGTTTAGTGACGCCGTCGTGTCGCCGCCATTAGGGTTTCGTCTTGGCCACGTTAACCTTGCGACGTCGTCACCTTATGTCCGTGACACCGTCTTCTTCAGCTTCTGACGTCGTCTGGATTGCATCTAGGCCGTCTGAGTAGCGACGGCCTACTCTTTCACAACTAGACGTCGTCACTTGAAAATACGAGTTTTGAGACCTGTATCGTCACAATAATTTTGGGACGGCGTCACAATGTAGCACCTGACGCCGTCGCCTTCTACTTTCAGCAACTGTGAGTGTCTCGATTTCGACTTTGGCCATTTTCTTCATATATTCGCGCCTTTTCGTCCAAATAAGTGCCATTCCAGCATTTTGCCTTCACGAGACCTAAAAAGTGAAAAGGAACGATATTAAGCAATAACGGATACAAAAGTGATCAAATAAAGACTTAAACGACCCCTCAAAATGGTACCTTTTAAAACCTTGTCAAATATCCCTACACTTGTTATTTGCTTGTCCTCAAGCAAATGTGCTTTTAGCCAATTAATTTATAAGTTAGGGGTCATGAAGCATTAATTCAAAATGGTCCACAACACATATAAGCCCCGCAAAAGTCATAACAAGCACGGAAATTACATACTAGCACCTCACATGGGGTGTTTGGATACTCACATCTCTCTCGGGTGTATATATGAAATATAACAATATAGAAAATGGAAGATAAACACTCATTAACCGGTCCTAGTACATAGATTACCATAGGCTTGAGAATAGATCAAACCTCCATCTCTTTGGCGTAAGCACCTAGGAAAGACTATCAAAGAGGTCTTTAAAGGGTTGTAACGTTAGGCTTACGGTAGGGAAATAAGGGTTTGGTGGGATAGGCTATTTAGTGGTGGTAAGTCAAAAATCTCTATGTTAAATGCATATGAAGAATGGCGTTGCTAAGCCAAAACTCGACACTCTAAACTCTAGATAACTGAAATAAACAAACATAAATTTAAAGGATAGATGTAGGATGGTAGCCCGTATGTTTTTTTTTTTTTGTTTTTTTTTTGTTTTTTTGTTTTTTTTTTTTTCCATACATTTTTACTCTACCATCCTCTATGATAACATCAAAATACTAGGGATTTACAGGCATATCCCTACACTTGAGTTTTTATTACTCTAACACTAATTTGACCCGAATTGAAAAGATCAAAACACTTGGGGTACATTATTACGCAAACAAAGGGAATTTGAATTTAACGTTCCCTTCCCGTCATTTCATAAACTTTAACTTTTCCAATGAATCCCAATCATCCCAAAACTGTATACAAAGGATATGACTCGACTTAGCAACTTATGCAAGCAACTAGATAATTGAACTAAGGGTTTAGGGTGATAACAAACATTTGCACTAAAAGTGAGTGCATAAGGGGTAGGCTAAGGCGATTTGGGTGTATATTTGGGGGTGAGGTGTAAACAATGCTCTTCATTGATATTCCGGAAAAACCGAAACATCACGAGAACCGCGAAAAGGATAGGCTCTGAGGGGTTAACTAGGGGTATCGTGTCCTAAAGATGAGTACAACGCAAAGGGTGTGGGGGAATTACTCAACCGAAGTGGAATAAGTAATTATATTACAGGTATCAAACAAGGGTTATCCTAATGCCTCTTATCATTTAGTTATTCCTAACTACACAAGTGTAGCCTCACTTGCGATCTCGGAATGCATCACAAAACAAGTTCTAGAATCTAATATACTACCGGTTCACACTCTAAGCATTAAAGATGAATGCTTTTAATTCCTACTAATCTAAGGGCGATCCTCACATTTTGGGTGGAATTTGGGTGGTAAGGGTTTTTGTGCTAGTCATGCAACTTCCTATCCGTGAGACGCTTTTGTTAAGACTAATGGCCCACTCCTATATGTCATGAAAAATTTTAAATTTGGTGCCAAAATTACCCTAACCGACATTTTCTCATGGTTTATTACACAAATGCAATTAGACAAAGCAAATAGTCAAGGATAAGCATAGTTTCAAAGTTCCCGTTTTATTTTCCCTCCCTACACTTAAACTGAACATTGTCCCCAATGTTCCCCGAAAGTATCAAAGTTATGATAAAAGAAGGTAATTAAAAACGAAAGAAACTAATACTCCCCTGATTAGCTCGGTAGGATCCGTGTAAAGTGGTGGTTAAATTCTTTTCCAAGAAGAATTATTGCGTGAAAAGCTCCTTCCAATCTTATGTAACTTCTTTTTGACAAACTAAACCTGCACACTTGAAGAAAACAAACGAAACATTCGCGTAAAATCGGCGGTAATAATATATATAAGACTCGATTTAAACTAGGATATAATGCTTGTGGAATGAATGTTTACAGAATTTCTAAGAAAATTAAGACCTGGAAAATTCCAAAAATTTATAAGTGGCTCAGAAAACGAGAAAAAGTAATCTGATGTTTTTACTCCTTCCTGACGCCGTCAGGTTGCAATCCTGACGCCGTCAGGTTATCCTGACAAAAACTGGTCTGCGATTTTCTGGAAAAAATTCTGGAAAATTTACATCTTTAGAATCTGGAAAAATTTCTGCAAAACATCTATTATGACTCGATACAAGCATTTGACTCGAACAAACAAACATAAATATCTTTTAATTAATTGTTATTCTCATGTTTACGTTTCTTTTGAAAACGTGTGTAATCCTCCCTACACTTATCCCTTATGTAAAATACCTTTATATGCAATTAAGACGAAGTTAAAAACAAAATAAAGCATTTTTACAAGGATAAACAATTAATAAAAGATATATGACACTAACAAGCAAACAATTAAGCATGGGTTGCCTCCCACGAAGCGCTTTTCTTTATTAAAGAGTCTTGTAGCTAGACTCATAGTCGTGCTCCTACGTTTCCTCACCACCGCCCTCTTGACGGCCTCTAATGGGGGATTCCATGTTGTAGAAGTGCCCTAAAATGCGCTTCTCTAAGAGTTCATCCTCTCCCCAATCGGTCCTGTATTCCGGTCCTAGGCTCAAGCAATCCTTGTAGAATCCGAAAATCTTAGCCATAACATAATCAACACCTTTCTCCCTATCCTCATTATTCCTATAATAGACCGATAGTTTAAGTTCCTTTTCATCATTAGAGAGTGATGAAAACTTCTCAATCTTAAACGGCATTTGGTAAGCTATGTCATCGGTCTTATTCTTGAATCGCACTACTCCTAATGAGGGGTTATAGGTCATCCCGGTGCTTTCTATGAAAGGTTTTCCTAGAATAACATGGGACAAGCTAGGGTCTATGGCTGTGCTAATATCATCCACAATTATGAAGTCCGTAGGAAACGTGAAACTACCTACATAAACGGGCAATCCCTTAACTCTACCAAGAAAATTGCAACTAATATTAGGATCATTGGGGTCTTGCCTAGTTGGAATAGGCTTCTTCAATATCCAATTGTAGTAGGTGCTAGTCATTATGTTGATTGGGGACTTGCGATCAATATAAGCTTTTGCTACAAAAAGGTGTCCTATGACACATGGTATGTTAAGATTCCAAGGGTTCCCAAACTTAATTCGAGGACTTTTCCTAACATACATGTGACGGAGGTCACGCACTAAGTGAGGGTGGCGAGATAGTTCTTCTTCCGTAGGAAATTTGTTGAAATAGTTAATGTCTACTTCATCTACTTCCTCGGGTATTTCCTCATCCACAAGTGTATAGTCCTCTTCGTCATTTGTTTCATCAGGTTCAACCAAGGCGATGGCATTGACGAATTGGACATACTTTAGCTTGCTTGGATCCTTAATCTCTATGCCTGAAGGCTCGGGAGTTGAGATAGCACTAACCTTCTTATCACTAGCTATGGCTTTCAAAAGGTTGTCTATTTTCCTATCCATCTCGGCTTGTTGATTATTAAAGCGGTCCGAGAGCTTAGCCATTTGGGTTTCTTGGGATGCAACTAGATTTTGCAACATCCCTTCGATGTTTTGTTGGTTAGGACCGTTAGGTGGGGGCCATGAGAAATCATTAGAAGTGAATTCTTTGGTTTGTCCCCAATAAAAGTCGGGCTTGTTTTTCCATGCTTCACGGGTTTCATTGAAATTCCTAGGTCCGGGTGTTGTAGGGAATCTTCCTCCCGCTCCATTAATACACGAGGATGCGTAGTCAACAGAAGCGTGTTCGGGGGATCGGGTGCTAGTGCGCGTGTTATGAGGATCACAAAACGGCTCGCACGAGGAAGAAGCTTTGTTCACATGGTGTGAAGATTTAGGATTTTCGTAGGAACTCATCAGGAATTTAACTTGATCTTCAAGTTCGATCATCCTACGGTCGGGAGGAGGCAAGGAGATTGCCTTGACGGTTTTGGGCAGCTCACGGGGGTCATCCCAACTTTCGTTGTCATAGAGGGCGAGGTCCTCTATTATTTCCCATGATTCTTCTGCGGTGAGATCACTAAGTTTTCCACCGGCCGCTTGGTCAATGGATCGCTTAGTGGGAAAGTTGACATGATCATAAAAGATTTGGACTTGGAGCCAAAGATCAATGCCGTGATGAGGGACTTTATGAAGTAAGTCCTTGAATCGGGTCCATGCTTCGTAGAGAGATTCACCTTGACGTTGTTGGAACATCAAGATGTCATTCCTAAGCTTAGTGGTTCTCCCCGGTGGGAAAAATTGAGCAAGGAAGCGAGAAGTAAGATCATCCCAACTTGAGATGGAGCCGGCGGGAAGTCGCTCAAGCCAATTACTAGCTTGGTCCCGTAGAGAGAATTGGAAGAGACGCAGGCGCGTGGTCTCCCGAGAAGTAGCATCAAGGTCGATGGAATCGACGATTTTGAGGAAATCCCTCAGATGCTGATTTGGATCTTCGGAACGAAGTCCATGGAATGCACATCCGTTTTGCACCAACCGGATGGTGTCGGATTGCAAGGCCGTAGTTTGGGCTTGGTCGGGAAGCTCAATGGTGTTCCTATAGCCTAGGTGGCTTGGTCTCGAGTATTCACCAAGAGTACGGGCTCTTGGCGGGTCATTTGGTGGTGGGTTGATGAATGGTAGTGGGTTATCACCTTCCATGATGAAAAGTGATGGGGTTACGAACAAAGGTCACGAAGAAGGGGGATAGACTAAGAGAAACCTAAAAAATGAGAAAAAAATTTACTTGATAGGAATCAAGCAAAGAAACCTAAACGAGGTGGACTACTAACTAGCTATTCTATTCCCCGGCAGCGGCGCCAAAAACTTGATAACGCTACACGCGTCGTTCGGGGTCAAAGGAACTTCCTTTTCTTCGAGCAAGTTTTATAACACCCTAGGCAGTGAACCTAATCGTTGTAGTGTAGTAATTAGGGTAAGCCACGGGTATTGATATCGTTCTCTAGGGGAATAGGAATGCTAGTAGGGAGTTACTACGCTAAGGTTAAGGTTGAGGAAGATTATTTTTTATCTTTTTATATTTTTATGAAAAATGGAAAGGTACGAATCTCGGGTATTGGATTTGGGGGGTTGGTATTTCTACCGATTACTCTACTATTATCTAATTATCTAAACTAAGGTTGTGGGAGTCTATGTCTAATTAATGTGTGCTCGTATGATAGTTTAAAGATGTGTTTACTTAGTTTGTATTACTCCTTAATTATCTCCTATTGATGGTTGAGTGTCACGTCTTATTCCTAGTTGCGTTGTGTGTCTAAAGTTGTAGGGTATGCGTTTCTCCCTAACTCTTCGAACTTACCAAAGGGTCTTGTCTACAAACCCACTAGAGATTATAGACTCCTACTCTAAGGCGCTCTTTGGATGGTTTAGCCTACAATTACTCAGGTAATTATACTCTAAGGTTCATGATAACGCTACACGCGTCGTTCGGGGTCAAAGGAACTTCCTTTTCGTCGAGCAAGTTTTTCAACACCCTAGGCAGTGAACCTAATCGTTGTAGTGTAGTATTAGGGTTAAGCCACGGGTATTGATATCGTTCTCTAGGGGAATAGTGTCGTTAGGCTGAAGTATATGTCGATTTAAGTCTAAAGATGAGGGATGATTATTTTTGTATTTTTATATTTTATAAATCTCGGTTTTGGAGGGGAGGTGGAATTAGTTGCTAGTCAACTATTCCAAAAGATACTAACTAAATTAGGGGTCTACCAGTAACGTGAAGCGTATCTACTTATGATGTTATTACTCCTTGCTAGCTATCCAATTCTACCTACTGAATTGTCACGTCCTATTGATGGTTGAATTGTCACGTCCTTATTCCTAGTTGCGTTATGTGTCTAAGGTTGTAGGGTATGCGTTTCTCCCTAACTCTTTGAAGTCACCTTTAAGTGTAGTAAACAAAATCCACTTATTCATTCATAAACTAACTTTAAGGTTATCTTTGATTTAGTAAACGAAATCCACCAAGTCATTCATAAACTATCAAGGATTTATCAAGTGTTAAACACAACGATAGCCTAGTCGCACTTCCTAAGCCAATTACAATTAAGATAAGAGACAACCAATCAAACAAGAGACAGTAGGATGCAAGAATTATAAACTAAACCAATTAGACTCATTGAAGTTGTCACACCCTAATGATGAAGATAGACACAAGCATCACTAAGAAATCAATAAGATCTAATTAATTGTATACAAGTTTCACACAATCATAAGCAGACACTAGATGAATTAGCCAAGCATAATTAATGAAGAGCAAGCAACAATTATGATAATTGAAGACATACCATAGGATTGGATTAACAAACAAACCAACACACAATGTTTATAGAGTGTTTGGAACTCTTTAAGTTGCTGGAAAAACACCTACCTAAACCCTGGAATCGGACTTAGGGTTTAGGGCTTACAAAAAGTGAAGTTATAATGTTATATTTATAGGCAGATTTTCTGTCGGCAAAGAGTGACGGCGTCACACTTATAGAGTGACGGCGTCGCGACCATTTTTTCAGCAAATTGTAGATTTTCTCGTTCCGGTCGCGTGGGCTTTTGAATCACCTAAATCCGAGTTCGTATGCAAAAGTTATGGCCAAAACAATATCAACTACTTCGCGCGCATGTTGTGACTTGATCAGCTTGTGACGGCGTCACCTTAAGGTTGTGACGTCGTCGCCTTCAGTCTCTGACGTCGTCTGGATTGCATCTAGGCCGTCTGAGTAGCGACGGCCTACTCTTTCACAACTAGACGTCGTCACTTGAAAACACGAGTTTTGAGTTCTGACCCGTCACAATAATTCTCCGACGGCGTCGCAAATAGCTCCTGACGCCGTCGCCTTATACTTTCGGCAACTGTGAGTGTCTCGATTTCGACTTTGGCCATTTTCTTCATATATTCGCGCCTTTTCGTCCAAATAAGTGCCATTCCAGCATTTTGCCTTCACGAGACCTAAAAAGTAAAAAGGAACGATATTAAGCAATAACAGATACAAAAGTGATCAAATAAGGACTAAAACGACCCCTCAAAAAGGTACCTTTTAAAACCTTATCAGTTCACAAAGATGAATCAAGCATTAAGTACACAACGAATGACCTATCGCATTACTAGATCATTAATCAACTAAGATAAGAAACAACCAATCAATATTTAATAATTAAGTTTCATACTTCCTAAGCAAACACACAAATAAATTAGCCGGACATGGAGAACATGCAAGCATACACACAAATAATCAAAGACATAATTGAATTAATGAAGTAAAGACTTATCTTGGTGTAAGATAGGGTTTAAAACCCTAAAATACTGTACAAGACACCTTAGGTTCGGTTTTAGGTTTTTACTCCAAAGACTCTCCACACAAAGACTGAAAAATTCGGATTCTATATATAAGATTACAATTGCGACGGCGTCACCTTATGTTTAGTGACGCCGTCGTGTCGCCGCCATTAGGGTTTCGTCTTGGCCACGTTAACCTTGCGACGGTGTCACCTTATGTCCGTGACGCCGTCTTCTTCAGCTTCTGACGTCGTCTGGATTGCATCTAGGCCGTCTGAGTAGCGACGGCCTACTCTTTCACAACTAGACGTCGTCACTTGAAAATACGAGTTTTGAGACCTGTATCGTCACAATAATTTTGGGACGGCGTCACAATGTAGCACCTGACGCCGTCGCCTTCTACTTTCAGCAACTGTGAGTGTCTCGATTTCGACTTTGGCCATTTTCTTCATATATTCGCGCCTTTTCGTCCAAATAAGTGCCATTCCAGCATTTTGCCTTCACGAGACCTAAAAAGTGAAAAGGAACGATATTAAGCAATAACGGATACAAAAGTGATCAAATAAAGACTTAAACGACCCCTCAAAATGGTACCTTTTAAAACCTTATCAGCACCCCATTTTCAGTGGGTATGCACTCTTCATACATTCATGTATAAAAGCCACAAAATCAATATTTTTTACAATATAGGGAGGATTCATAGGGTATGCAAGTGCATATCCTATGTTGGCTGTAGATCCACCCCTGTTTCGTGCTGCACTTAGTCTTGACCAAGCTCAATCTTGCTCGATTACTCAATGATGTAGGTAACTTAAGACAACTTCTAAGAATGGAACAAGTGGAATAAGGAAAATACCTTGTATTACTAGAGAGTTTTACAAGATTGATTACAAGTGAATTTCCTTAGATGCCTTCTACAAATAAGGCTTACATCTTATGCTACTATGTACAAGCTTTTACAAGATTCATGGAAGCTACTAGAATTTCCATAAGCTTCTAGTAAGCTTCTAGAGCTTCCAACTTATTCTAACATATTCCATAAGCTTCCAAGATTATCCATCATCTTCCATGGGCTTCTAAACACTTCCAAGCTTATCTAAGACCTTCCATCAGAAGTGTAGAATAATCCGGAATCCCAAAAATACTTGAAAATGATCTCTTCGAGTAGGCGGGTCGTGACATCCTCCCCCACCTAAGCTCGCGACGTCCTCGTCGTGCCATCCTCGTGATACTTCTTGATCTTGTCTGCAAATTGCCACAATAAGTCTTCGGCTTCCCAACTTGCTTCACTATCGGGAAAATTACGCCACTTGATCAAAATCTCCTCAACCTCTCGATCGTACGAAGTAACAACCGCTGTTGTTGATCTCCGACCTCGAACTCGACATGTCTCCTTTTCCCATCCGCCCACTTCTTCATCTTCTTAGCCGCTTTGTCGAACGAAGCCCGGGCCAAGTCTGCTTGCTCATGCCATTCCTTCATCTTCTTGTAAGCAGCCGGGCTAGTCCCCTCATATGATGCGACTAATGCATTCGGATTCAATGGTTAGCTCCCCGTGACCAACTCAAAAGGACTCTTTCCCGTAGCTTCACTCCATTGCATGTTATACGAGAATTGAGCAACATCAAGGATTTTAGTCCAATCATGTTGGTTGGCACTCACATAGTGCGTTCACCCTTTCTGTTTGCCCGTCCTTTTGGGGATGAAAACTCGTAAAGAAGTTCAAATACGTTCCCATAATCTTGAACAACTCTGTCCAAAAGCGCCCTATGAATCTCGGATCTTGATCACTAACGATCACATGTGGCACTCCTCAATACTTCAACACATTCTTAAAGAAAAGCTTAGCCGTATCGTCTGCGGTAAAATCAGGTGGTGCGACAATGAAAGTTCCATACTTCGAGAATCGATCGACCACCACAATAATACTCCCATTTCCTTCCGACTTCGGCAAGCATGTGATAAAGTCCATGAAAATGCTTTCACATAGTCCTTTGGGCGTAGGTAGAGGCTCTAACAATCCTCCAGACTTCTTTTGCTATATCTTTTCTTGTTGGCAAATGAGGCACGTCCGCACGAATGTCTCTACATCGTCCTCCATTCTTGGCCAATAATAAGTGCCTTTAACCAATTCAAACGTCCTCTTGATCCCTGGATGACTGGCCCACTTCGAATCGTAACACTCCTTCAAGATTGCACGCCTAAGATAACCCTACTTAGGTACGTAAAGCCGATCTCTTTTGGTGAACAACACGTCTCCCTTAAGCTAAAATCTCAGAGTCTTTCCATCTCTCGCTAGGGCCACAAGCTTCTTGGAAAAAGGATCATGTTCCAATCCTTCCTCGATTCAGTCTTGGAGGAAGAATTGAGCTTGGGTGATTGCCGCAAACTCCGCCTTGCGACTCAATGCATCGGCTACCACATTAGCCTTCCCCGGCTTGTACTCCAAGTGATAGTCAAAATCGGCTAGGAAGTCTTGCCGTCGAGCTTGCTTGGGACTTAACTTCTTTTGGGTTTGAAAGTAACTCGTAGCAATGTTATCCGTCTTGATCACGAATCTCGAACCCCACAAATAATGCCTCCAAATCAGCAAGCAATGGACAATCGTTGTCATCTCTTTCTCTTGCACGGTGTACTTCCTTTCCGTCTCATTAAACTTCTGACTCTCAAATGCGATCAGTGTCCTTCTTGCATTAGAACTCCTCTAATAGCAAAATCCAATGCATCCGCGTGTAACTCTAAAGGCATGGTTACTGATAAGGTTTTAAAAGGTACCTTTTTGAGGGGTCGTTTAAGCCCTTATTTGATCACTTTTGTATCCGTTATTGCTTAATATCGTTCCTTTTCACTTTTTAAGTCTCTTGAAGGCAAATGCTGGAATGGCACTTATTTGGATGAAAAGGCGCGAATATACGAAGAAAATGGCCAAAGTCAGAATCGAGACACTCAAAGCTGCTGAAAACATAAGGTGACGGCGTCAGGTGTTAAATTGCGACGCCGTCGGAGGATTTTGTGACGGGACAGAAGCCAAAACTCCTATTTTCAAGTGACGATGTCAAGTTATAAAAGAGTAGGCCGTCGCAACTCAGATGGCCTAGATGCAATCCCGACGGCGTCAGAAGCTGATGAGGACGGCGTCACAAGCATAAGGTGACGCCGTCGCAAGTCTAACGTGGCCAAGACGAAACCCTAATGACGGCGACCCGACGGCGTCACAAAACATAAGGTGACGCCGTCGCAGATGTAATCTTATATATAGAATCCGAATTTTTCAGTATTTGTGTGTAGTCTTTTGGAGTAAAAACCTAAACCGAACCAAGGCTGTCTTGTACAGTATTTTAGGGTTCCAAACCCTATCTTACACCAAGATAAGTATTTTACTTCATTAATACAATTATGTCTTTGATTATTTGTGTGTATGCTTGCATATTTTCCATGTCCGGCTAATTTACTTGTGTGTTTGCTTAGGGAATATGAAACTTGATTATTGAATATTGATTGGTTGTCTCTTATCTTAGTTGATTAATGATCTAGTAATGCGATAGGTCATTCGTTGTGTACTTAATGCTTGAATAAATCTTTGTGAACCTTAGAATATGACTCCTTGAGTAGTTGTAAGCTAAACCATCCAAAGAGTGCCTTAGAGTAAGAGTTTATTATCCGTAGTGGGTTTTGTAGACGAGACCCTTTGGTAAGTTCAAAGAGTTAGGGAGAAAAGCATACCCTACAACCTTAGACACACAACACAACTAGGAATAAGGACGTGACAATTCAACCACCAATAGGAGATAATTAAGGAGTAGTAAAACCTAAGTAAACACATCTTTAAACTATCATACGAGCACACATTAATTAGACATAGACTACATACACCTTAGATTAGATAATTAGATAAGTAGAGTAATCGGTAGAAATACCAACCCCCCAAATTCAAACCCCGAGATTCGTACCTTTCCTTTCCTTAAAAATTATAAAAAGATAAAAAATAATCTTCCTCAACCCCAACCTTAGCGTAGTAACTTCTCACTAGCATTCCTATTCCCCTAGAGAACGATATCAATACCCGTGGCTTACCCTAATACTACACTACAATGATTAGGTTCACTGCCTAGGGTGTTGAAAAACTTTCTCGACGAAAAGGAAGTTCCTTTGACCCCGAACGACGCGTGTAGCGTTATCAAGTTTTTGGCGCCGCTGCCGGGGAATAGAATAGCTAGTTTGTAGTCCACCTCGTTTAGGTTTCTTTGCTTGATTCCTATCAAGTAAATTTTTATCATTCTTAGCTTTCTTTTAGTCTACCCCCTTCTTCGTGACCTTTGTTCGTAATCCCATCACTTTTCGTCATGGAAGGTGATAACCACCCACCATTCATTAACCCACCACCAATTGACCCGCCAAGAGCCCGTACTCTTGGTGAATACTCGAGACCAAGCCACTTAGGCTATAGGAACACCATTGAGCTTCCCGACCAAGCCCAAACTACGGCCTTGCGATCCGACACCATCCGGTTGGTGCAAAACGGATGTGCATTCCATGGACTTCGTTTCGAAGATCCAAATCAGCATCTTAGGGATTTCCTTAAAATTGTCGATTCCATCGACCTTGATGCTACTACTCGGGAGACCACGCGTCTGCGTCTCTTCCAATTCTCTCTACGGGACCAAGCTAGTAATTGGCTTGAGCGACTTCCCGCCGGCTCCATCTCAAGTTGGGATGATCTTACCTCTCGCTTCCTTGCTCAATTTTTCCCACCGGGGAGAACCACTAAGCTTAGGAATGACATCTTGATGTTCCAACAACATCAAGGTGAATCTCTCTACGAAGCATGGACTCGATTCAAGGACTTACTTCATAAAGTCCCTCATCATGGCATTGATATTTGGCTCCAAGTCCAAATCTTTTATGATCATGTCAACTTCCCCACCAAGCGATCCATTGACCAAGCGGCCGGTGGAAAACTTAGTGATCTCACCGCGGAAGAATCATGGGGTATAATAGAGGACCTTGCCCTCTATGACAACGAAAGTTGGGATGACCCCCGTGAGCTGCCCAAAACCGTTAAGGCAATCTCCTTGCCTCCTATTACCTCACCATCTTCCGACCGTAGGATGACCGAACTTGAAGATCAAGTAAAATTCCTAATGAGTTCCTACGAAAATCCTAAGTCCTCCCGTCAAGTGAATAAAATCACTCTACCTTGTGAGTTATGTAGTGGTCCCCATGACACTCGTGATTGCACAAGACTCCCCGAACAAGCTTTTGCGGACTACGCCTCCATACGTACCGACAGAGCGGGAGAGAAGTGGTACACTTTCAAGCCCGAACAAAACAACTTAGGAAACTCTTACAACCCCTCGTGGAGAAATCACCCTAACCTTAAGTGGAACCAAAACTCAAGCACACCCCAAAGCTCATCTAGTCCACCTAATAGGTTCAACTCTCTAAACACCAGGAACCCCACTAATCTTGAGGCAATTGCATCTAGATTCTTGTCATCTCAAGAGACTCGATTGACTAAGCTTGAAGCCGATTTTAAGCAAAGACAAAGCGAGATGACAAACAAGCTTGATGCCCTCTTAAAAGCCTTCAATGAACGGGAAGTTGGAGCACTCCCAAGTGATACTATAAAGAACCTAAAAGTGAATTCAATTTCGTCGACTTCATGTTCTTGTTCACCATGGGAGAATGCACATCCATGCCCCTCACACCCAACGGTTCACTCGGTAAATGCTATCAAAAAGGGTTCCAAGCCATCCAAAATGAGGTACCAAGGCCCTTCACCATTGGTAAAACCTACTCTTGAGAAACCCGTCAACCAAGAATCCAAACCTAGTTTAGAGGAGGAGTACAAGGAACTCCATCAAGAAAAACCGATTCTTGAGGTCTTAGCTCATGCACCTTATTATAATGCGTTAAAAGAAAAATATGAGTTAGAACTTAAGCTTGGAAAACATGGGTCCGCTTTTGTGCGAAATAATTTACCTAAGAAGTTAGACGATCCTGGGGCTATTTACTCTTCCGTGTAGGCTTGGAACTTCCAAACCTCTCGACGCTCTAGCCGACTTAGGGTCATGCATCAATCTTGTTCCGTTGTCCCTCCATAGAAGCCTTAACTTAGGTAAAATTGAACCAACGGAAACCATCTTAGGTCTAGCGGACGGTAGTATTGCACGTCCGGTAGGAATAATAAAAGACATGGTAGTACACATAGGAGAGTTGACTCTTTTGGCCGACTTTCATGTGCTAGACATGAATAAGGACCTGACATGCCCATTACTAGTAGGAAGAGGATTCTTAGCTACCGCTAGTGCCATCATCGATTGTAAGATGTCCAAGATAGTGGTAGGAGAGGGGAGTGCTAGGTCAATTTACGATGTCAAAAAGCATACGTACTACAAAGAAGAGGAAATTCCACATGAGATTAGGTTGGATAGAGAGCCTTCTAGATATGGACCTTGGATAGATAAGAACCTCATAGGCCCCCAAAGACCTTTTTACCTAGATGAAGCCTTCACTAGTAAAGCAACTTTCCAAGAAAAAGAAATGGCTAGGGACATGGAAATGAACCCGTTCGAGGACGCCTTAGTATTTAGGAAGATGACCGAGTTCCTAGGAAGCTTGCCCGTCAACCTTGTCATGAATAAGTGGAAAGTTGAGAAATCTAAACACAAATGGGATTGCGATTAACCGCCTAGTGACGGTGATGGAGAGTGGCACATTAGGATAACAATCTATGATCCTGATGGAGAGAAGTTTGAAAAGGCATATCTAACCGAACGTACTATTAGGAACTTGAATGATAAGTTTGATCCTTATGACATTGTTGAGGATAGGCTTACATATATCGGTACGTAGGAGCACGACTACGAGTCTAGCTACAAGACTCTTAAATAAAGAAAAGCGCTTCATGGGAGGCAACCCATGCTTAATTGTTTGCTTGTTAGTGTCATATGTCTTTTATTGATTGTTTATTCTCATGTTTAAATTTGTAAAAATGCTTTATTTTGTTTTTAACCTCGTCTTAATTGCATATAAAGGTATTTTACATAAAGGATAAGTGTAGGGAGGATTACACACGTTTTCAAAAGAAACGTAAACATGAGAATAACAATTCACTAAAAGATATATATGTGTGTTTGTTCGATTCAAATGCTTGTATCGAGTCATAATGGATATTTTGCAGAAATTTTTCCAGATTCTAAAGATATAAATTTTCCAGAATGTTTTCCAGAAAATCGCAGACCAGTTTTTGTCAGGATAACCTGACGGCGTCAGGATCGCAACCTGACGGCGTCAGGAAGGAGTAAAAACAACAAATTACTTTTTTCTCGTTTTCTGAGCTACTTAAAAATTTTTTGGAATTTTCCAGGTCTTAATTTTCTAGAAATTCTGTAAACATCCATTCCACAAGCATTATATCCTAGTTTAAATCGAGTCTTATATATATTATTACCGCCGATTTTACGCAAAGGTTTCGTTTGTTTTCTTCAAGTGTGCAGGTTTAATTTATCAAGAAGAAGTTACATAAGATTGGAAGGAGTTTTTCACGCATAAATTCTTCTTGGAAAGGATTTAACCACTACTTCACATGGATCCTACCGAGCTAATCAGGGGAGTACTAGTTTCTTTCGTTTTTAATTACCTTATATTATCATAACTTTGATACTTTCGGGGATCATTGGGGACAATGTTCAGTTTAAGTGTAGGGAGGGAAAATAAAACGGGAACTTTGAAACTATGCTTATCCTTGAATGTTTGCTTTGTCCAATTGTATTTGTGTAATAAACCATGAGAAAATATCGGTTAGGGTAATTTTGGCACCAAATTTAAAATTTTTCATGACATATAGGAGTGGGCCATTAGTCTTAACAAAAGCGTCTCACGGATAGGAAGTTGCATGACTAGCACAAAAACCCTTTACCACCTAAATTCCACCCAAAATGTGAGGATCACCCTTAGATTAGTAGGAATTAAAAGCATTCATCTTCAATGCTTAGAGTGTGAACCGGTAGTATATTAGATTCTAGAACTTGTTTTGTGATGCATTCCGAGATCGCAAGTAAGACTACACTTGTGTAGTTAGGAATAACTAAATGATAAGAGGCATTAGGATAACCCTTGTTTGATACCCGTAATATAATTACTTCTTCCACATTGGTTGAGTAATTCCCCCACACCCTTCGCGTTGTACTCATCTTTAGTACACGATACCCCTAGTTAACCCCTCAGAGCCTATCTTTTTCGCGGTTCTCGTGATGTTTCGGTTTTTCCGGAATATCAATGAAGAGCATTGTTTACACCCCACCCCCAAATATATACCCAAATCGCCGTAGCCTACCCTGTATGCACTCACTTTTAGTGCAAGAGTTGCTAAGTCGAGTCATATCTTTTGTATACATTTTTGGGACGATTGGGATTCATGGGAAAAGTTAAAGTTTATGAAATAACGGGAAGGGAACGTTAAATTCAAATTTCCTTTGTTTGCGTAATAATGTACCCCAAGTGTTTTGATATTTTCAATTCAGGTCAAATGAGTGTTAGAGTAATAAAAACTCAAGTGTAGGGATGTGCCTATAAATCCCTATTATTTTGATGTTACTGTAGAGGATGGTAGAGTAAAAGTGTATGAAGAAAAAGAAAAAAAATCGAAAAAAATAGAAAAAGAGAAAAGAAAAAAAAATAGAGTGAAAAAAAAAAAAAAAACATACGGGCTACCATCCTACATCTATCCTTTAAATTTATGTTTGTTTATTTCAGTTAGCTAGAGTCTAGAGTGTCGAGTCTTGGCTTAGCAACGCCATTCTTCGTATGCATTTAACATAGAGATTTTTGACTTACCACCACTATCTAGCCTATCCCACCAAACCCTTTGTTTCCCTACCGTAAGCCTAACGTTACAAACCTTTAAAGACCTCTTTGATAGTATTTCCTAGGTGCTTACGCCAAAGCGATGGAGGTTTGATCTATTCTCAAGCCTATGGTAATCTATGTACTAGGACCGGTTAATGAGTGTTTATCTTCCATTTCCAATTTGTTATATTTCATATACACCCGAGAGAGATGTGAGTATCCAAACACCCCATGTGAGGTGCTAGTATGTAATTTCCGTGCTTGTTATGACTTTTGCGGGGCTTATATGTGTTGTGGACTGTTTTAAACCAATGCTTCATGACCTGTAACTTATAAATTAATTGGCTAAAAGCACATTTGCTTGAGGACAAGCAAATACCAAGTGTAGGGATATTTGATAAGGTTTTAAAAGGTACCTTTTTGAGGGGTCGTTTAAGCCCTTATTTGATCACTTTTGTATCCGTTATTGCTTAATATCGTTTCTTTTCACTTTTTAGGTCTCTTGAAGGCAAAATGCTGGAATGACACTTATTTGGACGAAAAGGCGCGAATATACGAAGAAAATGGCCAAAGTCAGAATTGAGATACTTAAAGCTGCTGAAAACATAAAGTGACAGCGTCAGGTGTTAAATTGTGACGCCGTCGGAGGATTTTGTGACGGGACAGAAGCCAAAAATCCTATTTTCAAGTGACGACGTCAAGTTATAAAAGAGTAGGCCGTCGCAACTCAGACGGCCTAGATGCAATCCAAACGGCGTCAGAAGCTGAAGAGGACGGCGTCACAAGCATAAGGTGACGCCGTCGCAAGTCTAACGTGGCCAAGACGAAACCCTAATGACGGTGACCCGACGGCGTCACAAAACATAAGGTGACGCCGTCGCAGATGTAATCTTATATATAGAATCCGAATTTTTCAGTATTTGTGTGCAGTCTTTTAAAGTAAAAACCTAAACCGAACCAAGGCTGTCTTGTACAATATTTTAGGGTTCCAAACACTATCTTACACCAAGATAAGTATTTTACTTCATTAATACAATTATGTCTTTGATTATTTGTGTGTATGCTTGCATGTTTTCCATGTCCGGCTAATTTACTTGTGTGTTTGCTTAGGGAATATGAAACTTGATTATTGAATATTGATTGGTTGTCTCTTATCTTAGTTGATTAATGATCTAGTAATGCGATAGGTCATTCGTTGTGTACTTAATGCTTGATTAAATCTTTGTGAACCTTAGAATATGACTCCTTGAGTAGTTGTAAGCTAAACCATCCAAAGAGTGCCTTAGAGTAAGAGTTTATTATCCGTAGTGGGTTTTGTAGACGAGACCCTTTGGTAAGTTCAAAGAGTTAGGGAGAAACGCATACCCTACAACCTTAGACACACAACGCAACTAGGAATAAGGACGTGACAATTCAACCACCAATAGGAGATAATTAAGGAGTAGTAAAACCTAAGTAAACACATCTTTAAACTATCATACGAGCACACATTAATTAGACATAGACTACATACACCTTAGATTAGATAATTAGATAAGTAGAGTAATCGGTAGAAATACCAACCCCCCAAATTCAAACCCCGAGATTCGTACCTTTCCTTTCCTTAAAAAATATAAAAAGATAAAAAATAATCTTCCTCAACCCCAACCTTAGCGTAGTAACTTCTCACTAGCATTCCTATTCCCCTAGAGAATGATAACAATACCCGTGGCTTACCCTAATACTACACTACAATGATTAGGTTCACTGCCTAGGGTGTTGAAAAACTTGCTCGACGAAAAGGAAGTTCCTTTGACCCCGAACGACGCGTGTAGCGTTATCAGTTACATCTGGTAGTCTCAACACCGATTCCTCCATAACCACCTTCTTCAAACTCTCGAACGCCGCATGGCAATTTTCGTCCTATATCCAAGCTTTGTTCTTCTTCAATATGTCCGTCAAGGGAGATGCTATTTCCGAGTATCCCATGATGAACCATCGATAATAGTTCACCAAGCCAAAGAAAGACCTCAACTCCGTCACCTTGGTTGGTGATTCCCACTCTTGGATAACCTTTACTTTCATACCGTCCATCATCAATCCCTCGTCTTTGATCTTGTGTCCCAAGAACTTGACTTTGTTTCAAATGCAAGACATGCTCCTCCAAGGTATGACTATAAACAACAATATCATCTAAGTATACCACCACAAATTTGTCTAGAAACGGGTGAAATAACTTACTCATAAGGGTGCAAAATGTAGCGGGAGTTTTTGTTAAGGCAAAGGGCATGAATAAGAACTCGTAAGATCCATACCTCGTGATGCACGTCGTCTTGTCTTTGTCTCCCTTCTCTATCCATACTTGGTAGTACCCCGATCTCGAGTCCAACTTGGAGAAGTATCTCGCCTTTCCAACTTGATCAAATAAATCCGCAATAAGAGGAATAGGGTACTTGTTCTTGATCGGTACCTTGTTGAGTGCCCGATAGTCTATGTACATCCTCAAGGATCCGTCCTTCTTCCTTTGAAATAGCACCGGCGCACCATATGTGGCTCTCGAGGGTCGAACATGGCCCACATACAATAAGTCTTTGAGTTGTGTACGCAACTCCTCTAACTTTGGTGGTGGCATTCGGTAAGGGGCTTTGGCGGGTGGCTTAGAACTTGGTTCCAACTCGATGGTATGATCGAACTCCTTCCTTGGTGATAGATTCTTAGGCAACTCCTTAGGCATCAAGTCCTTGAACTCATTAAGTACTCGTTCGATTTCCTTCGGTACCTCTACTTTACGCGACTCTCCATCCGTCTCTGGCCTTGTTACCGCCAAATAGCAAGGATCGCTCTTGTTGTACCCTTTCTTGAATTGCATAGCCGAAAGGGTCTTTACTCCACACTTAGAATCCCGATCCGTGCTAACCATGAAAGTCTTTACACCATCTAGGATACATAAAGAATTAGCAAATGGCATAGGGAAAGCGCGTACCTTATCGAGGAACTCCAACCCAAGAACCACATCGAAATCATCCATCGGGACCACCAAAAAGTCAATCGTCCTTTCCCATTCTCCTATATTTTCCCGAACATCCTTGGCCACTCCTTCCATCGGCTTGGCCTTCGAGTTTACAGGCTTGAACGTTCCACTCCCTTTCGTAGCGCTAATCCTTAGCCGCTTGACTTCATCAACCGATACGAAATTATGAGTGGCACCGGAATCAACTAGAGCACGTACCTTAATCCCATTGATGGTTGCTTCCACATATTGCAATCCTTTCTCTACAACTTTTGGCACCTCCGTATTGGCCTTGATTGCATTCAAAATCCTCATCGAGCTCATGCATCCACCATCACTTGTGCCTTCGTCTTCATGAGCCGTCATTCCGTTAAGGCTTGCTTTCTTTGGTTTAATCTCGAGCTCTATGAGGTCCGTCACATATGAAGCATCCACCATTCTTGAAGGCCATCTCCACGTCTTTGTTCTTTCCGGTTGGTGGTTTACGTGCATTATCGTGCTTTGCTTGAGCGACTTTCTCTCCCCCACCTTTCTCATGGTTCACCTTTCGATCCTCCAGCTTAGACTTTTCCCTCCTCGTACTAAAGTCAATCAAGGCCTCGGCATAGGCGATAGCCGTAGCAAGGTCTTGAACTCCACATATTTCTATCTCCGTCTTAGCCCATCCTTGCAAACCATCGAGGAAATAAAAGAGAGAGTCTTGGTCAGAAAGATCCAGAATCTCCAAGGTAAGTGTAGTGAATTCCTTAACATGATCCCAGATCGTTTCAGAATGCTTAAGTTTGCAAAGCCAACTCTTTGCTTCGTTCTTAGCATTATCCGGATAAATATGCTTCTTAAGTTCAGCAACAAAATTAGCCCAAGTATTGATAGTACACGTACCTTACTCGATATCTCCATATTGATGTCTCCACCATAACGCCGCGGTGTCCTTCAAGTATCGGGTCACCATCTTGATCTTGGAGTCATTATCTGTAATGTTCACTTGTATATGTGAAAACATATTCCCTTTTCTTCATCAAAATGGATCAAATAAACCGGAAACTAGCCGTTAATGCCTAATATCTTTTGTTTCTTGAGTTTATGCATGTGCAGGTATGGATATCCCAAAACGGACAAAGAAAAGAAAAAACAGAAGAAAACCGAGCACGGGAAAGAAAAGAGAGTGAAAGCCAAAACCGGGGATTCAGTTTTACAGATGTTGGATCTTGATTGCTTAACTTTTCACATCACACCCTTATCTTTACCTGATTTACAAATCACTACCCTAATTTACCTTAGTTACACTTTTCACCCCTACTTTACCCAAGTTACACCTTTGGTCCTTGAAATATCACAAATGTGCAAAAGTGATCCTTATGATATACTATGTTTATACAATCCGGATATTAATCTAATAATGCCAAATCCAACCCATATCCAATCCATAATCTATCTAAGCCCATGAACCCCCAAAGCCCAAAACCATTTCCATACCATACCCGTTTTCCCCCACCCATTTACCCAGGCCAACCCAAATTAACTATCTTCAGTTAAACAATAATATAAAAACACCAAAATACCCTTACCCGCCAACAGATCCCGGTTCATCATCTTCCTTATTTCCACCTAGAATACCATCCGTACCCCTCAGGATGCTTAGTACTTAGCATCTTTCTGACATGGAAGAAGGAATTGCCGTGTTGGCAATCCCAAGCATTCCTATTGGAGGAAACACCTCACAAGAATGATCAAACGACTCAGATGAAGATGTGATGATGCAATAAGTGATCAAGGGCTGCAGATGAAACTACCATATCCTTCTTCAGAAACCCTAATCAAGACCTTAGCTCTCCTATTTATACCCCCACATTTTCAGAGATTAGAGAGTAGTTTTTAGTAGTGTTATAATGTCCATTTAGTTTCAGTTGTAATTTTTATGTTAAAATGTCATTTTAATTTCATTATTAATCTTTGTAATCTGTTTTAGAATCAATAAAATTGAAGTTTATTTCATTTCCATTGTTCTTACTTATTTCTGTTTTAAATGTTTATCTCAAATAAGCTTCTATAACATGTCACAAGCTTCCACAACTTATTTACAAGCTTATCTAAGCTTTCTAGCTTATTATAAGCTTTGTTTGTGTTTTAATTTCAAAAAGTCAAAATAAGTCAATAAAAAAGTCAAATAAGCAGTTTTAGATGATAAGCTAAATTTGGAAGAGCTTATAGGTCTTACCAGCTTGTTTTCTAATAAGCCGGAGCTTGTACATTGTATTTGTTGCCTTGTTTTGAGCAAGGGTTGTGTAAGTTTCATCATTAAATGCAAGTTTTAGCTTATTCTACTTATTAAGTGCTTATTGGATTGCTTATTTGTTTAATCTGTTCTTAGATCTGTTCTCTCCACTTGTTAGTTGCTTTATAATCTATTTTATTAGTCATTAGTCTAAACTTCATCATAAATATCTTTAAAATACAAAAATAAGCCATAATAGCTTTAGCTTATTTTCAGTTTTTCAATTGTTAAAAGTTAGTTTAGAATAGTCATAAGGTCTTATAAAACCAACCTGAATAAAAAACCATTAAGGTTTGCAGCTTTATCTGTGTGAAATTCCAAATCTGTCCCATTAAGGGGTGTTTAACACAAGGGTTGTTTTAGTCTCAAAAGCTTTTTGGTCATCTGATTTTGTCAAATCTAGTTTCAATTTAGTATAACAAGTAGTTTTTGAGTAATTTTAATTAGTTAGTTTCAAGTTAAGTCACTTTAGTTCATTTTTTAAAGGTTATCTATCAAATCTTAGAGTTTAGAGTCAAGTTAGACAACTTACTGCAATAAGCTGAAGTTGAGTCCTTTTTAAGAGTTATATCAGTGTCAAAATTAGTTTGGTAGTCACTTTGAGTCTTTTGTGTTATGAGTTAAAGGTCAAATTACATTTAAAAGTCTTTTCAAAAGTCAAAAATCCCAAATCAGTTTTTTGTCTTGCTTGATATCAGATCTGTTCCTAGCTTATTAATAAGTCATTAAAGTGAAATAAGTGGTTTCATATGCTCTTGGGTTATTATAGCTTATCTGTATTTAGTTGGAATGGATTTTAGTGCTTATTAGTACTACTTAATTTGTGCTTAAAAGTAGCTCAGTCAATAGATTTAACAAAAAAGTTCTAGTATGTCTGCTATTGCAACATGTGGTTTCATAAGCTCTCAATAAGCTCCTAAAAGCCTCATATGATCTGAAATTTGGTTTCATTGTTCCTTGGTTGCCAATTTTGAGGTTTAAGCTTAATTAAACCTAGAGCTTATTGTGATTAAGCTTGTGGATAAGCTCAGACACAGCCATTCAGGCTGTTTGGTTTTGCAAAATAGTACAAGTGCTTATTAGATCTTAAGCTTATTGGTGTTAAGTTTCTGCTTATCTCTAGTTCACAATTGCTTATTCGGAGTAGACTTTAGTGTTTGTTAGCTTAATCCATTCTTAGGATAGCTTTTTTTAGCTTCTAGATTATAATAAGTGTAGATGTTCTTGAAATCAGTTTAGTTTCATCTTTTTAGATTCTAAAGTGCTTTTTCTGGCTTAAATTCAAAAAAGGGATAATCATATTCAGTAAATATTAGCTTATCTCAGCTTGCTTTATAAGTTTGAAAAAGAAATTTGAAAAAATAAAAATAAAAAGAGTGTTCCAGGGTGAGGCAAGCCTCGAACCCTAGATCTCCCCTTTAACAAGCACACACAACACAACACCACTACCACTGCGCCCTTGGGTCTTTTTTCAACCAAGGGTGCACAAATTATTATTTTATATACGTTTTAGACTCATAAGCTTATAAGCAGTTTTTCCTTTTTAACAGTTTATCCCTATACGCTAGACATTTGTTTTATTTTTCCCTTATTCAGCATTTTAAAAAGCAATTTTCATAAAATTTTGGTAACTTTTCAGTAATATTTAGTATTTTTAATAAATAGTTTTCTTTAATTTAGTTTTTAAATCAGAATAATTGAAAGAAAAGTAAAAAAATACCCGACTTTTTTCTAAAATTTTATTTATCATTTAGGACGTAGTAAAAATAGTTTTGCGTTTGTAGGGTTAATATTTCTCTATTTCACTTTTTGAGCTCGGGATTAGCCCGGGTTTTGCTCGTTTTAGGTTTTCTTTGCGTTTTAGCTTATAATTGCTTCATATTATTGTTTTAGTTGCTTATTAAGTTGTTTTTAGCTTATGTTCATCAATTTTAGTGTAAAAATCTAAATTATCACCTTATTCACTATTCAAATTCACAAAACCGCGACTCGAATCATGAATTCCATTCAACCTTCGTTGGGAAACGATCCGGGAATACATATTTCTGTTGTATTCTTTTGGAAAACATATATATATATATATATACTACAATTGACCCAAATCATTGACGCTTTCCAAGTATTGCTCCATCTCCCACAAGATATCATCAACTGCCATAACTTCCCGCTTTCCCACAAACGGTGATGGTTTTGGAACATTAAGCTTCGGAGCAGTATTACCGACGTTGCCACCTCCGTTAGCCATGGATCGCTTTCATAGCACCACATCGACCTGCAAGTCTTCGATGGTCTTCTCAATGCTGGATATCTTACCTAAGAACAACTCTTTTAGACCATCGATCTCACGCTTAAAATCACCACTAAGAGTATTGAGGACGACCCTAAAGTCATCCCTCATGGTCGCAAACTCGGAGTCTAGATCTTCCAAGCCCTCAACTTGGTACTTTTACTCCGACACGGATGTCTCAACACCGGTCAATCTCTTATCAAAGCTCGACATAACATCTTTAGACGCACTTCTCTTCTTCGGGTCTTGACGCTTATCATCTCGACCTTTCCTCTCATCAATGATCGCACTTCCACTAGCACCAATCATATCGATCTCGCTTGCCATCGCATTGAATCAACCTGTCTCCGATACCACTTGTCACGGACTTATCTCTATAAGGTATTCCGTGTGGCACTTAGTCTCGACTAAGCTCAGCCTTGCTCGATTACTCAACGATGTAGGTAACTTAAGAAAGCTTCTAAGTATGGAACAAGTGGAATAAGGAAAATACTTTGTATTACTAGAAAGCTTTACAAGATTTATTACAAGTGAACTTTCTTAGATGCCTCCTACAAATGAAGCTTACATCTATTTATACTACTATGTACAAGCTTCTACAAGATTCATGGAAGCTACTAGAATTTCTATAAGCCTCTAGTAAGCTTATAGAGCTTCCAAATTATTCTAAAATATTCCATAAGCTTCCAAGATTACCCATCATCTTCTATGAGCTTCTAAACTCTTCCAAGCTTATCCAAGACCTTCCATGAGAAGTGTAGAATAATCCAGAATCCCTAACATACTTGATGTTGTTCCCTATTCACTATAGTATAAAAACAATTTAAGTAAAGTAAACAAGACTAATAGTGAATCAATGAATGAAAGGATATAAATAAAACACAAGAGTAATTTTCAACGTCATATTCTTACTAGAAATGAATCAGAAGAATACGTTACCCTAGTACTTGCGGAACAGTACTAGGGATTGAAATGAAAAAGTGTTTGCAACACCTCTCTAAGCTCAGGCTATGTCTGAGCACAACTACAAGTACCTACTGAGCTATCTCAGGGATTAAGTTGTATTTGGAAGAGTGAAAGATGGCTTGCGTGTATGTGTGTTTTTACAATTCACAAGCTTAACCTTTCACTCCATCTCTTATGCTATTTATACAAGTGTGAGTTTTAACTCTTTCCTAAGTGACAAACTGACAATTTGCAGAAGACAAAATACTGATGTATTTTGTCTCTGTTTACAAAGACTACATTAGGTAAAGGGACCAAGTCACTTTCTTCATGTCAGTACTGATGCTGTGCCTTTTAGGGAAGGTTGACTTCTTGAAGATAAGTACTTCGTCTTTATCGCTTCAAGCATAACCGTTTTGTCCCGCCCATTCTTCAGTCTTCATAGTCTTCAGTCTTTAGTTTTAGTTTGTCTTCAGTGTTTGTAGTTGGAGAGAAGTTTGAGGGATTCAGTAAGTTATTGTCATCACTTACTGAATCCACCATCTTCTTCTTGACTCAGTCTTCACCCTTTAAGTTCCGCCTTACTGAGTGGAGAGACTTCTTCTATGTCTCTTACTGAGCGTCCTGAAGATGGCTCACTGAGAGACTATGCACTCAGTGACCTGTTAGTGTTTAACGGTCTAAGCACTTAGGTTATTTTCTATTCAAATCCTAGATTAAGGGGTTTGGGTATTTACTGAACCCAACAGTCTCCCCCTATTTGGATATACAAATAGCATAAGTGTTTGATCAGTGTAAGTGAGCAAATGGCTTCTTCTTACACTGAATGTACTAATGAATACAATAAGGAACACTGAATATTTAACAAAACATACATCGTTTATTGATCAGATTACAAGGTTCCTATCACTAGTACAAAAGATAAAGAAAATGATGTCATTCCAGATTGATTCCCAGTGATTCAAGCTTGAATTTCTTGGTGATGAGTGTTTCTCTATCAGGGTGCTCTCTTATCTTGGCGTTTAGGTCAGCACATAACCTGACATTTACAGGAGTCTGAATTTAAGAGGCCACTGGTGTGTAGCTTAGCATTGCAGCCACACCTGCCTGATCAATGTCACTCCATCTTTGAAATGCTGGGTTTCCATAGACATCAATGTCGAATAGCCCTTTTTCAGGCTTTTCAATCACCAGACAGTTCACGAATTTTACACCTTCAGGCAGCTCTCTGTTGCATTCTAGTCCAGGCACTTTAATCTCAGGCTGGAACTCAACTCTTTTCCTTTTTCCAGTGGATGATTGTGGTTGAGATCCTTGAGGTAAGGCAGGCTGAATCCCCAGTTGTGCTGGTACATCCCCTCAGTCTTTTATATCTTTTACTGAGCATCTTCATCAGCTCCTTAACCACCGCATTTTGCTTATTTTCAATTATTGGACCGAGTTCATCGATTTCAGTGATCCCAAAGTCAGTGAATTTTAGGGGATCATGAACTTCGAAATGTCTTTTATCTTCCCCCCTGTAGACGTTCATTGCCAGTGGTTTGGATCTGGGGATGATTTTGACATCAGTGATCTTCTCAGGCAGTCTTGTGCTTGACATTGTCTAATTATAATGGTCAATTCTTGCTTTCCTGATGGCTGCAGTTCTTTTGTTCTTTTCTTCCAACTGCTTTTTCATTTCAGCCATTTTTGTTGCCTGAGCATCCTTGAACTTCTGTCCTTCCTGACCCTTTTCAAGCTTCTTAGCATCTATTCCAATGTTTTCAGCTTCCTCAGCAACTACTTGTACCAGTGCTTCTCTGCTCTTTCTTTCTTCTTCAGCAAGTTTCTTTCTCCTTTCCTCCTTAGCAAGGTATGAACTTAGTTGTTATAGTGTGAGCATGTACTCAGTGGTGCCGATCTTAAAAGGTATATTCTCAGGCTCAGGTGGTGTCTTCATTATGTCTTTTCCTTTGTCCTGGCCTGAGGAAGATGATGTTGCTTGTAACACCCCAACCCGAGAAGGGCAAAGATGTCACAAATACAGTTTCATATCAGAACTTTAAGTACTATACAAAAGCGGAAACCCTTACAAAACTTACAAAAGAAAATATAAATAACTTAATAATCAAAATAAATCTAAGATCCCTATTTTCAAATCTTGCTCTCCTCTCTACTCTCAACCCAGATCAGCTATCCCATAAGCTCATCTTGAATGCTTAATACCTGCCGCAGGAAAAGAAAATGTGGCTGAGCTTACAAAGCCCAGTGAACAGATATAACAAAGCAAAAGCTAAAACAGAACAAGATACAAATAACGAAATCACAACGAAATGAGAATGACGAATCATTGAGGATTCTGCGGAAGCACAAATATACAGATATCCGAAAGAAACAAATGACAAATAAGAACAACACATAGCACATTAATAACACAAACACAAACACATCAAGAAAATAGAGTACATATAAGCCAAACGAAAAATCTAAAGGCTAACGGAAACAATTTCTAGAAAGTAAACATGGCATTCATACAAGTCAATTAATCTACATTTAACACACTTAATCCAATATTGTAGCAGCGGAAATAGCAGTCAAATCATGGCAATCACACATGCAAATAGAAAACATAGTAGGAAAACTATAACTAAAATAAGCAAAAGACATAGCATAGCAATTAGCAAATTATCAAAACAGATATCATAATTAAACCATTTCCCAGATCAAACCTTAATATAAGCAAAGTCTAAACATAGCAGATCAATCATAAGCAGACAGATAACTAACGGATAGGCAAAGTTTACAAAATTAACTGAACAATCATACATACTAAACTTTCAGGATACTCAATTTCACACTAGCACATTCATCTCACAGATCAACGAATTCACATAACGATAAACTAACATAACATTAGATGACAACATACGAATCATATTTAAACATATTATCATATCCTAGCATGGCATACGGTAGTTACATAATCATATAAGAGCATAAACACATACAATAACATATAATAATCCTAATACATAAATATAAACACTTGAAAATATCGAATCATAAACAGAATACTTAACACAGACATAACAGATAAGGATTTAGTTAACTACCACGAGCCCAGAACTTATCATATCAGAAATAACTACTTATTCAGAAAGTAACCTCAGAAAATAATTGGAGTAGCTAGCTCCCAGAATTTTGTGAAGACGCGTATTGCACACGACATCATTCACCAGAAAACATATCAAATAACAGATCAGATCTAGGATGCATCCATACGCCCCAACAGACGGATAGTGGCCATACTATCAATAAACAGATAACAGAAAGGGACGTGGCAGAACATCACTCTACTGCCCTAGAGTCATGTCAGAGGTGCATCACTGACACGGACATGGAACCCCCATGACTAGTGAAATAGTGGCTCGGGTGTCAAACTAACTTAGGTCAAACAGATTATCATAAATAACACAGATCATAATCAAGCACAAAGGTCAACAGTTAACATATCAGATAATTCATATCATAAGGTTCATGTTCAAAGGTTCAGAAGTCAGAAGTTTATGTCGTAGTCACATATGATACTTTCATAATCAGAATTTCATAACCAAATGTTCACAATTCAGAAGTTCATAATCAAATATAGCAAGGTTCAACAAATGTGCATATCAAAGTCTTTCTAACATAACGTTCAAATCAGATATTGCATGATTCAATAAAACAGGTGTTTCAAACAAGCAACAGATCAAACAATCAGAAAGGGTTCATAGCAATGGCATAGGAAACCCTAATAATTGAAATAGAAAAGCTAACGAAAAGAAAACGTCATAAGGAACCTTTACTGAAAAGGTCAGAATATCTGAACCTTAACGCAAATGAGAGGAAAGCAAACGAATGAGTGAATCACGAAGATATAACGTCGCGTCTCCTTCAACAAATCTACACGGATTATGATTTATTTAATACTTATTAGCATCATTAAAGTTAAAACGGATTCATCGCATTAACATTCTTAGAGTTGTAAGTATATTCTTATTCTTAGTGACGGACGGAATTACAACATTTTAGAGTCTTAATCATTAACTAGCCAAACTTATAGGTTACAAATGACATATGGTAAACCTAAGGGTTTAATATGATAATTATCTTATTTGAGGGATTATATGATCATCATTCAAGGTATAGGGTTTACAAATGTCAAGAACGGATTTTAAGACTCTCTTTCAAAACAGTTTACACAAGCTTTTATATCTTTCATGAAAGACCAAGACTCCCATGTAACATTGCTCGAACACAAACTTAATGAGACCATGCATACAATACTTTTAATTCATGACACTTAGTTTCTTACATAAAATCACAACTCACGTATGCGTACAACACACTTAGTACTAGCTCGTTATATACTTAATCAATGGTTATTAATGACCTCCAAACTTACTATTTTCACATGAAATAACAAATCAACACACACAGCTTAAAACCCTAACCGACTCATAATCATGACCTAGGGTTTCTCTCAAACTTTTAGTACCATATTAAATACACATTAAATTGACATGTTACGGATTTTAATGACTTATCACCTTGACCTAGAACGTGTGAAAAACAAACTGAAGATAACTCAAAACCCATGCCTACATTTACACTAGTAACTCACACCACCTTGACTTATATAAATCATGTTAACGAGACCAAAGTTTACCCGTTTCCCTTGCTTCGATATTACACGCAACTCAAATGGAAATCACAGCTTGACGACATGTTTCCCGACTCACAAACCATTTGACACACACAAACACTTAACCCATTGACTCACACAACATGTTACTAACCTACATTCCACTCGACACCATCAAAGATTTCCGATAGGGAGACTCATGCATGCAAACTGACTCATAACCAAAACCACAACATCGCTACATACTACCCACATAAAATCATACGAGGCTCTAACCTTTTAAACCCTAATCGATCCCTAACTCCATGCGTCGACTTATGTTTGTGAAACCCCGACTTGTGATTTTATGTGGTACGGTTAAAATTTCAAAACTCATTCAGGATTTACATATGCATGCGTCGACCTCATATAAATATAGCATCATATTCATGATTTTATGTG
Source organism: Chrysanthemum seticuspe (assembly GCA_019973895.1). Lineage (NCBI taxonomy): Eukaryota > Viridiplantae > Streptophyta > Magnoliopsida > Asterales > Asteraceae > Chrysanthemum > Chrysanthemum seticuspe. The sequence goes on from BPTQ01000009.1 coordinate 258,227,789, forward strand.
ACGACGAGTATGTTACTTATTATGCGGTTCATGTTACACAAGGTTTTTAATGCACGACCCTTATTCACTCGCATGGCGACTCGACATGTTTCACAGGTTTAAAGTTAGTATAAGTTGCACGTAGAAAAGTTGAGATGAGGGAGTCGCTTACCTTAGCGGGGCTCGGAGAGAAAACACCACGCACCACCACGTCTCACAGCTGCAGTCGAACGGAAAGAAAAGAAGAAAAAGAGCAGAAGCTTTTGGTGCCGTGACTTTTGAGAAACTAGGGTTTCATGTGAAGGGATTTGTGTTGTATTTATACTAATCGACCCATGGTGGGTTTTGTGTGGTATTCGGCTCAAACAAGGAAAAGAAAAACGACCCGTGGGCTCGAGCTTGGGCTTGGCCGAACTTCCATATGCATGGTTTAATATCTTCTTTGTGAAATTCGACACATGAAACATTATGAGCGTGGCTTTACTTTTTGTCGTACCAAAAGTCGAATTTTATATTATGCACGTTAAGTCTTGATATCATTTATAAGTTAGACTGAATTTCATTTAATGAGTGTTGATTTATTTTACGTATTTTATAAATGTTAATTGTGAGGGTAAAATAGTCTTTTAACACGTTTTATATTTTTAGGGTTTTACATTGCTACCATGGGCGGTGTTGTTGTTGTTATTGGTGTGATTACTCTCAATTTTGTTGTTGTTGAAGATGTTGGTGGTACTGATGAGATTGGTACTGCTGGGACTGGTGGTGATGAGATAGGTACAACTTCAGATACTGGTGGTGTTGGCTCCCCCTTAGTGTGAAGAGGAGTTTCTTCAGCAGTATTCTCCCCCTCAACTGTTGCCGGAGCGTCAGTGAGGGCAAGAGTTGGTGTGGGTGCTGAGGGGGACGGAGTTGCTTGACCCTTGAAAGCCTGATAGGTTTCAGTGATCATGGCCTTGATATCTGAAGTGTCTGTTTGAATACGAGGGACTTTTGTTTCCAAATTTGCCTGAGATACTTCCAAAGCAGTCATTCTGGGTCCGAGATTCCAGGCCAAGGAAGAAGATGCTTGAGCCAAAGTTGCCACCTGAGTATTCACAGAGCCCAATGTAGCCTGAAGAGACTGGACATAAGATTGAAGACCCTGAACATTTGCAGACTTGAGCATTTCAATCAGTTCAGTGAGGTTGGAGGATTGTTTCAAGTAAGCCTCAGTAGCCTTCAGCACTTTAGAGTTGAGCGCTGGGTCTTCTTTGACAAATTCCTTGATTTCATCTATCTTTGTTCCTACACCCTGAAGGTGCCTAAGAAAGTTGGCCAAGTTGTCATCCAGTCTGTGAAGAGTGTCATACATCAGATCCGTTTGCTCATGAACGTTTTCATCAAAAGCTTGTACCTCAGTTTTCAGATATGCATAACTGGCACCAGCCTCAGTGTGTGGTTCCCACAATGTGTCAGTGACTCTGGAGTATAGCTTCCTTGAAGCTTTGGTGATCCATTGAACAAGCTGCCTCTCTGTGAGTGGAAGAACATATCAAATCTTTTGAATTCATCAGTGGAGGAAGAGGAGTCAGAGTCATTGTTGTCAGGCTGGAATGGTGATTCAGTATGCTCCTGTGGATCAGGCTGAGGTCCTTGTTCAGATTGAACCTCAACGTCCACTTCTTCCCCTGCTGATAATATTTCATCATCACTGTCAGCAAGTTCATCTTCAAAAAATAGTATCCCAGTAACATCAGCAACAGTCAACAAGGGGTTGGTGAAGGGTTCCATATCAGCAGGTGGTATTAATCCCTCTGAGTCTTTGTCCTCCATTGACCCCTCAGACACTGGTGGGAGTTTCCCAGTGCCTTCTCTGGAGTCAAGATTGGTTTTGGGTTCCGTATCGGTGGGTTGTTCCTTTCCCTCCGAGTCTTTGTCCCCCTAAGACCCCTGAGACACTGATGGGTTTTTTCCCAATGCCTTTAGCAGAGTCAGTGAAGGTGATATCCTTATCAGTGGGTTGTTTGGTTCCCTCTGAGTCTCTGGGATCATTCAGTGTGCCCTCAGACAAAGGCTTTGATTTGCTAATGTCATCACTGGGCGTTGTGGAAGGCGCTCCCCTACCAGCGGGTTGTTTGTTTCCCTCTGGATCTTGGGGAGTAGTAGTTTGGACCAAGGGCACTGATTGTGATTTATCAGTGTCCTTCGTTGTCCCTTGGGTGGATGTTGCTTGGTCTCCAGTGGGTGGCAAATCAGTCTTGGGTTTTCTTTGCCTATTGGCCACTGTTCCTGAAGCCTTAGGGCCCTGAGACTTGGGTTTGGTCTTAGTCCCAGTCTGAGACTTCCCCTTTCTCTTTTTAGGAGCAGGGTTAGGAGACACTGAATCCCTCTGGTTGTTTACAGCAACTATATGGGCCGTCAATACAATATCAGTGACTTGGGATGGGTCCTTTTGAAAGTTGGATTGACTCAGGGTACTAGGTAAAGCAGTATGTTTGTACTCCTGAGGATAATTACAACCCAGTAACCCTTGAAAAGCACATGAGACAAACCTAGGGTACGAAACGTATTTCGCCCTAGTTTTGCTCAGTAGCTTGGTTACGAGATCACTGTAAATGATCTCTCCCATGTCGACAGTGACCCCATTCATCAAGCAGTGAGCCATGATCAACTGAATAGAATTAACTTGTTCAGTGGACGAGTGATTCCCGCCGAGGACCTGAATCACAAAAGTGAGCAGGATCCTCCAAGCCACAAGAAATGAATTCTTGGTGACTGGGGTTCTGTCCAAAAAGTTTGGATCTAAGGCAATTTGTTTTAACTCATCCTTAACTGTCGAGGGTTCAGGATGGGCAACATAGACTCCATTGTTGTAATCTAACCCTGTTGAAGTGCAAAAAGTTTTATAATCCAGGGTTAGTGACTGTTCCCCATTGAAAAGACTGAACTTAATGAGATACTCCCTGAGAGGTCGTAGGTCAGTCTCATTAGTTGAGGGTGTCGGGTCATAGGCCGTGGCTGTAGCCCAAAACTCCCTGAGGAGGTTTTGGTACAGAATTAAGGGACATTTCACAAAGGCCGTTTTTAAATTCAACATTTTCAGGGTATTCAAAATTGCCTATGACATTATTTGTTTTAAATTCAACATTTGTAAGATCCCCTACCCACTGAGAAGCAAACTGGAGAGATTGTGTTCTAGCCATTTCTATTAAAAAGATTTTAGGGTTTATAAAAAGATAATGTAGCTAGACCAATCAAAGAGTTTTTTTTTATCTCTCAAGTTTGTGATGAAAAACTTTTGTAAATGTTTACAAAGAGGGTTTTTCAAAGGAAGGTTTGAAGAGTTTTTGAGAACACACAACAAATTTTTGGTTTGAGAAAGGATTTTGACAGAGTTCTGTTGTAGAAAATAATTTGTGTGTGTTTGTTTAGTTTAGAAGAGGGTATTTATAGAGTGGTGAGAGGGGTAAAATGTGCATAAATGAGAATTTGTAAAGTTAGTTTATGAAAACTTTTTGTTTCTCCACATTTAATGCCACCACTCCACTACCCGCAGTAAAATCCCCGTTTTTCAAGGGAACAGTTGCAGTGCACAGTAAAAGTGCACTTTTGCAGTAATAAAATATCACTAAGATATTTTATGTGAGAGGAGGCATTTAATGCCAAGTGGGGGATGAGGTAAGTTTGTGAGGGACCCTTATGGTTGACAGTAAGACAAAGAGACATATATTCCTATATTAAATTGGCATAGTTACCAACCTAGGACAATTAAGTAACTGATACTTGGATCATTTAGTTACTCATTCAATGCTCAATATTAACTGTCAGGGTCCCTGAACGAGTCTTACTCATTCAGTGAGAGGTTGTATTGTGGGTTTCGTTCAGGGAGGAGGAACCATTTCAGAGAACTTATTGAGATTCGTTTTCAGATGCCTGACTTTCAATGTCAAGCATTCCCAATTCAGCTTTTAGTCTCCTGAACGTAGGTTCATCCAAGGGTTTGGTGAAGATATCAGCCAGTTGATATTCAGTGGGGATGAAATGGAGTTCTATGTCTCCTTTCATTATGTGGTCCCTGATGAAGTGATATCTGATATCAATGTGTTTGGTTCTTTGATGAAGGACGGGGTTGTTGGAGATTGCAATTGCACTGGTGTTGTCACATAAGATGGGTACCATTTTGTAATGGATGTCATAGTCACTGAGTTGACTTTTCATCCATAAAACATTGGCACAACATCCTGCAGCAGCCACATACTCAGCTTCAGCTGAAGACATAGCCACAGATTGTAGCTTTTTAGCACTCCAACAAACCAGTTTTCCTCCAAGAAATTGACAGGACCTTGAGGTACTTTTTCTGTCCATGTTGCTGCCAGCATAATCAGAATCAGAGTAACCTTCGAGATCAAACCCTAAGCACTTTGGATAATAGAGTCCAAGGCTTGGGGTTCCCTTCAGGTACCTGAGTATTCTTTTAGCTGCAGTGAGGTGGGATTCTTTGGGATTGGACTGATATCTTGCAATTAGACAGATTGAGAATTGTATGTCTGGTCTGGAAGCAGTTAGATACATCAGTGAGCCAACAATCCCTCTGAAATGGGTTTGATTGACTGACTTGCCAGTGAGATCAGGTCCAAGGTTGTTAGGAGGGACCATTGGTGTCTTCACTGAGGCACAGTCAGATATCTCATATTTCTTCAAGAGAGTTCTTGTGTATTTCTCTTGACAGGATAGAGATTCTTTTATCAGTTTGCCTGATTTGTAGTCCAAGGAAGTATGTGAGTTCACCCATCATGCTCATTTCAAACTTCTTTGTCATCAGTTTTTCAAACTGTTTGCAAAGAGTGTAGTTTGTTGAGCCAAAGATGATGTCATCAACATATACTTGGACTAGTATCATATCTTGTTTTGTCCTGTAGATAAACAATGTGTTGTCTATCTTTCCTCTGACAAACTTGTTTTGAATTAGGAAGGCTGAGAGAGTTTCATACCATGCTCTGAGAGCTTGTTTCAGTCCATAAAGGGCTTTATCAAGCTTGCAGACATAGTCAGGAAATTCACTACTCTCAAAGCCAGGATGTTACTGAACATACACATCTTCCTTGAGTTCACCATTCAGGAATGCACTTTTTATATCCATCTGGTAAACTTTGAAGTTCATGTAGGTAGCAAATGCAAGGAAGATCCTGATGGCTTCCATTCTTGCAACAGGAGCAAATGTCTCATCATAGTCAATGCCTTCTTGTTGACTGTAACCTTTGGCTACAAGTCTGGCTTTATTTTTAATGACAGTGCCGTTTTCATCAGTTTTGTTTCTGAAAACCCACTTCATTCCTATGACTATGACATCCTGAGGACATTTGATCAAGGTCATGACCTTGTTTTTATCAAACTATTGAAGTTCTTCTTGCATGGCCTGAACCTAGCTTGGGTGTTTTAGAGCCTTAGTGACACTTTTGGGTTCTATATCTGATAGGTAATCACCATATAGACATTCATTGGCTGAAGCTGCAGTTAACTTAGCAGCCATGCTTCTAGTGAGCATGCCCTCAGTGGGTTCCCCAATGATGTTTACAAGCTCAATGTCCTGAGATTTTGTCCACTTACTTTGTGGTCTAGGATCTGAACTTGAGGAGGTCACTAGAGACTCAGGAGTGAGTTCTGGTGCATTAGCCACATAATCATTTAGAACATCTATAGAGATGTCTTGTTCAGGTTGGGTTTCATGAATCACAGGTTCCTGGTCATTTGGATCAGTGTTACCTATCCCAGCAGGGACTGATTGATTATCAATGAATTCACTGACAGTTGGTTGTGACAGGTTGTGAGGCAAGACATAATATGAGATGTCAGGATCAGCTTGGTATGAGGAATTGATTTCAGTGTTATACTCATCAGGAGGATATCTTGATGAGTTATCAATTCCTATATTCTCCACTGAGGTGTTGATAAACCTGATGCTTTCTGAACTCTCATCAAAGGTGACATGAAAGGTTTCCTCAACTTGTTGTCTCCTTGTGTTAAATACCCTGAAGGCTTTGGAGATCAGTGAGTAACTAGAAAGTATCCATCATCAGCTTTAGCATCAAATTTGCCTAGATGATCCTTGTGGTTATGAATAAACACAGGACATCCAAACATATGAAAGTAGCTGATGTCAGGAAGTCTACCTTTGAATATCTCATATGGGGTTTTGTTATGTCTTTTGACAATGATTGACTTGTTTTGAGTGTAACAGGCTGTTTTGACTGCTTCAGTCCAGAAATGCTTTGAGAGAGCTAAGCCATTTAACATGGTTCTTGCAGCCTCAATGAGAGTTCTGTTTTTCCTTTCAGCCACCCCATTTTGTTCAGGGGTGTAGGGAGATGAAAAGTTTTGGGAGATTCCCTTTTCATCACAGAAACTCTCAAGCTCATCATTTCTGAACTCAGTACCATTGTCAGTCCTGATTTGTTTAACCGTAATGTCATTCTGGTTTTCAATGTTCCTGATGAATAACATTATTGTGTCAGCTGCCCGACTCTTTTTTGAAAGAAAGTATACCCAAGTGTATTTTGAAAACTCATCAACAATGACAAGTGTATACTTCTCATGCTGGATTGATCTAGGACTGACTGGTCCAAAGAGATCCATATGCAAGAGGTGAAGACAGCTTTTGATGGAGAAATTTTGTTTTGTTTTGAAAGATGCTCTTTGATGTTTGCCTTTTTCACAGGCTGAGCATGGTTTATCTTTTGCAACAACCAGTGATGGTAAGCCAAGGACCTTGTTTTGTTTTGCCAGGTTGTTGATGTTTTTGAAGTTTAAGTGAGAGAGTCTCTTGTGCCACAGCCAGTTGATAGTTTCAGTGGCTTTGGCAAAGAGACAAGTTCCATCTTGAGAAAGAGTAGACATGTCTAAGACATAAACATCATCTCTTCTAGGAGCTATCAAAACAACCTCTTTGTTGGCATTGAAAATGGTACCTTGTTTGTCATTGAATTGCACAATGTACTTAGCATCACATAGTTGAGTGACACTGATGAGATTGTATTTGAGACCATTGACATAAGCTATTCTAGAGAAAACTATTCCATTGCATTTTACTGAACCATAAACTTCAGTGGGACATGATGAGTTATCACCAAATACTACCTTGGGTCCTGGTTCCTTTACATACTTGTGCAGATACTCCTTCACACCAGTCATGCTTCTTGAGCATCCACTTTCTAGATGCCAAATAGGCTCCCTGGCGTGTCTCTGCACAAGTAGTAAACTGAATTAGTTTCTCTTAGTGACCCACTTACTGGTGGGCTTGGGTCTCAAGGTCTATTTGAATTTGGCAATCGATTCATGGTCTGTGGTTGAGTGCATTGTGCTACCGCAGGTTTTGCATTTAGAGACTGAGGATGACTCAGTGATATTGGGTTGCTTCGAACTTCTCCTTGCATGGATGACACTGTCATCCTGGGATGTCTTATGAGCTAGATTTCTGCAAATATCACAGCATGTGTTCATGAGACACTCATCAGGGTGATGATCATTAAACCCACAATGTGGACAAGGAAGAAAAGGTTTTGCTCTAAATTTTTGAGCAGACTTGGAGGTTGAAGCATACTGATGACCAACTTTGGTATAGTTTGCTTCACTGAGTGAACTTACATATTGTAAGTGATCAGAAGTTCTATGATCATCCTTTTTGCAGATCATACAAAAAAGGATTCTATAACAGTTGTCAGTGGTATGACTGGTATAGTGGCATAGATCACACTTCTGCTTAGATTTGGGGTTTGACTTGGACTTTGAGGAACTAAAGGAAGCTGACTTTTTCTCCTTGATTGATTCAGGGACTTTTTCAATGGATTCCATCTTTTCAGTTAGCTTCCTCACAAGTTCAGTCAGTTGCTGAATTTGGTCAGCTTCAGTGGGAGTCAAGGATGTGGAAGTCTCAGTAGGAGTAGACTCTTGTTGAGTTGGTTTTGTTGGCCTTTTCAGGATGGTTCTACTAAGTCCAGACCTTTCTTTTGATGAATGAGGATTGAATTGCATTGGAGTAAGCTCAGAGCTTGGTGCAGCACCCTAAAGAGGTTCCAGGGGTGGAAGCGTTGCATTAGACTCTGCTTCAGACTCAATGTGTTCAGTACTACTGGGCACATCCGGGAGTCCAAGCATGCTCTTAAGAGCTTGACTCTCAGACTCTAGAATTCTTCCAAAATTGAAATTAGGAAGCTTACTATCAGGATTAACCCGATCAATCCAATCACTGGGCTTGGGACTAGTCAACATACTGGTAATCATACCACCAGACACAAATGGCTTAGGACCCTGGTCTTTGTTGAGAGGGTCAGGAAGATGATCTTCACCTAAGACTCTCTTCTTGCTACTGGGGGCTCCCACAGCATCAAAGACACTGGGATTCTTAGCAGTCCAACTATTAAGAATATCTTGAACCTTTTTGAGTTTGTCTTGAAGAGCTTGATTTCTTTTAACTAGTTCAGTGTTTTGAATTTGCAAAGTGACAGCCTCAAGCTTAGCTTGTTTTAAAAGAAGCAGTTCATCCCTACACTTGTTTAATTCAAAACTTAGCTTGTTGTATTTTGAAAAAAGGTTCATTCTTTGCTCTTCTACGAACTTAAGGTCAACATTAAGATAATTCATGTAAGACGGCCAATCAGAGTCATCATCCATAGAAAGTAAAATATTTACGTTCTTCATTGTGATATTGACCCATTCTCCATTCCTGGCATGATTCTTTCCAATAGCTAGCTTGTCCTCTTCTGAGAGGGCCATCAGTGCACTGACATGCACCATTTCATCATCTGATGACACTGGCTCTTCATCCCAGTTGAAGGTTTCAGCAACAAGGCCTTTGTTTTTAGCCTGCACAGATTGAACACTTTTTGTTGTTTCTGAGGGACTGGCCTCGAGCAATGCAAGCTTAGTTTTGACTTTCTTATACTTAGCTTCAAAATCAACAGTTTTGTTTTGATCAGATTTGTTTTGAAAGTTTTGATGAGATTGATAGATTTTTGGTTGAAATTTGCTAAAACCTGAGGACTGATTTGACCCTGATGGTTTATAAGCGGGTTCAGAAATTGTTTTTGTAAAACAGTCTTTTGCAAAATGACCTTTTTGTGACACTTAAAGCATTCACTGTCCTCATTTGCTTTAGCATTTGAAAAACCTTTGTTTCTTTTTATAAACCTTCGAGAGTTAGCAAGGAGTGCCCTTTCCTGATATTCAGTGTTCAGGTCATTTAGGTACTCCTTACTTGATCTCTCATCAGGCTCATCATCTGAATTTTCCTAAAAATCTTGAACAACATTGTTAGAATAGAAAGCAGTTGATATTAATGATGATGTGGTGGTCAGGGACTTCTTGACTTCCTGAGACTTCTTTAAGTCAGGGTATCGTCTGTTGATGAGGTTTTCCTCATAGACAAATTTCCCATAAATTTCAGGAAGCTCAAGATTCTGGATATGATTAGCATTCCTAAGTCCCTGAGAGAAATTCAACCACTTCTCAGGGAGACTATTGACAAAACCAACATTGATTTCATGTTTGGACAACTTAACACCATCATTTGACAGTTCATTTAAAAGAGTTTTGTAACGGGTGTAAGTTTGAGACAGAGTTTCCGAGTCCTTAGCCCTGAAGGTATTATACTCAAGTTTCAGGTCCATAATCCTGTTTTCCTTGGTATCAGAAGGACCTTCATGACTATGAACCAGGTCATCCTAGGTTTGTTTGGCCGTACTACAGCTTATAACTGACTCCATAATATCGTCAGGAAGACAAGATATTATGATACTTTTGAGCCTTTGGTCCTGGTTGACCACTCTTCTCTCATCCTGAGTCCACTGAGCTTCAGGTTTAGGCAAACCTTCAGCAGTCTTTGGGATGACCTGGTTGAATTTACCAATCAAATAGCAAAGCATATGCTTCTTGAAGATAAGTACTCCGTCTTTATCGCTTCAAGCATAACCGTATTTTGTAGAAGACAAAATACTGATGTATTTTGTCTCTGTTTACAAAGACTACATTAGGTAAAGGGACCAAGTCACTTTCTTCATGTCAGTACTGATGCTGAGCCTTTTAGGGAAGGTTGACTTCTTGAAGATAAGTACTCCGTCTTTATCGCTTCAAGCATAACCATTTTGTCCCGCCCATTCTTTAGTCTTCATAGTCTTCAGTCTTTAGTTTCAGTTTGTCTTCAGTGTTTGTAGTTGGAGAGAAGTTTGAGGGATTTAGTAAGTTATTGTCATCACTTACTGAATCCACCATCTTCTTCTTGACTCAGTCTTCACCCTTTAAGTTCCGCCTTATTGAGTGGAGAGACTTATTCTATGTCTCTTACTGAGCGTCCTGAAGATGGCTCACTGAGAGACTATGCACTCAGTGACCTGTTAGTGTTTAACGGTCTAAGCACTTAGGTTATTTTCTATTCAAATCCTAGATTAAGGGGTTTAGGTATTTACTGAACCCAACACTTGAAAATGATCTCTTCGAGTAGGCGGGTCGTGACAATAAGCCCACTAAAGGAAACACTTTAGACCCCAAGTTTTAGAGCCCACTTTATGTATGTAACTGTTAATTGTTAAATAGTCATTAATAGAATGCCCATTGGATAGTGTTTAAGATCAATATTAAAGAAAACTTAGATTTTATTAAATTAAAAATCACATATATTTAAGGTAATTTGTATTATATTTAAGTTAATTTGTATGTTTATTTATTATGCAATAAATAAATAACTACTTTAGAAATGAAAAAAAGTTATTTATTTAATATCTATATACAATGTCCAATGGGCATTTTATAGCAAATCCCATACAAAAATACAAATTCGGAGACTCATAACTGTAGTTAAATAGAAACCGAAGCTTTACAATAAAACAAATACTATTTAGAGTACCAAAACTCTTTATAAACCCTTATCGGCGATATCGCTTTAGCCATCATATAACCTCAAGAAGGCCCAGCTTGTAACTCCATTTCCCATACTGGTTTGTTCCAATTATGCCAAAAATTTTAGTTATAATTTCTTTCCTCACACTTATGCACGCAAGAAATACCACCCTTGTAGTGTCTTGGCTATTACCACAACCATCTTCTTGGAAATGTCAAAAAAACTTGGACAACTAAAAAACTTGGAAATCGAGAGACCATCACTTCGTATATGGATCGCATCGTCATTGCAATCGATCCGATTGGAATCCGGTGTGCAAGAAGACAGACGAGACCGGTGTCACCATGATTGGAGTGAGACAACGATGAAGATGGTCCAATTTCCCGCAAGAACGGAGTGCGTAGGAGGTATGACCAATTTATTGAAGTTGGGGTGTAGTAGGATATTAAATAATATGGTAAATATGTGAGATATAAGGGTGCAGTGGATGCAGAATGGTAAAATCGAAAAAATGTGATTTCGTGTCCTAATTTTAACAATATGAGACAAAAGTGAGTAAAGCAGTAAACAAGTTGTATCTTGCTTCACAAAAATTCAAATTTCCCTAACTAAATTAGTGTCACAAGGAACACACCTAATTTTGGTTATTGTTATCATATATAACACAAAAATAACATACCCAAAAGAAGGGTACAAGTAAAAAATGAACAACATGCTTTTTCATATGTACCATTATGATAAACATGTCCATTTAAGTACCTATATGCTAAACTTAAGTTCAAATTTTGTACATAAGTGCTAAACTATACTACTAAACTTGCCATCGTTAGTCTTTTATATTAAGGGCCGTTAGTAAATAACATAAAATTTGGTTTTCTTACGTTTTAATCCATTTTGATACGTTTTCTAGCGATCTCATACGTTTTTATACGTTTTCATCCGTTTTTATATGTTTTCGTCGGCTTTCTTACGTTTTTATACATTTTCATCCCTTTTTATATGTTTGCGTCCGTTTTTATACGTTTCGTCCGTTTTTATATGTTTTTATATGTAACACCCCCGAAAATCTTAATGACAGCGGAAGACTAATTCGGGTGTTACTTGAATGGAGATCATAGTCAATAATTATAGAAAATGACTCGAAAGAGACGTTTTATTAAAATAGTTATCATTCATCGAAAACTCATAGTGTGTTACAAAACGTTGTAAATTGATCAAGTGTTTTTCCCAAAAGAAAGATCATGAGTTTGAAAGAAAGGATAACTTTTATGTTTTACACCACCAGATAAGCCTTGCCATGCCCCATTAGTTAAATTAATACACTTAAAACCTTTACTTTTCACACTTTACATTTTTAACCCAAACGTGTATTTAAAATAGTTCAAGTAAATTACATGATCGGTCCTTGTGGTTTCCGTGTGCACATGCAATCGTACAACTACACCTTTATCTTTCACATATGGACACGTTTAGTCCTTAGACTTCCCATGCAAGTTCATACACGTACAAACTACCTCTTTAGCTTTTCAATATGTTACCCTTTGGACCCTACGTTTCATATTTTTGCAAAAATAGTCCGAAAGTAAGTTTTATAAAATGAAAACTTTGTAAATCGATAACTCATTTCTAACTTATAACTAGTGCTTATTGGCTTATTTTTAATCTATTGGGCCGGGTTGGACTCTCATTGGGCTTTATTTGGGCTTATTAGGCTAGGTAACTGGGCTTCAGGCCCATTATAATTTACGCGAGTTTATACAAGTAAACAAATGGCTATTATGCGTTCGAGCGGTGTTTCTAATTGTTTCAGGCTTGTTTTAACTAGTGACGATGTGTCGTGGTACAACTATTTCATGTGTATGACGCTAGTTGTTCATAAAATGTGCACACAACCTATGCATCATGCGACAACTAAGTGTAACGAAATAATAAGAAATGAGAATGTGTCAAGGGTGACTTACAAACACTCGTATGAGTGGTGATGATCGATGAGATGGTGTTTCCAATCCTACCCCGTGTTCTCCTTATAAATGTTAACCGTATACTTATTTTACCCAAGTTTCTTAGCGTTAAACCCCTTGCTCCTCCTAGATGTTCACGGTGGAAGACTTTGGTGTGTGATGAGTGTGAGTTTGCTTTGTGTTGGTGTTGTGTTTGTAGTATGGGTATAGTGAGTGTGTCGTGTGTTTATTAGAGAAAACAAGTATGGCTCTTCTTATATTTTACTTATTAGATTACCTAGACATAGAGATATTAGACATGTGATACTTTGCACTTGGTCTAGTTTCATGCATGTTTTCAGCCGAGGGTTTGGGCGTGGGATTGTGATGTCGCATCGGTTTGGACATGGGGAACACAAAGACCTTTGGACAAGAGAGTCAAAACTAGTCAAAGTAGGATTAGTGGTAATTTTAAATTGTTTTATGGTGGCTCATGTGTTTTGTTTCCTTTTGTTTATCCACACACGCAACATAGTGACCAAGTGTGGAAGTATTGGTCTTGTTCTTTGGTTTCTTTTGCTCGTTTGGTTTGATTTTTCTCGTCCGATTACAAGAAAGGTAGCACAACATAATAATCTTAATTCCCTAATACATATACATGGGCTTTGAGGTTGGTCTGTTAGACGAGGCCCAAAAAAAGAAAAGAAGGGTTTTGGGCTCCTCTAGTTGGTTCGTGTACATAAGCTAGGCCCAAAGGGAAATTATTAGGGTGTTGGGCTTTACTCGTTGGTCCGTGAGCTAAGGCAAAGCCCAAAGGGATAATGGGGTGGGCTTGATCCGATCATAAGGCCCATTAACGAGTTGGGTTGGGTCACGATGTGGTATAAAGTCCGACGAGTTTCGAGGCCCAATACAAATTTGAATATATTTTTATTATAATTAAATTCGTATTTTTTTTACAAATTTTCACGTATTCATTACGTATTTTAAGATTATCAGGATCGTGGAGAATTTTATTCTGATCACAACGGTATATTTATGAACGCTCAAACTGCGTTGATCATGCATATGCCAAATGATATGCAATTGTGATGTTTAGAAAATTTCATGACGAAGTAGATCGTGTTTAATTTCTGATTAAAGCGTTATGTACATTGAAATTTTCCGGGAGCTTACAGTACCTACCCCTTAAGAGAACCGCGTCCCACGGTTAAACTCACAGAGGTTGTCATGGGTGATCTAGATGAACAGGTGGGGATACTTGGAACGCATTACATCCTCGCGCTCTCAGGTGAACTCTGCACCTCGTTTCTTGTGATTCCATCGAACTTTAATGATAGTAATGCGGCTTTGTTTAAGCCTCTTGACTTCCCTGTCCATAATATCTACGGGTTCTTCAACAAAGCTAAGTTTGTTATTGAGCTGGATGTCCTTGAGTGGTACGACTAGAGTTTCATCCGATAGACACTTCTTAAGATTCGAGACATGGAACGTGTCATGTACTCGGCTAAGTTCTTCGGGAAGATCGAGTTTATATGCCACTGGACCAATTCTTTGAAGAATTTTGAACGGTCCAACGTATCGAGGTTTGAGCTTTCATCTTTTCCCAAATCTGACCATCCCTTTCCATGGTGATACTTTGAGCATTACATGGTCTCCGACTTGGAATTCCATTGGTTTCCTTCGAACATCTGCGTAGCTCTTTTGTCTATCTCGAGCTGCTTGCAGTCGTTGCCTAATTTGCATTATCTTTTCTGTTGTCTCTTGGATAATTTCGGGGCCTGTGAGTTGTACTTCTCCAACTTCTGCCCAGTAAACTGGCGATCGGCGTTTTCTTCCATAGAGTGCTTCAAAAGGAGCAGCTTTAATGCTAGCGTGATAACTGTTATTGTAAGAGAATTCATCCAGAGGTAAGTGCTTATCACATCCTTTTCCGAAATCAATCACACATGCTCTTAGCATGTCTTCCAGAGTTTGGATCATTCTTTCACTTTGTCCATTTGTTTGAGGATGGTACGCAGTACTCATATCCGAGTTGGTACCCATGGCTCTTTGAAGTGTTTGCCAAAATCTCGAGGTGAATCGGCTATCACGATCAGATATGATAGAGATTGGTACACCGTGACGCGAAAAAATCTCCTTGATGTACAGTCTAGCGAGTGTAATCATCTCGTCGTTCTCCTTGATTGGCAAGAAATGAGTTGACTTTGTAAGGCGGTCTACAATAACCCAAATGGTGTCAAAACCATTATAAGTTCTCGGCAACTTTGTGATGAAGTCCATTGTGATTCTTTCCCATTTCCATACAGGAAGTTCTGGTTGTGTTAACAATCCTGTAGAACCTTAGACCTTGATAGATCTTTAAGCACTCATAGATCATTAGTTATGATTATATAATCACAAACATACTAAAAGACAGTCTCTATAACTTGTATTCTATAGCGGAAATTAAACACAAGTAATAACACAAATAACTAAGAACTTCTTTGATCCTCTATGGATCTTTTTATAATACTAAAACTTTGTTTTTCAACTCGTACATAATTCATACTATTGTGTTCCTTTTATAGACAAGGAACCCTAAACCGTTTCCCAAGAAACGTATAAACATAAAACTAAATAAGATATACATTATCACTTCCTAATACAGCTCATGCATATCCTAACTAACTATAGAATACGCGGAATATCTATCTCCGCAGAAACCAACTATACGGTTTTATAACTTTAGCAGAATTACTTGGTTAAGTTCCAATTTCTTGATAGACCTTTAACACTTCAGAATTAGAGGATTGTACTCGAACATCAGCAGCAAAGAACCAAAACAATCACATCTCTATGATGACAAAACTTTGAAACTCCAGATCTTTGCAGCAACAAATGACAAAATGTACATCAAAACATATTAGTTTCATACTATTCTCATCACATCCAGGTGTGTTAACTCCTGTGAGAGGTGAATCATTTAAAATAATGGATTTGATGTCTCTTTACCAATAGCCATTACTACTGGAGTAGCCATATGTTTAAGTTTGAAAACTATGATACACTGATAAACATCTGATTTATTAGCAAATCAACAACTATAAACGGATTTGAAATGTCTTTACCTGTAGCCGTTTGCTCAGGACTAGTCAATTCTTAGGTGGAAATAATCCCCTTTGGTGAATTGAGCACCCAATATGGTATTCCACTGCCTTTACCACAAGCCATATACTTGTGGGTTAGCCAATTCTTGGATTCCAAAAAGGAATAAACCATGGTGAATTGATGACCATACAACCCTCAGCAATTAAGCATGGGTGAGTTGCATACCCTATGATTTTGAGCAAACCATGACAGCTATCAGCAAATTTGATGTGTCTTTACCAAAGCTGTACCCTTTGGACTAGCCAACTCTTTGATGTACACAAGGCACAACTGGTGAGTCGATAACCATCAACAATGTACAACAAACCTGCAAGAAAAAGTTAGACAAACAAAGAATATACAAAGTTGTTTTTTTTTTTTTTTTTTTTTTTTTTTTTTTTTTTTTTTTTTTTTTTTTTTTTAAATAAAACAAAGAAACAAATAATACAAATTAACAAAATCAAGAAGAACCTTGATGTTGTTGAAGCTGAGTCTTAATCAATCCAATCAATTGTTCAGCATGTAGCATATCATTCCCAACTGGATCAGGAGGAACTTCCAACTTCTTTCTAAGCATTCTTTGCATCAATTTCACAGACAAAGGATAAATCTTATCAGAGAACATACACACAGTCATCCCACACTTTGTCTCTACCACATGCACACTTGGAATAGGATAAAATCTCCAAGTCTCAACCTTCCACTTATGCGAATTCTTCCAAATAGAATACCCTTTACCATCTGGAGATTGACAATCAAAAAGAACTTGAAGATCACCCAACAAGTATAAACCAGAACCCTGTGGTAAATGAGTATCATAATGCTTAGTGACAAGACCATTAAGAGTAATCAAATCTTGTCTATCCACCATGTGAAGTATGTCCTTCAAGAAGTTAAACTGCATAGAAGAGTTATCCAGCCTAACAATGGTGTTAAGTTGTCCATCAATCAAAGTCCAAGCAGTCAACACACCATGAGACCCCTCAAGAAAAGCATCAGCATATCCCTCTTTAATGAAAGTTGAATCAGCAGCCTTTAGATCCAAAGAACTACCCCTAGAGGTGTGTGTCCCAGCGGATCTCACAGATCTCCTTAGAGCAACATGACTTCTTTTAGACATCCTTTTCCCCCTCCTACCTGGTATATAAATCCCCATAGAGACAGAGGATGGTACCTTCTCAGATTCACCAGGGACATCTTTAGCAGGAATGAAAGAAGTAGAAGTAGAATGACTTGGAACATCACCACGCAATGCATACATTTTGTCAAGCACCTCTCTGGCTCTTTTAGCTTTAGCAGCTGCTTGTTCAGCTTTCCTAACCATATCTGCTCCTTTCTCCTTATCAACAGATGGAACATGAGGAATAGGAGTAGTCATACCCTTTGAGTCCAGAGTTGAATTAGCCACACTTGGGAATGCTTCAGAAGAAACAACAAGAGGTTTAGCAGAGGGAATTCTTTCAGCAGAACCTATAGCTTCAGTAGATGCCTCTGCAGAAACAACATGAGAGCTCATTTTTGGTGTAACATCATCAAAAGAATCCACAATCTCTACTGTCTTGGTTCTCTTGGCCTTTGGAGCATCTGCACTACCAGCAATCCTTTTCAATTTAGAAGATGGTGTAATCTGCTTCATAATCCTAGTATACATGATAGTCAATTCAGAATTAGATAAAGCCCAGACTTGCTTCTTTGTCAAACCAGATTGATAAAGAGAAGTACTCTGATTATACACCACATTCCTCATATACAATTTCTTATGAGCTTCAGTTTGTGGTCTCTGTCTCTTAGTTTGAGCCTTTTGATCAGCAATGGCTTTCCTCTTTGCAGCTGCAACTAGCTTCTTTTATTCCCCAAGAGCCATCATTTGTTCAGCAAAGTTGTCACTATCAAAAGCAGCACCTAAGATACTTTGGGCAAGAGTAGGATTTGATACAGCTTGAAAAGTGTAAGTATCCCATTGCTCATCAGTAAACTGAGTGGATAGTTCATCGATTTCTCTTTGTCTCTCAGGAGGCAAATTGGTAGTAAACTGAGCTTCAAGCTTTTGAGCCAATGCATGACTCTTCTTTATATCTGCATACTCAGCTAGCAGTCTTGCTTGTTCTTGCCTTTCCAGTTTACTCACAATATCTGAACCAAGCTCTTCATCAACCATTACTCCTTTCTCTTTGTCAGCAGGCTCATGAGCAGAATCATCTTGAGGAATATCAACAATAGGAACTTCAGAAGAAACACCCAAGGAAGCATCATAAGTAAGATGTTGAGGAGTGTCTTCAACACAAGTAGAGGAGGCATCAGCCTTAGGATCCAAATTATAACTTCTTCCAGCAACAAAGACTTCATGATGATCTGCTGAAGGTGGAGGACCTAGTTGTTCTTGTACAAATGAAGCTTGACCAAGTTCAGATGCATCATCCACTATTTGAGCATCAGCAATAACATGATCATCAGCAGTTGCAACATTGACCACACTTGGCTCCTTTGAAGTTTCAGTGGAATCCTTGTTTACATACTTTCTTCTCCTTCTTCTATTAAACATAATTGTTTCTTTTTTCCTTGAAGATTCGGCAATAATTGGAGAAGAAGCATGAGTCTTTTGAGCCACATCAGCCAAGATTTCAAGTGAATCCAAACGAGTATCCTCTTGCTCCTCATCAGAAGAAACCACAAACCTCCTTTTGCTATTTTGCCCAAGTTGTTCCTCTAAATCCTTAACCTTTCTCTTCAACCCCATAATCTCACCACCAAATGTAGATTTAGTCTCAGCAAGCTCCTTTTTGAGATCAGCAACCTCTTCCATATACCTGTTCAACAAAGCATATACAGATGTAAGTGTAATAGGGTCCTCAGCTCCACCAGTAGATTGCTCAGTGGTAATGGGAGCTTCATTGGACCTTTTAGGAGAAATATGGACATGCTCAAAGATAGGAGAGCCTTCATCAAATGGATCCCTAACTGGACTAGGTGTGGCCTGTCTATTAACCTCATGCTCAAACTCATCAGGAGTAACTTGAGAAGGTAATGGACTAGGACTATGTGTGGGTACAGGTGTACGTGGAGGTTGGTCAGGAGAAACATGTGATGCTTCAGCAGTCGTGGAAGGGCCCTCATCAATGGCAACTGATGAAGTACCACTAGCAACAACATTGGTAGAGGGTGGAGCACCAACAACATTACCCTCATCAGCAACCTCATTTCCTTAAGGCAACATAGCTGCTAGCAAAGGATGATGTTCCCCCCATAATGAGTTTTCATTGAAGCAAACAGTTTAGCAGATAGAGCTCCTATGGGACAAAAGACTTGGATTTGGGTTGTTATGTCTAAAATCATTTGCAAAAACCTAGGGTACATTAAAAACTTATGCTTCTTTCTTTGAATATTTTCAACCATATTATCAAAAATAAACTTAGAAAAATTATAAGTCACACCCTTGGAAAGACACACAATACCACAACCCAATTGGGTAGAGAATTGATCCCATCCTCCAGACTTGTTGCTTAAGCACTGCAGCAAGGTATGCACCATAAATATCCACATGGGACATAGCTTGTTCTTGTGCCACATATCTGTGTTCGTACTCTGGTATCCAATAGCTCTTAACCCAGCAAGTATTTCCACAGAATTAGAGTGATAAACCCCATCTTCATCATCCAATCGAAGTTGTCTCCGTATCAAACCCTCCGTCACAACATACTCAGTTCCATCAATCATAGCAACAATCTCTGTGTCACTCCATTTCATAGCAGATGCCGAAAATTGTGTAACCAACGATTCATATATCACATTCGGAGAATGTGTTAAAGCATAATGAATCTTGGACCGTGTCAAGAAATCCACCATTGGCTCATATAGCTCATGACCCTTAGCTTTTCCCAGAAAAGCAACTTTGTTATGATCTTTCTTAAATTGAAGCGCCATGTGAGAATGGGTTATGATTCACGCAACTGGAAGTGTGTTTAAATCAAGTGAAGAGGGAATCAGTTAATTTTAGGCGAAGATATGCGAAGAAGGTATTAGTAGAAGTTACCCAATTTATGGTCAAAAATATCAGAATAAGTTGTTGACCATATCTGACGTGTAAAATAACTCCAACCAAATTCAAATTAACACTTCAGCAGAAAGTATGGTCAATCTGCTGAACGAGGTCAATCAGCAGAAACAACTCAAGTGGTTAAGTATCTTCAGTAAATATCTTGAGTTTTACTGTGCCACCCAACTCGCATTAAATTTCATTAAGCCTTGAATCCGCCTATAAGATAGTCCCAATGCACATTTAACATACATCACTTACCCCAAATTAACTTCACAAACCCTAATTTCTCCAAAAACTCCACAATCATCAACAATAACAATGTCTACCAAACCAGAAGTAATCAATCTCACTTCCTCCTCATCATCATCCTCATCCAGTGAAGATTCACACCCATTGTTTCGCTACCCCCATCAAGATGAACCTCGACCCTCAAAATCCCTTTTTCTTCCTTTTTCTGAAGATAATAGTGTAGTGAATCCAAGTGATTCATCTAGGGGTTCTGATGACTCCACAGAGCGTCTAGAGCCAATCTTCAACAGATTGGTTGAAGAGGAAGAGGAGAGGACATCACACCCCCAACCTTCACAACCTCAACCTCAACCAAGGCCCCGTGCCAGAAATCTACCACTTCCAACAACACGAGAGGTGGTGTTAGCTCTTCCTG
Organism: Chrysanthemum seticuspe; assembly: GCA_019973895.1. Lineage (NCBI taxonomy): Eukaryota > Viridiplantae > Streptophyta > Magnoliopsida > Asterales > Asteraceae > Chrysanthemum > Chrysanthemum seticuspe. The sequence goes on from BPTQ01000009.1 coordinate 258,248,407, forward strand.
CTCCAGGTTTTGGTGCTTCATCTCATGTCGGTAAGGGAAAGGGCAAAAGGAAGACGGAGTGATGCTTTATGGTGGAACGAGTAGATGGAACAACTGAAGATTTCTCTTATCACAAATCCATCTACCATATCCACCAGCTTCATCGTCGTTTTCATCAATCCATCCTTTCCATTTTTATCTTCAGCTTCTTCATCGTACTTGTCATGTATATCCACCAGCTTTTGTAATAGATGATAGAAACTAGTATATGTTTGGTAGATCTTGTATATGAATGGTCTTGTATTTCCATTTGAAGTTGATTGTAAGCTGTAAGCTGTAAACTGTTTCTTGAATGAATGATCAACATGTTATCTCTTCATGATTAGCACTTGATTTGCACTTCAGTACTTTCTTTCAGTAGAATCAAATAGATAACTTGTACCAATACTTGAGCTTCTCTTCAGTAAAAACACACTTTAAGCTTACTTTACCATATTCCCATTAACCAACTTTGTTAACTTCAACTTAAAGAAGCATTTTGCAAAACAAACACAGAGTAACAAACACACCAAACCAAAACAAACAAAACTCTACTAATATTAGCAGGTTAGTGTTAGCAAACAAAAAGATAACCAATATCTACAAAGTTTACAAAATATACAACTAAAATCCTCCCCTGAGGCCTATGCCTCCCCTTAAACTTTGCAGTTAAGGGTTAAGCATCCCAATATGGACAACTAGGTGTTGAAACCTAGGTCCATCAAAAGCTTTAGTCAATAAATCTGCCACATTATCATTAGTGTGAATCTTAACCACTTTTATCAAATGTTTTTCATATACATCTCTTATAAAGTGGTGCCTGATTTCAATATGCTTAGTTCTACTATGAAAAACTGGATTTTTAACAAGGCATATGGTACTTTGATTATCAATAAAATTTGTGGTGTTCATGAAGTTAAATCCATAATCCAACAATTGATTTTGTATCCATAGTACCTGACCACAACAATTTGCAGCAATAACATACTTTGCTTCAGTAGATGAGGTAGCAACAATAGTTTGTTTCTTGCACTGCCAAGAAATCAATCTTCTTCCAAGGAATTGGCAACCTCCAGTTGTGGATCTCCTATCCAGATTTGCACCAGCATAATCACTATCACTATATGCTTCCAACTTAAAAGGAGACTCTTTTGGGTACCAAAGACCTAAGTTGGGTTGGCCTTTTAGGTACTTAAAGATCTTTTTGACTGCATTCAGATGGGAAGTAAGTGGAGTGACTTGATGTCTAGAACAAACACTCACAGCAAAGGTAATGTCAGGCCTAGAAGCTATTAAATACATCAATGAACCAATCATAGATCTGTATAAGTGAACATTCACAGCTGGATCTGGTTCAATGTTATTCTTTGGCTTTGGAGCTTCATAAGGTGTAGTGGCAGTTATGACATTCTCCATATCAAACTTCTTCAAAATGTCCCTCACATATTTATCCTGACTGATAAAAATACCATCAGGTTTCTGCTTAACTTGGAGACCCAAAAAGAAAGTAAGCTCTCCCATAGCACTCATCTGAAATTCTCCCTTTATCAGCTCCTCAAACTCCCTGCACCAAGCTTCCTTAGTGGAGCCAAAGATAATGTCATCCACATAAACTTGCACAAGAATGATGTCTGTGGAATTCTTCTTAAGGAAGAGTGTTTTGTCAATAGCACCTCTTCTATAACCATGCTTCAGCAGAAATGCTGAAAGCCTAGCATACCATGCTCTGGGTGCCTGATGTAGTCCATAGAGAGCTTTTACAAGCTTGTAAACATGTTTTGGATGATCTGGGTCTTCAAAGCCTTTGGGTTGAGTGACATATACCTCCTCTTCTATTTCACCATACAAAAAAGCACCTTTGACATCCATTTGATATACCATGAACCCCATGTAAGATGCATAGGCCAAGAAGATGCGAATGGCCTCTACTCTAGCTACAGGTGCAAACAATTCATCATAATCAATTCCTTCCTCTTGCCTGAACCCCTGAGCCACTAATCTTGCTTTATTTTTAACCACAATACCCCTTGCATCTCTTTTATTCTTCAAAATCCATTTGGTCCCAATTGCAAACTTCCCATCAGGTAGTGGTACCAATATCCAAACCTGTTGATTCTTGAATTGTTGCATCTCATCTTGCATTGCTTCAAGCCAACTTGAATCTTCAAGAGCTTGAGCAACACTGGTTGGTTCCACTTGAGATAGAAAACAAGCAAGCAGACAGTGCTTAAAGTCTGTGTGATTGTCCCTTTGCTAGTTTGAGACATAAGAAAGAAAAGCAACTTGACCATATTTATAACTTGTCACAGTACTTCTAGTTCTAACAGGTGCTAGAGGATCATCAATAACATTGGATTGAGGATGAGTAATGTTGATCCTCTTAGTAGCAGTGGGGTTGACTTCAATGGATGTATCAAGATTAGTCACAGTTGGATCAAAATCACTATCATAGGAAGGTGAGGTGAAGATTCCAGCTTTGGGTTGATGGTTACCAAGATCTGAAGGACTTGGAAATCGTGTATATGGTTCTCTAAGGTCTGTAGACACACGAGCAAAAATGGGAGTAGAAACAGCAGGGCTATCAGCAGATTTGGTGATTGTGGGAGAAACAGGATCAGTGTCAGAAGAATCATGGTTTCCACTGACTGCTTCTCTTGCAACCTCCCCACCAAGCCTCTCAGCTTCTAGATTAGCTGCATATTCTTATTTCTTAAGCCTAGCAAGGTCCTCTGCATAGTGTGACTCATCTTCACTCTCATCAGAAGTAACTTTAGAATTATCACCTGCAAAATGGTTAGGGGAGAAGGAAGGTACGATAATAGGTTGTTCATCATCCTCAAACTCACTATCTGAGTCAGCATCCATGGTACCTGCATTGTCAGTGGGAGACTCTGGTGTACTTGCATTTTGGTTAGCCACATGTCGAGAATAACCCAAGTAATCAGTTAAGTAATCCAGGTCAAAAGACCAAACATGACCTTTTCCTTGAACATTAGGTTTATCTTCCAGAAATCTCAGGTTCAAAGTCTCCTCAATCTTCTTAGCGGTTAAATTGTATACCCTATAAGCCTTACTATGAGCTGAATAACCCACAATATACCCCTCATCAGCTTTCTCATCAAACTTACCCAGTGGATCACTGGTGTTCAAAATGGCCACTTGACATCCAAAAGGTTTGAGGTAATGAATAGCAGGAACTTTCCCAGTAAGAAGTTCATAAGGTGTCTTGAAATAAGGTCTAGTAATAGATACCCTGTTCAGTACATAACAAGCTGTGCTAACTGCTTCAGTCCAAAACATAGTGGGTAATTTAGAGTCTGCAAGCATGAATCTTGTTGCCTCTATTAAGGTCCTATTCTTTCTTTCAGCTACCCCATTTTGTTGTGGGGTCTTGGAGTGCTATAGTCCCTTTGTATCCCTTTAGACTTACAGAGTTCTATTAATATAGCATTCTTGAACTCTGTCCCATTATCACACCAAATTCCTTTAACCTTTTTGTTCAACTAGTTTTCAACAAGGGTAATGAACTCTTTCAACACTTGAGATGTTTCATCTTTAGTCCTCAGAAAGAATACCCAACAAAACCTGCTATAGCCATCAGTGATTACCAGACAAAAATACTTGTGATCAATACTTCTGACTTGGGTTGGACCAAAGAGATCCATATGCATCAACTGAAGAGGTTCTGAAATAGTGCTCATAGCTGTAATGGCTTTGTATGAGGGTCTATGTTGCTTTCCTTTGTTGCATGCAACACAGTTGTGTTCATTGGTAAAAACTTTGGAAGGAAGTCCTTAAACAAGACCAAGTTTAGAAAGTTTGTTGATGGTCTTGAAGTTCGCATGAGCCATCCTTCTATGCCATTTTGTAGACTCATCCAGGGATGCTTTAGCCACCAAACAAGTTAGGTCACCTTCTGGTTGAACATTATTCAAGTTGAATGTGTATAGATTGTGATTTCTAGGAACTCTCAGCAGAATTGATGTATCTTCTGGCAGTTTGAAGTCTTTAGATAGCACAAGACATTCATCCGCAGAGAAGAATACTTTGTTCTTGGTGTCACAAATTTGTGAGACTGAGAACAAGTTGAAGTGTTGCAGTTCCTTTACATAGTACACATTCTCAAAATCCAGTTGAGGTGTTTTGATGGTGCCTTTCCCAGTGATTCTACCATCACTTCCACCAAAAGTCACATTGCCTCCTCCTTCTATGGGTACGAAATTATGCATCATATCTCTATTTCTTGACATGCTTCTGGAACAACCACTGCCAACAATGCCAACGTCCTTATGCTTAAGAGGATGATCCTACAACAACAACAAAAAATATACAAAATATTAGTACACTATGGAGGCTCAAGTCATCACTGACTTGAGTCTGCCTTGTGGATCATTAGAGTTAGGCCATGCAGTTGTATAAGATCCACCATTGTTCTTGGTCCTCCATTGAAAAATAGGTCCCTTTTTAGTCCAAGAACAACCTGCTGAGGGCTTCACAGCAGTATCCCTATATCCCTTCCCATCATACATTGAGTCAACACATCCAGGTCGATAACCATTTTGAAAATATGAACTAGTTGGTCTCACATATGGTCTAGCAACAGATCTTCTCCAAGAAAATGGAGAAGGTTTATGAGTTGCTTGTGGAACAAAAGATTGTATATCATTAACATTTTTCCACATTGGTCTAGGTTTCTTTTGACTAGCTTATACGCCCATTCTTTGCTCAAGAAAACCACAATCCTTAATCAAATGAAATTTACTTCCACAAACAAAACATGTCTTCTTTTTAGAAGATTTATTCAAAGTGAAAGATGTTCTATTACATGCAAAAGCATTCAACCCATAAACATTAACAGAATTGTTTCTAACAAAATTATTTTGCAAAGAATTAAAAGACAAGTCTTCAGAGGAAACTGTCTTGGAAGTTGATTTCTCAGCAGCAACTCTAAAAGGCTTGTAGGTAGTCTTGGGTGTAGGTTTGGGTGAGGTCTTGGGAAGGTCTGACTTTTCACTTGAATCACAACTGGTATATGAAGTAGACCCTTGGTCAGAAGACTTGTCACTGTTAGAACAAGAGACAAAGTCATTAGATGAAGAATCAGGGTCTGGCAAGTCTTTTGACTTATTGCCATAAAGATGGTGTGATCCATCGAAGTCAACTGTGATGGAAAGGTCAATGGGCATATGTTCACCTCTAATAGGTCCAGGGACAACATGTAATTTTCCTTCTTTGACATAATTAGCTAAACCTGCTGGTGTAGTTTTACGCCCATCATTCCTAGCTTCTAATCCTACATACTTTTGAAAACCTAAACCTATCCCAGAGGTCTCAGATTGACTACCATAGATATGTCTAGCTAGATTGTCACCTGATATTAACCATTCTTTATGTCTAGCTATTTCCACAACTAGTTTCTCTTTTAGCACTTGGTTTTCAGAAACTACATCAGCTTTTTCTTTCTCAGTGCGTTTTAAATCAATTTTAGTACTTTCTAGATCACTTTCTAACACCCTTATCTTTTCATCATAAGCCAGTTGATTCTTTTGAAACCAAACTTTTTGTCTTTCTAATGTTTTTAAAGCCTGTTTATAAGCCTCAACTTTGACATAACATTCATTATATTTAGGTTTCAATACATAATAGGCTTCCTTAAGTTCATTATATCTTTCACTACAACCAAAAACACAATTATGTACCTGAGAGATGCCCATCAAGGCAACTTGATCATGCCTATCCTCTAAAGTACAGCTTGCCAGCAATCCAATATTCTCAGAACCAGGACCTTCATCATTCTCAGGCTGATGCAGCTGCCAGTTGACATGGTCATCCATAGTGACAAGAGCTGTGGATGGTCCAGCCTTCGAACTTCCAGCTTCCTTTTGAATCTGATGATAGGAAGAATATCTCACATCATCACCAGCCTTCTTATCCTTGCATTCTCTTGAGAAGTGACCCATTTGATTACAAGTATAGCACTTCACTTTCCTTCTGTCAAATCTTGTTGGATCTCTTCCCTGGAAACCAAACTTTCTCCCAGACTTACTCTCAAACTTCTTGATGCTCATTGAGAGCATGGCCAGTTGCCACTTCAAGTTCATCTCTTCCATGTCAAATGGACCCACCTGTTCAAAGTCCTCAAAGGCTAGTTGCTGCTGAGTGTCATAATCAGCAACAAAAGAGTGAATCACATCTTCCAATATACTACTGGATTTTGGTTGAGAGTTTGATGTAGTGGTGGTGTAGGATGATGATGCTGAGTAAGTTGGGCTTGGAGCATAGGTCATCTTATTTGAGGAGGCCCCAACAAATGTTGTGTGACTAGGAATGGATGAATGAAAGGGACTCTGACATCAGGCTCAAGAGACTTAAGTCTGTTGTATAGTTCATCAAAAGTGAGCATATCCAGCCCACCTTTAGCTTTGAGGGCAATGCTTACTTGCAACCAAGATGAAGGTAAAGATCGCAAGAACTTTGAATTGCAGTCATCATTATCTGGCTTTGCCTTCAGCTGATTCAACTGACTCAATATCTTATGAAACCTGTCATGCCCCTTGTGGATACCTTCCTCTTCAGAGATTTGGAATTCTTGAAACTGTTGTTTCAGCATTGATTTCCTCATTCTCCTTGACTCCTCATTCCCACCAAACCTAGCCTTGATTGCCATCTATATGTCCTTAGCATCCTGCATGTAGTGAAAGTCACCCAAGTGATCCTCAAGTATAGCCTGAAGGAGAATAGTTCTAACTTTGTTCTCTCTCTAAACAGCCAGTATCTCTTCAGCAGATTTGGGAGGAACGATGGTAACATTACCATCAGGATCTGTGACATGCCTCTTCAAACTGTTCCCCTTTTTCACAATTTCCCAAAGATTCCAATCAATGTTGGAGATCCAATTCTGCATCTTCATAGCCCATAAATCATACTCCTCCTTTTTAAGGTATGGGAACTTTGCATTGCTGTTTGAGAGACTGAGTTGTTGTAGAGATGTGTTGTTATGGTTGTTGGTGACTTCAATGTCATCATCTGATCCAGGCATGGTGAAGGTTGTTTTGGTTGGATGGGTGTAAAGAAAAGATTGTTCTTAGTATCGAAGAGACTCTCCCGAGGCTCTGAAACCACTTGTAGAACCTTAGACCTTGATAGATCTTTAAGCACTCGTAGATCGTTAGTTATGCTTATGTAATCACAAACACACTAAAAGACAGTCTCTGTAACTTGTATTCTATAGCGGAAATTAAACACAAGTAATAACACAAATAACTAAGAACTTCTTTGATCTTCTATGGATCTTTTTATAATACTAAAACTTTGTTTTTCAACTCGTACATAATTCATACTATTGTGTTCCTTTTATAGACAAGGAACCCTAAACCGTTTCCCAAGAAACGTATAAACATAAAACTAAATAAGATATACATTATCACTTCCTAATAAAGCTCATGCATATCCTAACTAACTATAGAATACGCGGAATATCTATCTCCACAGAAACCAACTATACGGTTTTATAACTTCAGCAGAATTACTTCTTCGGTAGAATCCTTGCACTTCAGCAGAATCCATCGGCAGTAACTTCAACATAATTCATACTTAGCAAAATTCCCAACAAATCCTGATGGCTTTTGATGTTCGGCTTTGACTTTCAAACATGTCAAACAGTTACTGGCGTATTCGGCGATATCAGCCTTCATGTTAGGCCACCAGTACAAAAGCTTTAGATCTTGATACATCTTGTTGGGACCAGGATGTATGGAATACTTCGATTTATGTGATTCATGCATGATAAGTTCTCGGATACCTCCGTAGAGTAGAATTCAACTTCGATTTTTGAAACATAACGTTCCGTCCGATCTCTTCACGAATCAATTCTCATTCTCCGGCATGCCATAAATCTTCTCATTCGGTCTATTTTCTTCTTTAAGTGCTTCGATCTGAGCTTCAAGAATTTTTGATCGTAGGGGTGAATTGATTACCATTCCCAATGATCTCACTCAAAGTGGCTTAGGGAAATCTTTTCTGCTCAAGACGTCGGCAACAACGTTCGCCTTTCGAGATGGTAACGAATCTCGCAGTCATAATCACTAAGTAATTCTAACCAGCGGCGTTGACGCGTATTCTGTTCTTTTTTATCTAATATGTGTTGAAGACTTTTGTGATCAGTGTACACTATACACTTGGTTCCGTACAAATAATGTCTCCATAATTTGAGTGCAAATACAACAGCGCCAAGTTCTAGATCGTGCGTAGTATAATTATTCTCATGAGTTTTGAGTTGTCGTGATGCGTAAGCAATCACTTTGTTCCTTTGCATGAGAACAACGCCTAAACCCATGTGTGAAGCATCGCAATATACTACAAAATCTTTGGCTCCTTCCGGTAGTGCCAAGATAGGTTCTTCGCAAAGCTTGTTCTTTAGGAGTTGAAAAGCTGATTCTTGATCGTCTCCCCATTCGAATTTCTTCGTTTTCAGGGTTAACTCGGTCAATGGTTTGGCTATCTTCGAGAAACCTTCGATGAATCTTCGATAATAACCGGCAAGTCCTAATAATTGATGAATTTTTGTGGGGTTGGTGGGTACTGGCCAATTCTTTACGGATTCGGTCTTTGCGGGATCTACATGGATTCCTTCACTGTCGATCACATGACCAAGAAATTGGACTGTCTCAATCCAAAAATCGCATTTGGAAAACTTTGCGTACCATCTTTCATCCTTGAGTAACTTCAGGACAGTTCTCAGATGTTCCGCATGTTCTTCTTTATCACGAGAGTAGATAAGAATATCGTCGATGAACACAATGATGAATTTATCCAGATATCATTTGCAGACTCTATTCATGAGGTCCATGAATACAGCAGGTGCATTAGTTAAACCGAATGACATTACATGGAATTCATAATGGCCATATCGAGTTCTAAATGCGGTCTTGGGTATATCTTCTTCTTTTACCCGTAACTGATGATATCCAGATCTTAAATCAATCTTCGATTATACACTCGAGCCTTGTAACTGATCAAACATATCATCGATTCTTGGTAGGGGATAGCGGTTCTTGATTGTGAGCTTGTTCATTTCTCTATAATCAATACACATCCGAAATGATCCATCTTTCTTCTTAACGAATAAAACAGGTGCTCCCCAGGGTGAGGAACTTGGTCTAATGAATCCCTTTTCAGATAGCTCTTCTAGTTGTTTAGACAATTCTTGCATTTCTGAGGGTGCTAAATGGTACGGTGCTCGTGCTACGGGAGTAGCTCTAGGAATAAGATCGATTTGAAATTCGACTTGTCGAGCAGGTGGGAGTCCAGGCAAATCTTCTAGAAACACCTCAGGAAATTCTTTGACTACAGGCACATCCTCTAGTCGTTTCTCTTCCGACTTCTTTTCCGTTACTTGAGCTAAGAAGGCATAACATCCTTTTTCCATGTACTTTATCGATTTCGCACAGGATATGATACTTAAGTACTTTCTACTTTGATCTCCTTGGATGACTAAGGTTTCACCGTTGACCGAGATATGATCGGTTTTCTCGTCGCTAACAATCCTAGCACGGTGTTTGGACAACCAATCCATGCCAATTACGACATCGAAACTTCCAAGTTTGATTGGCAAAAGATCTATGAGGAATGAGTGATCTTGTAACAAAATAGGCGATTACGGATTACGGTGTCGGTTCCTATTATCTTCCCATCGGCAAGCTCTATCTCATATGTTGTATCTAAGGTGATTGGGGATATTTCAAGTAATGGTGCAAAAGTAGTAGATACAAAACTCTTATCGGCTCCAGAGTCAAACAAGATTTTTGCAGAATGATTGTTAAGAGAATACGTACCCGTTACAACATCAAGGTTCAACGGCGCATCTCCATCTCCTAGCACGTACACTCTTGCACACGCATTGTTGGTTTGAGCGGCATTCAACTTTGGGCATTGGCTCTTGAAATGACCTTTTTCGTTACACCAATAACAATTCATGTTTGCCATAGTGTTTCCCCTTCCTGGGTTTCGGCAATATTTTCCTTGATGACCTACCTTGTTGCACTTGTCAAACTTCACAATACAAGGTCCAAAATGGTGCATCAAACATCTATTACACTGGGATGTGGTCCTACATACCCTTTTCCAGCAGTGGGTGCAGCATAAGCCCTTGCGGCTTCTTGCCTTCGGTTTTGCCGATTGTGATGATGGTTTATGTTGCGGTGATACTGGTTGTTGTTCCGATTGTTGTTGTTTTTGGGTGGATGGTGGTTGGAATTCGAGCTTTTCCGATCATCAAGCTTTCTTTTGTTGTCACTTGAGCCTTGTGCATTTGCAAGCTTCAATATCGGTTCCATAAGGCGGTGGGATATAATGACAACTTCTTCAACAGTCTTTGGATTCGAAGCGATGACATCTCCTTCGATGCTTCGAGGTAAACCTCCGATCAAAGCTTCCAAAAGCTTTTCATTTATGGGAAACAGATGAGGACACATAGCTCTCAGCTTATGGAATCTCTTGAAGTAAGTCTTGAGATCATTACCTTTAGCAACCAAGTGGTAATACTCATCTTCGAGCTTCTTGATCTCAGTTCTCGAGCAATATTGTTTCATCAACAGTTGTTTCAATTGGTTGAGCATGGGCTTTCCACTAAGATAACGCATCTTCTAACAAAGTTCCAGTTGCAAACTTGACCTTGCAATCATCTGTGCAGTCACTTAGCAGAAATACCGTCTCGGTTCTCTCAAACCAATGAAGTAAACCAATAGCACCTTCAGTGCCCTTGAAGAATGTCGGCTTACAGTTCATGAACTCTTTGTAACTACACTTGTGAGTTACAGTGGACTCACTTTGATTTGTCTGAGTGTTAGTTGCATTTGAGTTTGCCATTTCAATAAGACGTGCAGCTTCTGTGGCACGATTCTCTTCAGCAAGACGAGCAGCTTCAGCCTCACGTGCTGCTTGGGCAACACACTTAGCTTCAGCCTCTCGAGCGATTTCCGCTTCTCGGGCAATCTCAGCTTCTCTAGCAATTTCAGCTTCTCTTGCAATCTCAGCTTCTCTTGCAGTAGCTTCGGCTTCACGTGCCTCTTGGGCAATTCGTTCAGCTTCGGCAATGCGTTCAGCTTCGGCTCTTACAGTATCAGCGGCATGTTGTGCTATAGCAGCGCTAACGCTTTCAGCGACCATTTTTCGAATAGTTGCGGGAGTGATGGTGGATGAGGTAGCTTTCTTCTTGACCATTTTTCTAAAATTTCCAAGAAATAAACACTAAGATTAAGAAATCGTCGATCGATAATAAAAGTGATTACACATTATAAAGATCATAATAGTCAAGATCACCACTTTAAATCAATGATATCGTTATGAATGACAACAAGTGAATCATGATTTTTCTCAACAAATCATAACATATATATAAGGACATAAGGATCGGTTCAGCATACATTACCAAGGAATAATATCACAAGACAAGAATATAAGAAATACAACCATAGGATACATAGAATACATCATTACATAGTATTGTTCACAACCATAGGTTACAACATCATAATTCTTGTTCCAAAGTTATAAACCAAAAGGATACAAGCCTTAATGCCTCATATGGCGGCTTTATGATACATACTAAGATAAAGATGAATAGGATCTACGCATCTTCCAATGCGTCATGACGACGGCGAATCTCCTCAACCATGGCTGTCAAATCTCGGATCTGCTGCTCACGTGCTCGATCTCTCGCCTCGAGGTCATCAATCCTCTCCTCTAGGATAGCAGTGTGAGCATGAGCGGATGCAAGCTCATGATGCAAGACTCTCTCTCCTCCTAAAGCAGTGTCTCTTAACGTACTAGAATCTCGAACTGTAGTCTCCAACCTCTGAGTCAATCGGTTCACGGCCTCTCTTGCTTCCACGATCTGAGTACTCATCATATCGAACACAATTTCAATGGAGTAGTGACCTATTACGAGGTTTTCGACCTCGTCCTCCAAGCTCTCTATCCTAACCAGTGGAATCTTATCATAATGCGCCAGGAGCTCACTCAACTAATCTTCGTGCCTGACGAGTCTCGTAGCCAATAGAGGAATGGTGTGGTGTACAGGTTCACCGGTAACAGGCAGAACTGGATCTGGTGCATTGGTTGAGCTCTCTCTAGGCTCGAATGAACTAGGTGCTCCCTCCTCTTCTCTCCAACATCGAAGTAAAAGTATCAAGAATGACCATTGCCTAGCACCAACTTTCTTCCTTGGTCCGGTCTCATTATCCACTTGAGTAGGCATGTACGGATCAGATGGTGATGGTGAATAACACTTGATGCAAAGCGGTAGAAGTGGCTCACTAAAAGTGTCCAACAGAGGTGATGTTGTAGGCGGTGATGAAACAGGAACAGTAGTGGTCTGATGGTAGAAGACAGTAGGTGGCAGTGGTGGTGAAGTAGCAGTAGGTGAAGCAGTAGGTGAAACTAGTGATGACTGAGTAGGTGGTGACTAAGCTGATGATGACTGAGCTGGTGGTATAACACGAGTCATAGTGATGGATCGCACACGCTTCCTAGCAGTGTGTTTGAAGGTCTTACCTTTAGGATGCAGTCTATAAGGCACTCCAAACGGCTCAGGATCATAAGGTTTAAGAATACGGATCCTACGTCGGCGATAACGGATCGCTAGGGAAGATGATCCAGAAGAGTCTGATGAAGCAGAGTCGGTGCTCTCGAATGACTTGGATGATCCATCATCCACAGTGACATCTGAAGCAGATAACCATTGCTGCGACTCATAGTACTGATCTTGGGTCATAGAAGCAAAAGCATTGTGCTCTTGAGAATGAGCAATCATAGCGGGAGCAGTAGGAGTTCGGGCAACTTCACCTTCCTCAAAAGGTTTAGTCTCGTCCGAAGCAGTAGCTGGTATGACTGGACTGGGATGAGCTGGCAATTTACTTATGATCTAGTGATGCATTAATCCTAATGCATAGAGTGGTCACGAAAGGGCGTAAGGCAGTGGTGTAAAATAGTCCCGTTTTAAAAGTGCGGTTATAGTCCAATTGTTTTTGAAAAACTATTTGGTTCTCTATAACCTTGGCTCTTATGCCAATCTGTAACACCCCCAAAAATCTTAATGACAGCGGAAGACTAATTCGGGTGTTACTTGAATGGAGATCATAGTCAATAATTATAGAAAACGACTCGAAAGAGACATTTTATTAAAATAGTTATCATTCATCGAAAACTCATAGTTTGTTACAAAACGTTGTAAATTGATCAAGTGTTTTTCCCAAAAGAAAGATCATGAGTTTGAAAGAAATGACAAGTTTTATGTTTTACACCACCAGATAAGCCTTGCCATGCCCCATTAGTTAACTTTATACACTTAAAACCTTTACTTTTCACACTTTACATTTTTAACCCAAACTTATATTTAAACTAGTTTAAGTAAATTACATGATCGGTCCTTGTGGTTTCCGTGTGCACATACACACGTACAACTACACCTTTATCTTTCACATATGGACACTTTTAGTCCTTAGACTTCCCATGCAAGTTCATACACGTACAAACTACCCCTTTAGCTTTTCAATATGTTACCCTTTGGACCATACGTTTCATATTTTTGCAAAAATAGTCCGAAAGTAAGTTTTATAAAATGAAAACTTTGTAAATCGATTCCAACTCATTTCCAACTTATAATTAGTGCTTATTGGCTTATTTTTAATCTATTGGGCCGGGTTAATCTCTCATTGGGCTTTATTTGGGCTTATTGGGCTCGGTAACTGGGCTTCAGACCCATTATTGTTTACGCGAGTTTATACAAGTGAACAAATGGCTATTATGCGTTTGAGTGGTGCTTCTAGTTGTTTCAGGCTCGTTTTAACTAGTGACGATGTGTCATGGTACAACTATTTCATGTGTATGACGCTAGTTGTTCATAAAATGTGCACACAACCTATGCTTCATGCGACAACTAAGTGTAACGAAATAATAAAAAATGAGAATGTGTCAAGGGTGACTTACAAACACTCGTATGAGTGGTGATGATCGATGGGATGGTGTTTCCAATCCTACCCCGTGTTCTCCTTATAAATGTTAACCGTATCCTTATTTTACCCAAGTTTCTTAGCGTTAAACCCCTTGCTCCTCCTAGATGTTCACGGTGGAAGACTTTGGTGTGTGATGAGTGTGAGTTTGCTTTGTGTTGGTGTTGTGTTTGTAGTATGGGAATAGTGAGTGTCTCGTGTGTTTATAAGAGAAGACAAGTATGGCTCTTCTTATATTTTACTTATTAGATTACCTAGACATAGAGATATTATAAATGTGATGGTCTTGTTTCATGCATGTTTTCAGCCGAGGGTTTGGGCGTGGGATTGTGATGTCGCATCGGTTTGGACATAGGGAACACAAAGACCTTTGGACAAGAGAGTCAAAACTAGTCAAAGTAGGATTAGTGGAAATTTTAAATTGTTTTAAGGTGGATCATGTGTTTTGTTTCCTTTTGTTTATCCACACACGCAACATAGTGACCAAGTGTGGAAGTATTGGTCTTGTTCTTTGGTTTCTTTTGCTCGTTTGGTTTGATTTTTCTCGTCCGATTACAAGAAAGGCAGCACAACATAATAATCTTAATTCCCTAATACATATACATGGGATTTGAGGTTGATCTGTTAGACGAGGCCCATAAAAAGAAAAGAAGGGTGTTGGGCTCCTCTAGTTAGTTCGTGTACATAAGCTAGGCCCAAATAGAAATTATTAGGGTGTTGGGCTTTACTCGTTGGTCCGTGAGCTAAGGCAAAGCCTAAAGGGATAATGGGGTGGGCTTGATCCGGTCATAAGGCCCATTAATGAGTTGGGTTGGGTCACGAGGTGGTATAAAGTCCAATGAGTTCAAGGCCCAATACGAATTTGAATATATTTTTATTATAATTAAATTCGTATTTTTTTTTACAAATTTTCACGTATTCGTTACGTATTTTAAGATTATCAGGATCGTGGGGAATTTTATTCTGATCACAATGGTATATTTATGAACGCTCAAACTGCGTTGATCATGCATATGCCAAATAATATGCAATTGTGATGTTTAGAAAATTTCATGACGAAATAGATCGTGTTTAATTTCTGATTAAAGCGTTAAGTAGATTGAAATTTTCCGGGAGCTTACATTATACGTTTTTGTCCGCTTTCTTTTGTTTTTATACGTTTTCGTCTGTTTTCATCCGTTTGCGTCTGTTTTTATACGTCTTCGTCCATTTTCTTACGTTTTCATATGTTTTTATATGTTTTCGTACGTTTTGGCTTGTCTTTCTTACATTTTTGTTTGCTTTTATACATTTTCGTTCGTTTTTAAACATTTTGGGCTATTTTCTTATGTTTCATACGTTTTTTTACGTTTTGTTCGTTTTATACGTTTTCATCATTTTCATACATATTTTATGTTTTAATACATTATCATCCGTTTTTATACGTTTTTGTCCTCTTTTATACGTTTTCTTATATTTACATTCGTTTTTATACGTTTTCGTCCATTTTTATACGTTTTCATCCGTTTTTATACGCATGAAAACGTATGAAAACGTAATAAAACATGTAAAAACGAACGAAAATGGACTAAAATGTAAGAAACGTATGAAAACATAAAAAAAGGCGAAGACATACAAAAACGGATAAAAACGTATAATAATGGACGAAAACGTATAAAAACAGATGAAAACGTAAGAAAATAGACAGAAACATACAAAAACGGTCGAAAACGTTCAAAATGAATGAAAACGGACTAAAACGTAAGAAAATAAACGAAAACTTAAAAAAACGGACGAAAACGTATTAAAACGTAACAAAACGGATGCAAACATTACAAAATGGATTAAAACGTACGAAAACGGACGAAAGCGTAGGAAAATGGACAAAAACATAAGAAAACGGACGAAAACGTATGAAAATGTAAGAAAACAGATGAAAACGTATAAAAACAGACGAAAACGTATAAAAATGGATGAAAACAGACGAAAACTTATAAAAACATAAGAAAACAGATAAAAACATATAAAAACAGAAGAAAACGTATAAATACCGATGAAAACGTATAAAAACATATGAAAATGTAAGAAAACCAAATTTTAAGTTATATACTAACGGCCGTTAGTATAAAGGACTAACGATGCCAAGTTTAGTAGTATAGTTTAGCACTTACATACAAAATTTGAACTTAAGTGTAGCATATTGGCACTTAAATGGACATGTTTATCATATTGGTATATATGAAAAGTATATTGTTTTTGACTTTTAGCCCCCAAAAGAATGATACAGTTGAAAGTTTAAGAGAGTGTCTGCTTTGAGGGTTTGGGTTTAGTTTTGAGTTAAAAAAACTTTTGTAAAAATATTAAAATTGTGTAAGCCTTAGCAAGGTGTTCGGGTTTTATAAAAAATGTGAGGCCGCTTTTCCACTCTTTTTATATCTTCAAACTTTATATTATTTTATGTATAAACTAATATATAAAATTCTTTTCTTCTCTTATTTTCTTTTTCTAACCATATAACAAAAATCCAAATAAAAACGAAATTTATATAATAACATGAGTAAAATACACCGTTCGTCCTTGAACTTGTACCAAAAATACACGCTGAGTCACTCACAAAAATTAAATACAACAGAGGTCTCTACTGTTTTCACTTTTTGCATCACTAAAGGTCCCTTTAACTAAATGCCGCCAGTCAACATCCGTTAAGTCCCCCATGTGCCTTGCACATGAGGGTAATTTTGTCATTTCATGTATTTGTTTTAATGGCTCACTTTTCTTCTTCATCTTCATTCACCACCACCAATCATTACAACCATCTACCACCACTCACCACAAAGAGTTAAAACAGTAGAATGAAATTAGTTCTTAGAATTAATGCAACTCTGTTTAACTATCATTTTATTAACGCAAAGATGACATCTCTTGACACGCAATAGAACTTCAGATACTTCATACTGTCCATTTTCTTTCAACATATTCCATATGGATTTGGCCATAACTTAGGTGAAGGAGAAATTTGGCAATATGGATTTAACTTATAAGCATTAACTTAACATTAATAGTGCTATGTACCAAGTTAATTCAAGACAAGAGAAGATGTGAAAAGCTATACAAATATATTTTAAAACAGTTTAACTTTCATACAAACAACCTTCTCACGTTTCTTAGTCAGAACATATGACTATCACTTCAAAAATGATAACAAGTTTTGAGTTTTGTTATGATACAAGAAGAAGAAGAAAATAGATTCTCAACACAAATTTGAGAGAAAACCAAATATACACAGTTACAAACTTTTGAGAGAGAGAAATAACGAAAATAGATAAGATACAAATGAGAGAAAAAGACTTTATATAGTCTTGACAACTAGGGCACTTGGTATCTCTGCTGTTCCACACATTGCTCCAAGTATTTCACCACTTTTAACATTTAGACCCTGCAATCACAAAAGAAACACAAGCACTATCCAAAGAATATAACAAAATTACATTTTCAGTATCTATAAGTCATAAACTATTCCTCCAAACATCCTTTGTATAGATTTTATCTTGTTATTTTAACGTTCCCCCTTAAGCTAATGTCTGTACAAATCAAAAAATCCAAGTAGATCACAAAATTTCTTATGATCCAGCACATTCAACCCTTTTTTAAAAACGTCAACAATGTTATCAACAAACTTCATTTTCACATTTTAACAATACCAGCTGAAACTTTTTCTCTTAAGAAAAGTAAATCAATCTCAGAATGTTTAGTACTTTCATGAAATATTGTATTAGCTGCAATTTGAATTGGAGAACTATTATCACAATGTATAGGAACCGAAAGAGATGTTTTTATATGCAGTTCAGCCAAGACTTTCATAATCCACATAACTTCACAAACCACACTATTCATTACGCTATACTTTGCCTCCGCCGAAGACTTGGCAAGAACAATATGTTTTTTACTTTCCAGGAAACCAGACTTTTACCCTGAAAAATAGAGTATCCAATAACAGATTTTCTTGTGGCTTTGCATTTAGCCCAATTTGAATCAACATACACATTCAGATCAAAATATGCACTCTTATTAAAGGATATACCTTTACCAGGTGCTTCTTTCAAGTACCTACGTACTCTGAAAGCTAACTTCAAATGTGACTAAAATGGTGCATGCATATGCTGACTAAGGACATGTATAGCATACTTGATATCAGGTCTAGTATGTGTTAGGTATATAAGCTTTCCAACTAACTTTTGATAGTTGTTTATACCAACTAAAGGTTTTGTCAACCACAACTTGAACTTTGTTAATTGCGCACTCCTTAGTTTAAATAGGAGTGTTGCAAGGTTTGCAAGCAAGCATACCAAAATCAGATAACAAATCAAGACAATACTTTCTGTGAGTCGAGTATAAACTGTTATTTGACTCTGGGACTTCAATGCCCATAAAATACTTAAGTTTTCCCAAGTCTTTTATCAAAAACTTAGAGCTTAAAAAAGCTTTAAACTTGTTTATTTCATCTATGTTATTACCTGTGACAACAATGTCATCCACATATACAAGTAAAACAATAAAAACCCCATCTTTACTTTTGATAAACAAAGAAAAATCAATTTTACTTTGCACAAAATCATTTCCAATTAACACAAAGGATAATTTTTCATTCCATTTCCTATGAGCCTGCTTCAAGCCATATAAAGACTTGACAAGTTTAGAGACACTACTATCATTTTTGTCAAAATAACTTTCTGGTAGAACCATGTAAACATCTTTTACCAGATCATCATATAAAAATGCATTATTGACATCCAACTTGTAGATAGGCCAATTTTTTTGCACTGCTATACCAAGAATGCACCTAACAGTGACAATTTTAACAATTGGTGGAAATGTTTTATCATAATCTATACCTTCTTTTTGATTATACCCCTTTGCTACCAACCTAGCTTTAAACCTCTCAACTTCACCATTAGACTTGTATTTAACTTTAAATACCCATTTACTTCCTATTGGCTTTCTGCCATTAGGAATATCAGGACAGTCCACGTACCATTTCTATTGAGGGCTTCCATTTCTAGATTCATTTCTTCAATCCGCCTAATATCATTAGCAGCCTCACTATATGACCTAGGTTAAATGATTTTATTCAGATTTGTTGAAAAGTTGTAATTTTCAAAACTTAATTTGGAATAGTTGACCTGTTTGCCAATACTGTATTTGACCTTTGTATCAATTTTATAGCCACTTAGCTTAACATGCATACTTTTTTTCCTAAAAGACCTTCTAGTATAAGTTTTAAGATTGTCCTGTCTGTTTGGAGTCACCCTGGTGATTAAAATAGATCCGGATAAACTTCATCATCACTCTCAAATTTTTTTTCAGTTTCCTCACGTATTACATTCTCCATTTCTACACAGACTGCTTCTGCTGATGGACTGTCATTAAGATGCCCACCATCAATCTTTCCAGTTCCATCAATATTTTCAGTACCTTCATGTGATAAGAGGTCTATGACCTCTTTCAATATTTTTTATCTGTCTCTTCATCATAATGTTCATTTGATTTAGACTCAACTTCCAGATCATCATTAAAAAGTTAAGAACATTTGTGTTTTGAAAAATCATTTCATATTCTTTATTATCAAAATTGTTTTTGAAAGGAAACACAGTCTCATAAAACTTTACATCTCCTGAATAAAACATTTTCTTACTTTCAAGAGTGTAAAACTTGTATCCTTTCTGTGAAAACGTAGAGGGGGGTGAATACGTTTCCGTTTCAAACTTAAAACTTTTGTATCAAATATAGTATAAACCATTGCATTTGCTAATCTCGACGGGAGGATGCATTTAACGCATTACGGCATGTAAGGCCAACCCCTTGACATCACATAAGATTCCGCAAGATTAATGGTTCATTATAAATCAAGTTTCACCATTATTAGTCCGGTTGCTTTTTCTTGATCAAGCGTATCATAATACGTAAAGTGTTGAATATAGTTTGTGACTATATGAAAGACCAAGTATGCATCACAAACATAGACATCAACCACATAGAAAATAAACAAAGTAATGCAAGAATAAAAGTAAAGTGATAAGTAAACGGATAGACAAACCAACACGAGGATTTATAGTGGTTCGGCTACAAGGACACCTTCCTTGCCCTACTCCACTCCCCGAGTCACCTACTCGAGAGTTCGTAATCACTACACCAACTCCTTATGGCGGAGAAGCCTTCACAACGTCGCCTACTCTTTTTTCGGTACTAGGCTAACCACCGGGTTCTTTCACTCCAAGGTGAACCACACCTACACAACGTTGCCTACCCTTTATACGGTGCTAGGCTAACCACCGGGTTCTTTCACTCCAAGGTGAACCACACCTACACAATGTCGCCTACCCTTTATTAGGTACTAGGCTAAGCACCTAGTTCCATTACTATGGAGGAACTACTACCCTTCACGACACAACACCTAATCTCAAGGAGATCCACTCCTTGTTACAACACCATCAAGGATATCACCATCCTTGGATCTAAACAAATACTATATGTATAACGATGCACCTCATCGATTATACGACCTAAGCATTCTTCACTAATGCCATTTACACGATCCTTCAGCACCTTTCACTAATGCCTTCAACACGGATCTTCGGCACTCTTCACTAATGTATTTGACACATCTATGACACTCGTTATGTTTTGTGGCCCAACATAACAAACCTTGTGTTTTATGGCACAAACACATAAACCATCTAGTCTAGTCATAGATACAAGAATATGATACTAGACAATATCCAAGACAATGTGTCTAATGGATATGAACTCCTAGACTAAACATCAAGAACCCAAAGTATGATGTAGTTAGTCTTCTATGAATGAAGATGACAAGTTTCCCAAGATTGTTGTATAAGATCTTCATGTGCTTGTATCTTGTGATGGGTGATCACTTCAGTAGGTAAGGAAGCAAGATCTCTAAGCTTGCTTTGGAGGATCACTTTGGAAGTATGCTTACAACAAATGAGAGTTAGAAGCATTATGATCATATGAGATGAGGGTGTTTTACATGTTTCTTAATGATCTAACTATCCTAGATTTGGTGGAGAGAAACTATGTGTGAAGGTGTAAAGAAATGGTAAGAAGTGGTTTGCTATTTATAGGCAAAAAGACCAAAACCATGTTCTGCCCCCAAGGATCCCTTCTGGAGGGATCCGGCCCTTGTAATTCCAAGGGATCCGTGGGTCATTTGAGGGATCCGTGCACGCTCCTCTTTACCCATAGTTTATGGGTTGAAACCATGGGCTATGGGTCATGGTTTTGAGTACCCACCAAGGTACAATGTATCTAGACATTGGGTATGGGTCTTGGGTCATGGGTTTTACCCAACACATTTACTTATGTTTATGTATTTTACAAAGTGTTTAACTAAACATGTTTAATGGTTTTTTAGGGGTTTGATCATAACGCAACATAACAAACATGTACGAACTTGTGTTGTAGCATACAAGGACTTGAGTCGTCGAGAGGTGTTGAGAGTATGTTGAGACAAAATATAATTAAAAGTAACTTATAAATTTTACGTTATGTATTACAAGTTACATGCTTGTCATCAACAAAACAAATGAGAATGTATAGATTAAATATCGTAATATTTGCACTAACAATCTCCCCCTTTTTGATGATGACAAAATATATGTAAACGTAATAGATAGGTAAAATGTCAAAGTTACTTGTGTCCGTACTTCCTATACATTACCTTCTTCGTTTACACTCTTCTTCCCCTTTTGTCGAAACAAAAAGGGTGTGTCCTTTCTCCCAAGAATGGTGAGTTTGCATCATCCCTAGTGAAGTTAAAATAAAAACACCTTATTGCTCCAATTGGCACACCACGCCAATACCTTCAACACGAAGCACTAATGACGAAGCTTAGCAACTCATGACTTTGAGCTTGCATGTCTTCAAAAGGTGGTGATCTCGCCTTTAAAAGGAACCTAGAGAATCACACACAAAAAAAATAGAAAGATCCTTTGAATTATGACCGTTATTGCCAACGGCTCAATGGATCAAATTTTTTAGGCTTAACCTACATCAAGGTTAGTGTTAAGAAGAAAAGAAAAAGGAAAAATATATGATGAGAAAGAAATCTCCCTTTTGTTGAAACACAAAGGAATTTTGAAGAATGAATGTGTGCATGCTCCCCCTTGACGGTTGCTCCCCCTTGTTAAAGGCGTCAAGTATTTTAGGAAGGCTAAGACGAAATTATTGCAAAATTTGAAATGTTTTAGCTTTGACGAAAAACTCCCCTTTATTGAGAGCGTCAAGTACTCCTAGTGTGTTTTGAAAATCTACAAAACAAAAAGTTAGTGCAAAATTATATTCGTCCTTGGACGAGTAAGTCATATGATGCACTTTATAAATGCTCGACGGAGGCTCCCCCTAGCTCGAGGGCGTCAAGAAGAACCTACAAAAAAAATGTAAAAGTTCGTCCATAAATAGACGAGAATCCCATACACATCAAAGTGTATATATATGAACCTACAAAGAAAGGATTAGTGTCAAAAAGAGAATAATCCTACTACTTGCATCATCATGATTGGTTTAGAGGTTGTAAGGTTTGTTCAAGGTAAGAAAAATATACTTAGGGATGAGACGCATTTCATTACGAAATTCACTCGGCTTTTGATGGATGTTTGTGGAGGATGGTTGAGCGACCATGAATTGTAGTGGTAGTGAGACACTTGTAGGATGTGGTTGACATAAGTAGTTTGTGGTTTGAGGTTGTGGTTGACACAAGTAGGATGTGGTAGAACATGAGACATACTTTAACACGTAGTTCATGAACTATACCTTGGACACGGTGATAATGATAGAAATCATCATTATGACTTAGAGGTATGGAATTTGTGGTAGAGGTGATGAAAGGTATCAAGGTGAATCTTTGACTTGGTTGATGACTCACTATAGGTGGTAGACATGATGACTTTGTGAGTAGTGATAAAAGTGGAGTAAGATGGTTATGATGATGCAAGATTAGAAATAACAAAAAAATTGTGCGAATGAGCACAACTTGACTTGATGATGAAATCGACTATTGTCATCCTACAAGAATCCAAAAGAGTTAGTACAAAAGGAAAACATTTATACCAATGGATATATTGTTCACATAAAATCATGAAACAAAAAGGAAGAACACGTAAAGACTCATATAAATGCAACTCATTTATAAACATATAGGAAACAAATAATCCTAAGTGTTGAACAAGTGCTTGTGTGGGAAAAAGGAAATTTGAAATGATTATCTAAAGAGATAAAGTTCCTACTATTCCACGGTTCCTCCGGTTCCCTCACTAGAGGGATCCGGCTAGCTTAAGTCTAGGGATCCAGCTAACAGATGAAGTGAAAAAGAGGTGATTGGGTTCTAGCAAGGTCTAGCACCTACATATCCTAAGTTACTCAATCTATTAAGTGTCTTATATGAAGATGGACTTGAATGATCAAGAGAGAATTGTTAGGAATTAGAAAATTCCATAGTGAAGAGTCAGTCACCCCAAATGTTATCTAGCTTAAGTTAGCTCATAGACTTGTCGTTAGTTACGTTATTTATCAGTTTATTAGTTAGTTATTAGTTTAGTTTAGCGTAGTGCAACACCGTGGAGGAAGGACGGGTCTTTACCCACTGTATCCCTGATCCACAGGCCGATAGGAGGTCGTGTATTGTGTAAGTATAAATACCCCTTCCATCCATGGAAGGGGTGGTGCTTTTCAATCTAACATTCCATACTTTTGAGAACCAAGTCTCTAGCAAGAAAACACCCAACTCTCTACTTCTCTCTCTAATGGCAAACATGTATTTTGATCATCCAAGACCACCCGAATCATCAACACAATAAAATAAACGATCCTACAATTGGTACCAGAGCCAGGTTTTTGTGTTTTGATGATTTGTTTGTGGTTCGAATCTTGTCGTAACTGTTTTTTTATATACTTTCTGGTGTCAAAAAGTTTTCACTGAATTCGTGGTATAACTGTTTTAATATAGTTTTGTGTCTCTTTTGGTCTAAACAGTTTATATTATCATTTTTAGACATCCTTTTTTTTTGTTACCAAAGTTGTATAATATGGTGGTCATATCTGTTTTGTCAACATGGGTCATAAGGTCTTCCAATATCACATTTTTTCTGGGTAAGAGGTCTTAAACAGGTTTAATACATAAAAACATATGGTCATTTTGAGGTCAAAAAGTTGCAAATTTTTAATGTTTTTCTGGGTTAATATGAAGAAATGGTCGAAAATATGGTCGGAAAACTCATCGAATAATGTCAAATATCCAGTTAGCGACTTGTAAAAAATGTTTTTTTTGTTAGCGAGTTGACTATTGAGTCACTTGCTGTCATGTCGACTTAGTCGTGGCGACTTAGTCGTGGCGACTTAGTCGTGGCGACTTGGCTGGCGACTTGACAGAAAGAAAGGTAGAAGAAGAATGACCATGACCCACAACATATACCAATACCATAAACAAGACTCGACCTCAGTTATAACCATCATCAGTCCAATGGATCCAAACCAATACCGACTCCAAACAAAAACCAATCATCTAATCCCAAGACCTTGACTCACCCCAAGACCCTCACAATCACTCATCAAAGACTAACTAAGACTCGAACTGAAAAGCTAACATCAATAAATCTCAGATTCATTTCGTGGTGATTCAAAGGTCTACCAACCACTGAAGGTTTTATACACGAAAAAATTCATCACTGATTTAATTTAGAAGCATGTGCCTCTTTATTGACTATTTGAACTAAAAGGAAGAGGTTTATAACAACCATGTTATACCCTCTCCTTGGTTCGTTTAAGACGTGAAAAACATGACAGATAATTAAACCTACCCGAGACCATATATAGAATGATCATGAAGTCCTTTTCCTGATTTATTGGTCCGGATTCACGAGCACATTAAAACAAGGCTTGTACTAGGATGTATTTCGTGATTTGAGATGTGATTCGTTTATGATTAGGCTCGTTTGATGTGAACTTTTGATATAGGAGATGCATTATTTTCTCAGATCTGTATTTGGGAGAAAAAGTAGCAGGGAGGCGGATATTTTATTAGAAGTGATTAGGGTTAGGATAAATATGAGAATTTTTAGGGTATTTCACTCTTAATACTCGATCATTAGTTGTAGCTGGATCGGGTTTGTGGTTTCTGTCTCGGGTTGGATCGGCTTTCATATATGGACTATGGGCTTAGCGATTATGATTAAGGGCTGGATCATGAGGTAGGCGATTATGATTAAGGGCTTAGAAATCATATATGGACTTCATTGTGTTAGTGATGTTACCAACTTGTTTATTTAAGCTTCAACATAATCATGGTATGATATTAAAAGTTTTAAGGCGTTAACTCTGATATTTAGATCAGCTTTTTTTATTTACATGGTATTTAAAAATTGGATGGGATATATATTAATTTGATACCATGGGCCTTTTATTGTTATGGATGCACATATAACCATACAAGTATGTGGATAAATCATGGGTCCATCATTTCGTCATGTATATTATTATGGTTTGGAAGTTGCTTGGTCAGTATATTGTTTTGGGCCTCTTGGTTTTTGATTTGATTTCATGGCTATTTACGAATAGAGTGGGCATGGATTGGAGTAGTATAAGCATTTTATTCAGACCATATGGTGCATTATGATACTTATCATTGGGTCGGGCTTGATCAATATATATATGATGATTTGGATTTGGATGACAGAATTATGGGCTTCTCAATATTGGATTGCTTCTATGTGGTTTGTTAATGAGACTTGACGAAGTGATTCGACCATCCATTGAGTTATGAGGTTTGCTATTTTGGCGAATAATTTTCACGAAGAATAGTATGTCATGGCTTGATTTGATTATTGGAAAATGTTGTCTACGGGGTTGTTTGGACGGTATTTCTTATTTGGATTTGAAGTGAGGTTTTTCCGGGGGTGTCTGCTTATTTCGTCTTCTTTCTTTCTACCCTTCCGCGAAGATGACTTGTTTGGGCATTTATAGAGGGTGATAAAGACTTGGCTATTTAGTTACGGTTGTGATTCTTTCTCGCTTAACCCATAACGTAGCTATCACTTCGGTGTCTCACGCAGTTGAGAATATGTCTAAGAGGTTTTGTACATTGGGTACACCGTTTCTTTTTCACGAGGATTAGTACAAGTTTAAGTAACAAATCTAGGGAATTCTACTTCATGATCAAGTTTGGTATATCAGGTTTACTTCACCAAGTGGTCACAGCAACAGCCGACAGAATATGTGGATGATGTGTTTACCAAAGTGTTTACTGGATGATTGATGATATGGATGATGTTGGATAATGAATCGCTGATGAACCACTGCATGTTCCCCTAAAACAGATATTCACCGAAACCAAAGTTGTCATAACACGTTCAAGCTGACATTGTTTACGGTTTTGTCTTGATTTTGTAAAATCCCGCAGTAGAACCTATTTCTCGGTTTAAATCATAGACTTGTAAAATCCCATAACAATGGAAACATCCTGATAATAGTAAGGTTCATTTCCGGACCTATCTTACGGTTTATTCTTGGTTTTGCAAAATCCCGCGAAAGAACCTATTTCTCGGTTTAAACTATAGAATTGTAAAATCCCGTGATGATGAAATCATCTTGGAGAAAGGAAAGCGTATCTCAGGGTCTTCTGATGCTGGTGTTACGGGTTTTGTTTCGAAGAAGGGATAAAAGGGTGTACTTCATGAATTGGATGTGTGTTTGGATATTCGTCATGGCGGTTTGGTTTCTTCAAAGTTTTACGGGGTTATGCTCATTAAACCATGGTCGGGATGAAACCATTATCACAGTTCACTTAAAAAGTCAAAGGAGGCTAGATTTGAGCAGTTCAGAAGATGTGACAACGGCGTTAATTCGGTATTATTTATTTGAGGTTGAAGTGAATTATCACGGGCGAGTGTACTTAGTATCTGAAGGTATCGGGGATGGATGGATGAAGATTCTTCATGATCCTTGTTCGAGCTTATTATCAAAAACGAAGACTTGGAAATCTAGTTATTGTTGGGTGTCTTTTACCTTTTCTTTTACCACTTGGGGGAATTGGGCTCGTGTCACTACAAAATAACTATCACTTTAAGGAGTTACGTTGTAGTGCTCAGTGTCACATTTAATTGCGGATTTTCAAGAGGTGATGTACCTCTTATACTTGATGGTTGGTTGGTTGAAGAGTATAGAGTACTTAGAGATTCAAATGGGCATGAAGTCTCGACACCGCTCTTTGTTACATATGTGCAAGTTTAAGTCACGAGTTCGGGTTAGTTTACTTCAGGGTCAAATTCATCATATTGGGTTTTTCTCCATCAGTTGTCACTACAAAGAGCCTACTGAATGATAATGGGGATGATTACATGTTTTGCTAAGAGAGTTGAAAAGAGAGAGATTATGACGTCTGATCACATCAGTTCAGGCCTCGTTCTCCAAAGAAAAGAAATGTGTACGTTTCAGTGCCCATTATCTTATAAAGAAGAGAAATCTTCTTATGACGTATGAACACAACAGTTCATGCCTTGTTCTTCAAAGAAAAGAAAAGTGTACGCTTCAGTGTGCTTTATCTTCTGAAGAAGAGAAATCTTCTTATTATGACCATTCTCATCAACATGCTTCATACTTTTTCCATGCGCTTCAGTCATCAAGTGAACCGGGCTACCACTGATTGTTTTCTCATTCCACTTGCTCGATTATAATGAAGATGGTGACATCATGTGCTGATTTTGCGGGAGAGAAGTGTGAATAGAACATTCGGATGATTTTCACTTATTTAATCAAGAATGGCAACTCCGTATGCAATTCTTGAGGGGGAGAAGAAGTGTGAATTTTTTGCATGATTGATTAATATTTGAGAATATATGGTCAAAAGGCTCCTAACTCATGTAAGAACCGAGCTTCTTCTTATCGGATCATCTTTACATGGAGTTTCTTCTAAGAGCCGTTGGTTGACATCTTCACTTGGATTGATGAGTTTATCGAAAAAGTGCTTCCGGTTAATGCTTCACGTATACATCAACATGATGATTTCGAACAATCTCTCTGTTCTTGTTTGATGTGATTGGTAGTTTGGTGTTACCATCTTGTGTGTTCGTTGCGTCCTGATTGCTGATTTCCTTGATGAACATCTTTCTGTTCTTGTTTGATTGGGAGAGATTTTAGTTAAGGGGACTTGCAAGATGTAAGTTAATTGGGATGCTTTTTGGTGATGTTCTTATTTTTTGGTGAGTTGAAGATGTTAACTATCTATTCCCCAACTGCACAATCTTGAAGAAGGTCGAGTCTACAGTCTGTTCTACATTTTCTACTACATGTTAGAAGACTAAAGACGAGTTACATTTAACGATCTAAAGACTTCTTCTTAAATCTGGGCATTTATCAAATAGATTGTCGGTGTTAGGTCACTAGTTTTACAAACACAAGTTATAAGAGAAGAGATGAAGGCGGATGAACAAGTTATCACACACACACACGTATAATAATACGGTTAAGGCAAAGAGAGTGAATGAAAAGAAAACTTGAACAACCAACCCTCAAATGAGGGTTTACAAGGGTATTTATAAGAGGGAAGCTAGGGCAACACTCCTAGTTCCCATCCTTTCTTATATGGGCTTGGGCCTAAGCTTATGGGCCTTCTACATAAGCTAGACCTTAAACAAACATAAAGGCCATAATAAAGCTACCTATTACATATGAAATATAAATACTTGAAATACTGTTTAGGAGTGATTCCAACAATCTCCCCCTCAAGTATATATGAATGTAAACGGTGAAGGCGTTGATGTAATAGTAGCTGTGACGTCTTCTGACATTCTTCTTTCTTGTGAGAGGAATTGCCTTGATTCGAACAATCTCCCCAGTGTAGAGAGATAGTTATCCTTGAACAGTTATGCTTCGACGTCATCTTTAACTTTGTTCTATGATCATTGTTCTTTGTGGTGAAAGTGATAGTATGTTGTTGTCAGCATCAGTCTGCCTCAGGTCTGCTTCGCTGCTCCAGTGTCTCCATGTCATTCTTCAACATGCTTACACGCTCTATGACGTTGGAATTCAATACTGATGAAGTTCTCTAAGTCTTTAATCTTTGTAGATTCTTTGGTTTGACGAAGAATCATTCTGACGGTTGTGTTGCTTTTGAATAGAACTTCCATTAGTGATGATGTTGGCGTGAGCATGAGAAGAATCAGCACGATCATCCCGCTCCGGAGCATCCATAAGAAGAAAACATTTTAAACGGTTAGTAATAAGCGGTTTCCGGCACTTACAAGTTTGAACTTCGAGAGTGTTAACAACATAGTGTGAAAACACAACTCTAATTCTTACAAAGGCCGTTCCTGAACTGGAGTCCCACAAGTGAGATAACGCAATGTACCGAAGTACATATACAGTTCAGATGAGTCGCTAAGGTACACCGAAGCATCACCTCACGACTGTAGACCGTTTGAGATACACTCCGCGTAATCCACGGGGAGTTACCGAAGTGACCTGCTGTCAGGGCTGTTTGATGTTGACCCTGGCAGGAGTTTCCATTCAATCACTGAGGATCACAGATGTGAACCTCTCATAAATGTTCTCGACAGATTGCTAAGATCTGTGAAGGAATCGATATGAACCACTGATAATCTTATTTGTTGATCATCAAGTGATTAAATGTCAAGTGTTCCTAAGAGATCTTTTGATGGATCTCGTGGATCTAGACTCAATAGTGCGTTTTGGTTTTCCTGAGCGGAGACTAGGGAGAGGGTCTCCTTCTTCAATACCAGCGATCTCTAAGAGAAAGCCAATAGTTTACGTAGGGTTCCCTGTGAGAATGAAACAAGCTTCTGTTGAGAAAAACTTGAGTGGCTAGGAAGGTTTAGTGCATGCGTCACTGGGTCCATGATGACTTTTGATCTTCAATACCGGTGTCACTAAGTGACAACCAGTAGCATATGAATTGAACCCGGTGTCTGCCCTAAGTTGAATAATCAGGAGGGCTATTTCTTTTCACCCTTTACTTTACATTTCTTTTTTGATTCTTCAACTCCTTCTTTCTCTGATTCTCATTTTCTCCTTTTTTATAATCATTCATAAGGATTTCTAACACTAACTAATGGTAGTGTCCTTGGGTAGATCCCTCCGGCTCTGGCGGATCATAGGACGGTTATTCCTAACCTTAGTCACCTTATAACTCCATGACTAACCTATGTTGCCATTAAAACCACTGTATGTGAAAATATCTCTCAAAGGGTTTATAAATGAAAAACATGTTTGAACCACTGTGAGAGATGAGGTTTTGCATAAATACTCCCCCTCCACATGTGCTTAATAGTTTTAATGGTTAAATGCACAGTGAGGAAAGAGCGCGCACTTTTTGAATTGATCCACTGAAGATAGACAATCCCCCGCG
Organism: Chrysanthemum seticuspe; assembly: GCA_019973895.1. Taxonomy (NCBI): domain Eukaryota; kingdom Viridiplantae; phylum Streptophyta; class Magnoliopsida; order Asterales; family Asteraceae; genus Chrysanthemum; species Chrysanthemum seticuspe. Next base: position 258,278,842 of record BPTQ01000009.1, read on the forward strand.
AGACACGGTTACGTTGCATAGTTAAAGAGTTGCATTGTCAGCTTTTAGGTGACAACTAGCTCTAATAACTACCTTGAAGGTGTAGACAAACCTCGAAAGGTTGTCATACCCGTCAGAGTTCATGTCTATCAAGAGTTTCTCGAATGGTACTTTCTACTTGGACAAGTCCTTTGCGAGACACGTTTACATTACTAGCGAACTAGCTTGAAATTATTACCCGTCCAGGACAAGTCTTTTCGAGTTACAAACAATTTAGTACCGTCAATTCGTTGGTTAAGTCTGAGGTACACAGATTCATTTGCATTTTGCACAACATATTTCTTATCTCACAATTTTCTCCCCTTCAAAAATGGCATATGAAAATGTTATTTTTGAAACGTTTGAGAATAAATATGACCATTTCGAGTGTTGCGGGAAGAGTGACCACTGTGAACAATTTGTGAACAAAGTTTTCAACAAATACTCCCCCTCAACTAGTGATATAAACGGTTGAGGTTTTAAAATCATATGGGGAAGTACTTGTCTTTTTGAGCAAAACCTTGAAAAATGAAAGGTTTGATAGGTTTTACTCAAAAATAAGAAGCTTTCGCTCCTTTTATAAGGATTGTGGCACTGAGGCGTACCACAGGGTCCTTTCTTGACAATTACGGGTTGTACACTGTTATGTGTGCACAAGCCATAGACATATATAATCACACATCTAAAATTATATGAAGGAAACAATTCAAGGGGTACCAGGAAGTGCAGTGATGTTCCCAGGAGTACGAACAGGGCGTTGATAGCCGGTGATGTTGATCCTGGGTCGACCACCAACAAAACTTTCCAACGTTCTGAACTGATCCCTTCTGAACAACCGTTCATCAATCATGGTGATGATCCTTCTTACATCCCTCCTTTCCTGAGAATTCCAGCGCTTAGAAGACCCAATTTTCAGGAGTATATCCTTCAACCTGTACGCCAATCTATCCCTAACTCGCTTCAAGGTATGATCCCCGAATTTCTGAAGTTCATTACACGCCATTAAGTAGTTTCTTTGAAGTTCACTGTGGTAAACAACTCCGAATGGTTTGCTGATGAGCGTATATTGAGATAGCTGATTGATGTCGGGAAGATCAAGCGTTGGAGGAGTGAGGTTGACACGTTTCTGATATGATTCAACGGCAAGCTGAAGATCTTCAACACGTTCTTTGATGACAATGCGTCTGATGAAGATGAGCAGTGACTTGATGAATTCACGTTGTACTTCAGTTGGAAATTGTCTCATGCGACCTTGAACTTTGGCAAGGTACATGTCTTCAATATCGTTAATGTTCAAATTCTCAAAGTCAGCTTCAGAGAATGCATAGTCCCTTTCGTCTTGTCTTTTGACCACAATCTTCTTGAGAAAAGTGTAGTCCCATTTAGACGATAGACCAACATGTTGGATGGCCACGATACTTTTAGTACTGAACACTGCATGTTGAGACTTCTGGACCAAGCAGCTTTTGTAGTAGATTCTTCGGCGTTCCGGCCAATGGTGAATCCCATACATTGCATCTTGGTCATACGCTACCACTTTGTCGGAGAACATGTGGGTAGCACGTTCCTCGATGGCTATACAATCAGAGTATATTGCAGCAGGGAATGGAAGTGTCAGAGATGTAGCGTATTTCCTTGAACCATCACCACCGTGTTGAAGAAAATCTAAGTCTTTGTTGAAGAAATGTCTGAAAGGAATCCTAGGCTGATCAGGTTGGCCAATGGTAGGTAGAGGTCGAGACCAGTCGGTGTAATATGGAGGATTGTCCCGTTTTGTGAAGTCGATGTTTGCTTCTGGGTTGAGCCAATCCATGTTATTAGACATGGCTCGAGCAATGTTTTCAAGGTGATATTCAACCTCGATTGCACTTTCCGAGCTGTCTTTCAAAAGTAGGAATGCTTCATTCTTGATGCGCTTCAATTCAGATTTCGTCATCTTCTTCACACGGAATCTTTCTTGCAAAATCTTTGCATGCTCCAAGGTACTACCGTCTACCAATTCTTGACCTTCTTCAGGGTAGGGAGTGTTGTTAACAAGTGTAGCAAACCAATCAAATTCTTCAGTTTTATCGTCATCTAGCCATCATATGACGTCAGTATGAAGCGTCTTCTTCTTCTTTTTCGAAGGCTTAGATGATGATGCTGGTTTCTGTCCTTGTTTGGGAGAGGTGGGTTGTTGTTGGGGCTCAAGGACCTCTTCATCGTCACCACCCATATACTCAAAGTAATCACCTGTTTTTTGAGTCAGGGGTGGTAACTTGGAATCGTCCCGAGGTTTATCAGTAGAAGACCGAGGTGGAGGAGACTTTTGTTGAGAAGAAGTCCGTTGTAGAGGAGGTGGCATCGAAGAAAATTCACTAGATTGCTTCTGACGTTTGGGTGCAGAGTCCTTGTCCTTATCATCGTCATCTCTTGGCCGTTTGGGTTGATCTGCTGATTCCTTGCATGATGATCTGAGTTGAAAAGCAAGTAGATCTTCGAAAAATTTAGCTTCATCTGAAGTAAACATTCCAGATCGCTTTGACATTTGCATCACTAGTTTAGCGATTAACTCAGATTCAGAGAGATCAGCTTCTTTGGCCATTGTATGTTTAACCAATGCGACGATGTTAGGGGTGAGTTGTCTGGAAAATACTTCTCTAGTCACACCGGGGACAGTGTCGAGAAGAAACTTGTGGGTATGATCTCTTGCTGTCTTCTCCAGTTCCTTTTGGACTTTAGGAACGATATCCTGAAGGTACTTGTTAGTGTAACCCTCGATCATTTCGTTCAGTTCCTCTTTACGATGACTCTTCATGAACTTCTGAACAAATTCCCTTTCTTTCTGCATCTTGTCTTTCTCATCATTTAAGTACTGTATTTGGTCAGCAAACCAATTCAGTTTTCTGTAAAGTATGTCCTTCTTTCTGACTTGTTGGACAGCTTTCACAATTCTTTCATGAGTCTGAGAAATCCAAGAGCGAGGTGGTTTCTTCACAGATTTGGATGATGATCTGGTTGACTTCTTTGATGGTGGTGGTGATGAATGAGATGAAGAGTCTGATGATGAGGAGACATGAGGAGACTTCAGGTCCTTAGGAGTTTCTGAGGTTTTCTCCTTTGAGTGTGTTGGACTGTCTAGAAGAAACTTTGTATAATCATCATCGTCATCTCTAGACTTTTCTTTCTCAGACTTCTTGGTTTCCGGTTCCTCAAAGTCATATCTGATAGTATCCTCCACAAGCTGTTGTTGTTGCAGAAGAGTGGTGGTACCAGATCCCTTATCGGGTCGATTAACCGCATCAGGATCTGGAGAGGAGTGGGCAGCACCACTTGATCCTCCGGGGCCACCCATTTGATCTTTAGCAAATTCTTCAGCCTTTTGAAGGTGTCTGACGATTGTAAACTTCTTCCTGTATGATTTATCCAGTTGCTCTTCTTCTTCTTCAGAGCTCTCATCATAGGGTACAATTGCTGGAGTCTTCCCTTTTTCTTGGACAGCTGGAGGACTTGGAGGTTTTGCTACTGAGACAGGTGCTTCGGTTGTCGTTGCAGAGTAATGAAACTCTTCATCTGTATCAGTATCTTCAGAGCTCTCGTCCCTAAGCTTTCTTTGTGGTTCAAGTGTGGGAATAGGTTCGGCTTCCTTTACGGGAACAATCCTTTTAGAAGGAGGATTCCTTTTAGGAACCTTCCTTTGACTCACAGTACTTGTTGTGCTTCCTGCACTTCCTCTTCTGGTTCTTCTTACAGGTGTTCCAGAAGATTTTTCGTCGAGATGACCAACTTTGCCTTGTCTAACTGCTTCCAGATACCTTTTGTACGTTTCGAGCTTTCTGACATCTTCAGTTAAAAGGAAATCTGGCAACACAGCACCTTGTTTCTTTGTAGACGATTCCTTGATTCTGACAGATAGAATAGGTTCCGTCAACATATCGTGATTGTCGGGGTCATTGAGCCTCTTGGGAATATCAGGATGAAGTCCAAGTGCTCTCTGGATCAACAGTTTAGTATATCTGATGTAGGGAATCTTTGAGCCAAGCTTGTTGAGAAATGACATCATGTCATCCCAAATCAGAGCTTCGATAGCGATGTGTTTCATGTTGACCAATGCCCAAAATATTTGCAGTTCCATGAGCCTAGGATGCTCATAGCCACTGTCACGACCAGAAACAGACTTGGTGATGATCATGTAGAGAGTTCTCCATGGTTGAGGAATACTCTTAAGCTCTACGTGAGAATGTTTGGTGATTACTCCTGTAGCCTCGTCATAACCGATATCGATTAAGAATTGGAGAGTGAGCTCTTCAGCAGGTGTGGCATATAGTTTGGTTGGATCGACTTCAGGAATTAGGAGAACAGCCCTTAAGTCTGCAGGTGTAATGGTGACTTGTTTGTGATTCAGAGTCACCGTCACAGCAGTTCGTCCTTTGACCCTTTCCATAGTGTTCCAGAACTGTTGGATATAGATCTTAGGGACAGTTGCAGAGTGAGTGAGCATATTCTGATACGGATGAGTCCTCAGAATATCAATAGCAATTAAACACGAAGATTCTGAGCAAGTGAGGGTGTCAAAGTCAACACGGAGATTATTCTTTCCTATCTTCATTGGATAGCCATAAGGATAGATATCAGCAATGGAGAGAACTTCAGATGCATCCACATTCATTTGTTCAGCCATGTCGTGATCTGAAATAACATTAGCCAAAAGAACCAACATATCGAAAGACATAATGTTAGTCAACAGAAGGTCTTATTGTCTAGTTATTGAATGTACAGTGATAATGATTGTTACGAGTCCTAAGTCACTTGTATGTCCAATAGTCTAGTGACGTCGTGAAATGTTTCGTGAGTTAGTTAACTTTAAGTTTTAAAGTTTATGTTATCACTTATTGTTCACAACATATTAGACAATTAAGTTTATTAGTGACATTATTGGATTCGTGACGTTATGATTAGTTTATTTACAAGTTTGTACATGTAACAATTCATCATGAAGGTCAATCCAGGGTTAAGCGTAGTTTTAGCAAAGTTAAGCGTAAACAGTATTGACATATGCGTAGACGAAAGCTTACGCGTAAGAAATGTTACGCGTAGGAAAAGGGGAACCTTATGCGTAGAGCTTACGCGTAGGCGTATATATACCTTACGCGTAAGGCTTACTCGTAAGAGTAGACCTTATGCGTAGAGGTCGCTGTTTATGCATATCCTTCACAGGATACGCGTAGTCCATTGTAGAACCTTACGCGTAACTGTTATGCGTAGGATTATTCTTACGCGTAACATGACTACGCGTAGGGTAATCCTTATGCGTAGAGTTGCAAATGACCTTGATTCTGAGTTTCACGAGTAACAAGCCTGAAATAGAACCATCATATCATCAATATTAACACATAAATTCATTTTAACAACAAATCATGGCAAGAACACTTGTTAAGCAGTTATGCGTAGAACTGTATACGCGTAATCCAAAACCCTAATAGTTTAAGAATTACGCGTAACAATTCTAACCATGGAAATTGCACTAAACGTTTTCTGGTAGGTCTAAGGTATTGTGAGAGTCTACTAACCAAGTTATAACATCCAATTCATGGTGAATCGAAAATACCCAAACTCAAGAACTTTAAACCCTAATTCCAAATTGTTAATAATTTAGAGTTTCTGGGTGGTTATAGAGCAAGGATATCCTCAATTCAACATCATAAGAACATAACCCAACAATCTTTTTGACCAAAACACTTCTCATTTTGAAAAACCCAATTCGACTTATAAACCCTAATTTTCAAAATTCATCAATTCGTGTTTCTGGGTTTGTTTTGAGGATAGAAAACATATCATTGACGTTTTTAAAGCCTTTTGATATTATCTTTTTAGCCACAAACACATAACACATGATCATGTGTTCTTACGCGTAAGCGAAGAACACAAAATCACCCATATCAGTAGATTTGACCGTTGGATCCTTTTGAAATTCAAAACCAATGTTTAAAAATATGTTAGAAACATTAATCCACTTACAGTATGATGATCAAAAACACAGATAAGATGAACGAATTTTAGGCGTAGGATCTTGTTAGGTTTAGAGTAATAAATGTGAAGTGGAAGTTAGGTGAAGGTATTTATTAAAGTTAACTTTAACATTTTGACAGTTTTGGTCCCTCCACCTTTTCCATGTTCAAACCAAGCCATTTAACTTCCATTTTTGGTTACCAAACAAAGTTTTTAGGAAAGAAACATGACGACACTCCCCCTCGACTTAAGAAATAATGAAAGGTTATAAATTTAGTCCGAGGAGTGTCATTAAACCAGAATATTCACCACCATTGTAAAATGAAACAACCGAGATATGAAAACATGCAAGTACACTGATGTTTCGAAACAGTTAAGTGAAAATTTTCTCCCCCTCAACACTTGATCGTAAAAATACTGAATTTTGAGAGATTATAGTGTTGAAGGAGGACATGTACTTGCCATGTTGAAAGATTATAGATAAGAAGAATATTTTTGTTGTTTTATAAGATTTTATATTTTTGTATTTTGTTTTTGAAAAATTTATTTACAAAAGATGTTTTGGTGTTTGACAGGTTTTTATGACTGTTTTAAGAGGTCATACAATTCCTCTTGAGTCAAACACCTCATACCAATCCGGTGGACCAACTCATTAAACCTAGCGGGTGGCAAGGCTTTGGTGAGAAGATCTGCCAATTGGTATTCTGTACCCACAAAGTATAATTCAACGGTACCCTGTTCCACGTGGTCCTTGATGAAATGATAGCGTAGATCGATGTGCTTTGATTTCGAGTGCTGAACTGAGTTGCATGAGATCGCAATGGCACTCCGATTGTCGCAGTACATCGGGATTCTGTCAAATACGTAACCTTAGTCCTTGAGTTGTGTTCGCATCCAGATGACTTGAGCACAACACGCGGACATGGCTACATATTCTGCTTCGGTTGATGACAGCGATGTACAATCCTGCTTCTTTGATTGCCAAGACACCAGTTTATCACCAAGAAATTGTAGAGCTCCTGAAGTACTTTTCCTTGAGTCTAAGCATCCTGCGTGATCAGCGTCTGAAAAAGCGATTAGTTCAAAACCATAATCCTTCGGATACCAGATCCCCAAGTTAATGGTTCCCTTGATGTATCGGAGGATTCTTTTAGCCTCAGAGAGGTAGGTTTCAGTTGGTCGCGACTGATAACGGGAGCATAGATAAACGGCAAAGACAATATCAGGCCTGCTAGCTGTTAGATACATGAGAGACCCAATAATACTTTGGTATTTGGTAGGGTCAACTAATTTCCCATGTAAATCAGCATCTAACTTCTTGGTATGAGCCATTGGTGTGGCATAAGTGTCACAGGTTGTCATTCCAAATTTGTTTAACAGTTCAAGGACATATTTGGACTGACTCAAGAAAATACCACGGGGTGATTGATGAACTTGCAATCCTAGAAAGAACGTAAGTTCACCCATCATGGACATTTCAAAATTTTTCTTCATTAGTTTTGCAAAAGCGATTGAAAACTTTTTATGTGTAGACCCAAAAATGATGTCATCCACGTAAATTTGAACAATTAAGATATGTGCCCCGTGATATTGTATAAAAAGAGTTGGGTCAACCGAGCCTTTGGTGAAATTATTGGCAATGAGGAAAGATGATAGCTTATCGTACCATACCCGAGGGGCTTGTTTGAGACCATAAAGAGCTTTGTTCAGTTTGTAGACATGGTTCGGGAACTCAGGATCAACGAATCCATCTGGTTGGCTGACATAGACCGTTTCTTTAAGTTGTCCATTGAGAAACGCCGTTTTGACATCCATCTGATAGACCGTCATATTCATATGAGCTGCGAAGGCGAGAAATATCCGAACAGCCTCAAGACGAGCAACCGGAGCAAAAGATTCTTCAAAGTCTATTCCCTCTTCCTGACGATAACCCTTAGCAACGAGACGTGACTTGTTTCAGATGACGTTCCCTTCAGCATCCAATTTGTTTTTCCAAATCCATTTTAGACCAATGACGTAGACCCCTGTTGGTCTTTCAACCAGTTCCCATACTTCAAGACGTTTAAATTGGTTGAGTTCTTCCTGCATGGATTCAATCCAGTTGTCTTTTGTCATTGCGTCTTTAATGTTTTTAGGCTCAGATTGGCAGACAGTGAGTGCATAAATGCAATGTTCACCGTCTGTGTGAAGACGTTGTCTCGTAACGACTGGTTGATTCGGGTTGCCAATAATGTTAGCCAGAGGATGGTCTTTTGTCCATCGGTGTGTAAAGGGTTGATGTTGGTATACATTGTGCAGATTCTGAGGATTCAAATGGTTTGTTGAAGATTCTGCGACATCTGGTGCAGCAGTCTCATTAGCAAACGGTTTAAAGAACACATTTGGATCAAAATCTGCAGGTGGGGGTACTTCATTCAGAATATCATCAGCTGGTTCATCATTGTTGGAAGCGGTGTGTTCAACTGTTGTGTTGGAGTTAACTGGTGTAGGTGCATCTTCAACAGTAGTTGTTGTAGCAGGTGTATCAGGTATAGGAACATTATCAGGTTGTGCAGCGGAAACAGCGGATATACCTGGAGCACGTTCATCATTTTTGTCACAGAACAGAGGAGCAAATAACCTTTCCATTTGTTGATGAGTTAGCTGAGGGCTTTCTTCAGCTGATGATGGGGGTTGAGGGAAGTTTAAACGGTTGTGACCGGGTTCTAAGCTGTTATACTCAGAAGCCATTTCCGTGAGTTCATCAAAATGAGCATGAATCGTTTCCATTACCTCCTTAGTTCGACGATTCCAGATTCGGAAACCTTTAGAATTGTCACAGTATCCAATAAAGACTCCAATATCAGCTTTGGCTTTGAGCTTTCCAAAATCATCACGGTCATTATTCGGATAGCAAAGGGATCCAAATACATGAAAGTGTTTGAGGTTCGGTTTATAGTTGTGGACAAGCTCGAAAGGTGTTTTGTTGTGGCGTTTTGTGATCATAGAACGGTTTTGAGTATAGCATGCAGTAGATACAGCTTCTGCCCATAAGTAATCTGGAAGTTTAGCATTGATTAACATTGTTCTTGCAGCTTCCACTAACGTTCGGTTTCGTCTTTCAACAACTCCGTTTTGTTCAGGTGTACGTGCAATAGATGTTTGATGCTGAATTCCCACTTTCTCATAGAATTCACGAAGGGTTTTGTTAAAAAATTCAGTTCCTTTGTCTGTTCTGATTATTCTGACGGTGTTGCGGAGCTGAACCTGTATTTTTGTGAGAAAGGTGATGATCATTTGTGGAGCTTGGTCTTTGCTTCGAAGAAAGTAGACCCAAGTCCATTGTGAGTAGTCATCAACAATTACTAAGATGTAGCGTTTGCCATTGATCGTTTGCACGCGCATTGGGCCACACAAATCCATGTGAAGAAGATGAAGCACATGCTGAGAGCTGTGTTCCACCTTTGAAGGAAAATGAGCACGAGTGCTTTTCCCTTGTTCACAGGCTGAGCAAAGGTGATCTTTTGAATACCGGAATCGTGGGAGTCCTTCAACTAGTTTGTGTATAGCAAGGTTGGTGATGGTTTGAAAGTTTAGATGTGAGAGACGACGGTGCCATAGCCAGGATTTTGTAGATGTTGCCTTTGAAAGTAAGCAAATGGGAGAGGAAGCAACCATGTCTTGTGTCACAATTCTCAAATTCCGGTCATTTCTCATATTCCACATTTAGCATTTCTTAACGGTTTGTGCATGGTTTTGCATTTTTCAATCCCACGTTATTTTCTTATTAAATAAACGTTATCGCGTGAGTTATTATTTTGAATATTTAATCCGTTACTTTCAAAAATGATCCCGATATATTTTTATACTTATGTTTAGTTTATAAAAACTATATTTTTAGTTTACCTAGTGTTTTGAATTTATTTTGTATATAAATCGTTAAATTTATATTATTACGACGTTTTTCTTAAAAATTACACGATAATTATCTTATCACTCAAATTTTACAAGGAATGTATTTTTATAATTTTTATAATATCATTATACTTTACTTTGAATCCCTAAAACTTAGTTTAATTCATACTACTCTAATATCACAACTATGTACAAGTTACTACAAATTCTACTTAACATAACATTTACTTACATTTTATTTACAATTTTACACAAGTTGATAAAAAGAAAAAAAATATATATATATTTTTACCAAATCCCTCCCCCTTGGCCGACAAGGGGAGGGTTGGCATTTATTGAGTGATATGGATCTTGATTTCTTAGATTACACATATACTTAAAAGTCTTACTTGTACATTTTTCACTCATTTATTCATTCACCAATAATTCTCAAGTGTTAGAAAAACAATTCTCTCTTGTTTCTTCTCCATCAAAACCGGCAACACATAGGAGTACCAAGGGATCATCCAAAAAAAATTTTGCAAGCACAAGTATTACAATCTAGATCACACTCTTTATAAGGTTTTGAAATAAAAACATAGAGTGTTTAGGCTAAACCTTGTTCTTTGCACCTCATCATATTAACTTGTAAGCATATCATTTATATTTTTCATCTTTCCTTTTCATTTCATAAGTATCTCTTCATTTTTGGAGCAAACATGCAAGACTTATGTTGATTTATACCATTTTTACATGATTTTTAGTGTTATATATATATAAGGTCATCCTATAATTATCCCCTTGGTATATGTTGGTCTTGATGATGTCTAGGAACCCATGACACCCTAAGAAGGTGTATGGTAGGATTAGATTAGCTTTGGAGTTGATTTGAAGGGATTGGAATAGGCTTAGTACGAGAAAAACTATTTTCGATATGTATAAAAAGTGGTCTGTCCTTGTTTTGTTTTTCTGGAAAATCCGACAGTAGGCACGAAATTTTGGCCTTGATATTTAGAAAATATACTTTAAAACGAATCCGTGGCCGATTGAACGGAATAAAACGGAGTTATAACGAAGAAGTTATGAATTTTTAAAGTTTGACGACGAAATATATATTTTTCAGAAATTTCAGCATACTATTTTTATCTTGTACGAGTCAAAAACGAGCCTTAAGCTTTACAAATTATTTCGACTTATCAAAAATATATTAGTATACTTTGATACGAAGCTAAGGACATATAATACGTAGAAAACGGATTTGAAACGATTAAGATATGCACGTTTTCATAAAATTGCCGTAACTATTATTTTCAGAAAAACTATATTATTTTTACGAGACAAGTGTTACGGTAACTACAACGACCATGTTGACGGCTGTTTTTAACTATGATGTAGAACTTTTTGAAACGAAATGTCTTCTAGTAAAATCAAGATCACCAAGCATATTTTCTAAAACGACCAACCGTTTGTATAGCGGAGTTTTAATAAATTAATTGCGGTTGCTTAAACTTGGCCGAAACTCACTTTTTATACAACATTTGGACAAAATCACCATCTTTAACCCTTATTATCTTTATGTTCGAGACCTTTATGTCGAAAACTCCTGAACTGAAACTTTTAGATTTTGATACAAACTTTCCAAAACCGTCGAATTCGTTTCCTAACAATCGACGTACACCATTTTACGAGTAGTTTTTCGAAGCCATTTTTGTCAAATTCATGAAATTTCCGACGACTTTGTTTTACGACGAAAAGTGATAATTTCACTATAAATCATTACAAAACCATTGTAGGATGACATTTTGACGTAAATACTTATAAAGTGATTTAAGAATGGTCAAGACGTCAAAAGAGTATTTTTCGACGATAAGTATTATTTTCAAAACTCGCAAATGGTATAAATAACATACGAAATGCATGCATAACATAACATCATAACTCATTACATATCATAACATTCATTCTAGGTCGCGGATAGTTTCCGAGTCTCACTTTCGTGCACTTCATTTTGTTAGCATATCCATCATACCAGGTGAGTTCATACCCCACTTTTACTCGTTTAAATTCTTACAAACTATTTGGGGGAGATACATGCTTAAATACTTGTTTCACTCTTGCGAATACTCAAACCATTTATACAATTGTGTTACAATATACTTCTTATACACTTTGGACATTATGTGTGGTTTATTGTGATATGTGCCTTAATGTGCTAAACTAGTTTTCAATTATGCATCAACATACAAACTTTAGCAACTGGTTAACTCCTGCGGGAGCCGGCGGAGAGGTATTGATAGTACTATCGGGCTGACGCCCCCACCCTTGGGTCCTTGATGACGTGACCTGGGGTGAATATAATCTGTTATTCAATGAAACATTACAAACAATTTAGACTTGTCAAGAGGTTCAGTTGGCTGTGATTCTTTGCTTTAAGTACATGTATATATCGTATGCACCTATGTCCTACTTACAAACAAGATTGACAATTCTATATTTTGGCAATGGGTTGTAAACACACAGGTTGCAAGTTTTGTATGGGCGGAACTTGGAACTGAGTGGATTTACAATGCCTTTGCTGCATAAACAATTTTTGAAAGGCTTTACATTTCATCACAAACTTATGAACTCACCAACCATTGTGTTGACACTTTTTAGCATGTTTATCTCAGGTCTTAAGGTGATAGCAATTCATGGAGCTTTTGGGTCGCATGGCATACATTGGAGTCTTGTGCTTTTAACAATTACCATTCGACATGTTTTGTAAACTCTTTATGTATTATCAAACTTTGGGATTTCTTGCTTGTAAACATTAACTTATTTATCGAATGGTAAACTTTTCAAAACGTCTCATTATAGAGGTCGTTTTCTGTATCCATACTTTGTGCTATGACGTTATACCCCAATGACACTATCGTTCCGCTGCGATATTTTGGGGGTGTGACATCTTGCATAGAGATAGTGTAGAGACTAGAATTACGCAAGCCAGACATAAGGTCATTTCCTTGTAGATCACGAATGAAACAAGTTTTCTCCCTGAAAGCAACCTCCAAATCTCCATCACAAAATTGACCTACTGAAAACAGATTGTGACCGAGGCCTTCCACATAGTAAACCCTGCTGATTTCGATGTTCCCATTGACATAATCTCCGTAGCCCATGATAGCTGCGAAGTGATCGTTCCCGAACCTGACAGTGCCAATGAACTTTGCAATAAAGTTTGATAACAGTTTAAGATTGCATGTCATGTGTCAGGAACATCCGCTATCAACAATCCAGAGAATGATATGTATCACCTACATTACACACAGACGACACAGATGGAATAGAAGCAGATGTGGAACCCGAAATGTTAGAGAAAGCAGGTATATTAGATATACACACATTAATAAGTTTAGGCATCCATTTAAATCCTAGTGTGTTGTATATCTATTTCTGCCATCTATAACTACTCTTTGCTTTAGTCTTAGTGAATGCACTAGGTGGTACTACATTCTTAGGAGGTGAAGCGGGAGCTACTGTGATAGAAATGGTTGCCTTAGAATCTAAAGAAGGCGGTATACCAAGCACAGACTTAGAATGATTAGTGGGTCTAGAGGTATTCCGATTCTTAGGATTCCGTAAACGAGAGATTATAGCTTTAGCAACACATTTGTCATGACAATCAGAATTCATACTCTTCCGACAAATAACACAAGGTGCATCAGACTGAATATCAAAAGTACTTAACGGTTTAGCATTCGTTACATCACTATTTCTATTACATTTGCCAGACGTAACATCTATAGTGGAAGCAACATGAGTTTTATTCAGAGTCCTAGGGTGTTCTTCTACTTTAGCATTCCTTATTGATCTTTTCTTAGGTCGCAACTTCCTATTCTTCGATTGAGTGCTCCTAGGCTGTGAAGTGCGGACGTTTGGAAAAGACGCAACTATTCCTGTTTCAGTAGAGGGAAACACATTAGCAACTTGTGATTTGGCAGTAGGGATTCTAGGTTCACGATTACTAAGTGTGACTGGTGCTAATCTCTTAATCACGGTAGGCGGAAGTTGTTCATACTTTCCTAACATTTCCCTTAACTTGGAGATAGTGTGAATCAAATCTTGATTTTCAGAACAAATATTACCAGCAAAATTCATGACTTCTCTAGTGTGAGCAAGATAGTGATCAAGTTCGTTAGATGCTTCATGATGAGTCTTATTGAGCAAATCAAATATGACACCATATTCCTGTTTAACTTTTGAAAGTTCTTGTTTATATTTTGAGATTTGACTTTTCAAAGACACGTTTTGATCATCCAGTTGCTTAATTTTAGGATCAGAAGATTTTGCACTCAACTGAGCGATTTTCTTTTGAAAACTAAGTTGATGATTGTGAATATCTTTTTCACACCAATGAAGACGACGTTTTGCATTGTAAATTTCATTGAGTAATCGTTTATTTTCAGCTTTTAAAGACTCGATCTGAAGCACATTATCGGTGTTCTCAACAGTTACAACATTTTCAACAGTATCAGCAGAGATATAATCAGATGCATATGGCAAAGAATAGAATAACACAACATTATGGATATCAGCACAGATAACATCTTCCAAGAGTCGATCAACATCTTTTCTCAAGAGTTTCTTTTTACGTTTAGTATTAAAAATAGATGTTTCTGTTTTCTCGAAAACGTTTTTCATTACCCCAAGTTCCTTATGAAAATCCTTTTCCCAGGCAATTGCACAACTTTTCAAGTTTTTAACATTAGGTAAAAGATTTTTCTGAAAAATGTCTCTTTGTTCTCGCGCCAGAGGCGATTGAAAATGTTCAACTTTGATTTCAGAGTGATATTCTATCTCATGTTGTAAAATTTTGAGGTCAGCCATGAAAATGTCAAAATATCGAAGAATTTTTCGATTTTCAGGTTTTGAGTTTACTTCACTAATGGAAGGTAAAGGACCATAAGTTTGTGCAAAATCTGTTTTGGGATTAACATTAGAAGACTCAGGTGTTTTGATGATAACCCTTGGTGTGTTAGAAGAATCCGTTGGTGTGACGAAAGTGACCGCGTTTTTATAATTAAAAGGTTTGTTGTAAACAACGTTTTTTAATTTTGATCGACTCTCGTCTTCTGCATCTAATTCCTCTTGACGATGATATTCAACAACACTCATGACAGTATTATCAATTTTGTATTCTGCACTGGAAACTTCAGGAGTTGGTTTGAATGTTTTTAGTGAAAGCTTTGGTTTGTAATCAGCTAGATTTTTTCCATATCCTTTTGGATTGGGTTTTAAGGTAAACTTTTCAATAGCTGTTACTGATTCACCATGTTTGTAAACAGCAGTTTTAAACTCTTTAAGTTTGTTTTGCAAGCCGATAATTTCTTCAAGATGGTCATCTACCCGATTCGTTGAATGCTTTTTGTATGCGGAGAACTGTTTTTGACAATTTAACAACTCAGCCTTAGCTTTTTGATTTTCCAAGGTGAGAGCGTTAATTTTCTTTTTATGTTCGTGTTTCAGTTGTTCTAATTCAGACAACAAAGCATTCTTCGAGGCGGCTAGATCACGTATCTGTCTCTCTAAATATTTTTCGTTTTGATGAGATTTTGCAAAAGCGGCTTCAAAACCTTTTTCACGGTTTTCTTGAGTTTTGAAAAAGTTGAGTTGCATTTGTAAGCATTCAAAATCCTTGGTTAACAGTGCATTTTTACTTTTTAAGGACTGATTTAATGCAACACATTCAGCAATTTGGGATTGTTGGTCTTTAAGTAACATAACAAGATCTGGATGAGGCAAAGGTTCATCGTGTTCATCGTGAGTCACAACATGATCATTATTTAGATCCTCAAGTATAACCACGGAGTCAATTTGATTATCAAGGGAAACCATAAGGTCATCTGGATCGTCAAATGTAACTACGGGGTTTATTTGAAAATCGTCAAAATGAGATGTAGATGACTCATTTTGAACATTCTGAGCCGTGCCGGATTAAGATATTGATGGAGATATTAGTTCAGATATGATGATGGTTTGTTCAGGTACCTGAGACAAGCCATCAGTGTCATACACTGGGCCTGTTTCACTCATGTGTAACTCTTGCATATTAGCCATCAACATAACAGCTGCATTGGCCTGCAAGTCCTCCATATCATCATCCGAGTCTGCATCTGCCATAAAGCTTTGTTCTTTGTCTGTGAGAGATCCACCAGCTTCATACTTAAGAGCCAAAAGTAAAGCCTCTTTGAAATAAGCACTGCCCCTAGTCCTTGGCTTTGGGCATGCATTAGCCAGGTGTCCCTTCTCATTGCAGTTGTAGCATCTAAGACCATTTAACCGATTCTGAGCATTTCCCTGTTCCACCACTTGAGCTCTGTTGTTATTCCTACCCACAGCATTGAACCCTTGACCACCGCCCATCTGACGACCATAATCACGATTCTGAACTTCAATACGTCCATTGTTCACAACAGCTTGATTCTGTGTGTTAGAGGAGGAACGAATACGATTGTTGGATTTGTTGGTGTAACGGCCAAAAGCATTAGCAATCATCACAAATCCTTGTTGCAATGCTTTATATGGATCGATTTCCTCAGTCGCTTCACTGACATATGCTTGAGCATTGTTGCTGTATGGAACCAATTGATTTTGTTGAGGTTGTTGCTGTGAAGGTGTGTTTGAAGCAGTTGGTTGAGTTGCTGGTTGAGAGGGATAATTCTGTTGAACATACAAGGCAAGTTGTTGATTATCCGGATGTGACTGTTTAGCAATTTGAGCACGGAGAATCCTTTCCCGATCAACTTCCTTTTCATGAGGCTTCAAGTAATCGTACAACAATCCATAAGTAGAATGATGCATATTCTTCGCTTGACGGAGAAAGATGACATACTTCTCCCATTCAGGACCAAGACTACTCAGGAACTTAGTATTCACTGCAATTCTTGGCATGATGATGTTGTGTTTATCCAAATCATTGATGATGTCTGAAAATCGATGATGATAGGACTCTAGTGTCTCTCCAGGTTCAATCATGAAGTGTTCGTAAGCCAAGTAAATTTTGGATTCCAAATCCTCCTGATTGAGTACAGATCCTTCCATAAGAAGACGAATATGATCCCACATTTTTTGTGCAGTCTTTTGAGCATCAACACTACGAAGAATTGGGTTTGGTAATCCTAAGAGGATGTATTCCATTGCAAGTTCATCAGCTTCATAGTGTAGAAGTTCTGTAGCATTTAGATCTGCAACAGTAGCAATGTTGGTTTGTTCATCTCTTGGTGGAACAGCAGTTGGATCTCCGGGTACAATGACAGTAGGCATCTCAAATGGACCTTCCAAGATAACCTTCTTTAAGAACTTTCCATGTGGCTTCTTCAGATCACAAAATCTAAAGAACCTTATCACCCATTGATCGTAGTTTCCTGGAGTGAGCATTGGAGGTCTATCAAGTGATCCAGCTTCATGAATTGATTGTTGGCTGCTTAAAGCTTCACACATCTTTGCAAACCAAGTGGGTTCCTTCATAGTGTTCCTTGATGGATGTTGATTGAAATCGTTTGTGTAGGGTTGAACTTGAAGACTTGGCGGTGTTTGAACCATTTGTGGTGGTGGAATTGCACCAATTTGTGGAGTATGTTGCTGGTTAAATTGTTGTTGATAAATTGCTTGTTGTTGATTCCATTGTTGATGTTGTGGAGTTAATTGTTGTTGTTGTTGATGATTATAAGTGTGAGGGAAATAGTTAGAGTATGGTGGTTGAGACATGTTGATGAACTTGTGTAGTAAAAATGGATCTTTTTAGTCGAATGAACCTTTGTTGATGAAGTGTCCTTAGGCGTAGAAAATACAAGAAACCAAGTAGCACTTATGCGTAAAAACACCAAAAGTTACGCGTAACAATAAGGAGTTACGCGTAGGTTTTAGCTTACGCGTAAGTAGGAAAAACACTAAAGTTATGCGTAGACAAAAGTTAGGCGTAGAAAGGTAGGCGTAGGATTACCTTATGCGTAGACCTAAGTTTACGCGTAAAGTGAATCTTATGCGTAGGATTTCTACGCGTAAATTTATGCTTATGTGTAAGTTTAGGGTTTTTGCCCAAATGATCTTTTACACTATCACAGTGTAAAAGATATCCAAAGTCGACGTATTTTCAGACTTATCCAAGTAAGAAAACACGGAATAAACCAGGAAAATGAAGATCAAACCAAGGAAAATCTTACGCGTAATTTTAGGGTTTCAGTACGCGTAGGATTACTCGTATTTTTGATTTTGCCCAAAGATGTTTCTAAACCAGTTTTTGTGTGATGAAATAGCTTCAATAACACCAAAATAACACAAAAGTGTGAAACTTGATGATCCAAAGCTCTCAAAACAGTTATGCGTAGAAAGACACCCACGAATAAAAACTAGTTCAAAAACAATGATCCACGCATAAAGTTTGAAACTTTTTGCCAAAAACAAGTATTTTAACACCTTAAAACGTTGAAAGTACAAGAATCTTGGATTAAAAAATGTAAAAAACAAGTTTTTAATAGAGCAAAAAAAATACGTTATCTTTACGAGTAAGACCCAAAAACCAAAAAACTTCAAAAACAAACGAGTACACCCAACTATTTGGCGATTGATACCACTGTTAGGTCACTAGTTTTACAAACACAAGTTATAAGAGAAGAGATGAAGGCGGATGAACAAGTTATCACACACACACACGTATAATAATACGGTTAAGGCAAAGAGAGTGAATGAAAAGAAAACTTGAACAACCAACCCTCAAATGAGGGTTTACAAGGGTATTTATAGGAGGGAAGCTAGGGCAACACTCCTAGTTCCCATCCTTTCTTATATGGGCTTGGGCCTAAGCTTATGGGCCTTCTACATAAGCTAGACCTTAAACAAACATAAAGGCCATAATAAAGCTACCTATTATATATGAAATATAAATACTTGAAATACTGTTTATGAGTGATTCCAACAGTCGGTTTAGGGGAGAGCACTAATTGGGGGAATGTGATATGTCGAATTTAATCCCCAATTAGACTTGCTCACATTATTCAGCATGTTGATTCTCACAAAGACTTCAAGCGATCTTCTCAACAAATTTCAAGTATTTGGGCATTCAAAGAGTTGTTGATTCTGAAGTATCAAAACTAGAAAGAGGGAAGGAGACAAGCATCTAAACGCGAGTAAACTTGATGTACTTAATACTTCTAAGAAATTGAAGATATCCCGGGAAGACAAATGTTATTACCGCAGAGAAACTCAAGGTTTGACTCATGACGAGTAAACTTGATGAACTTAATTCTTCTAAGTGATTGAAGATATCTCGGGAAAACAAATGTCATGACCGCAGAGAAACTCAAGTCTTTACTCATCAAGGCGTTTAGTGTTAGTATTTCATCTACATGGGGGAAGTGATGTTAGATAAAGTTTCTGAAGATAAAAGAGGTACACTAGTGTGTGGTGATTTCGATGGTATCGCAATGATCAGGGGAGAGAGATTGTGTACATTGGGGATGCTCAGCTGTTTCACTTGAGTGCTTAATCAGTGATTCAGAGATATAATCACTTATTCCGGTGTTGACATCCGCAGAGATTGTCACCCGCAGAGATAATCAGTGACTTGGCCTGCTTCTTCAATGTTATCAGTTATTCATTCCTTGTGTATTGGTATACTTCGGATACTTGAGCTTCATACACATTCATCAGGGACGAAAGATGTGAACATAGGGGAGGTGTTCTACATTACCCTCTTGATGTGTATTCGGGAGAGTTCTTGGATATTGGTGTACTTCGGGTTCTTGAGCTTCATACACGTTCATCACGGAAGAAAAATGTCAACATGGGAAGGTGTTCTTCATTCCCCTCATGAAGTGTATTTGGGAGAGTTCTTGAGCATTATACAAAGAGGCTGACTGCAACAATTCAACTACTTGGGGGAATTGCTCTCTTGACACCTTTTGGAATGGATCGCTTCAGACTTCAGTGGTTATGAAATTTGAGAAGAAATTTAAAGAGTGGGATGAAACGTTGTTGTTCTTCTTCTTGATGATATAACCCCGAATGGAGATCCTCGATTATCGTTCTTAAATGGAGCAGCGGGATTTATGGTAATGGTGTGCTTTTCTGTGCACCTGGCTAAGGCAAGCTTGAAATAGAGCTTCGAATCTGCTCAGCTAAAGGATTTTCGGTTTGGGGAGAAGCTGCCAAAGTCTCACTTTCAGATGGTTCTATTTCTTCAATTCAAGAGCCCTTGGAAGCTTTGATGGTGGATGTTTAAGAGATGACGAATTCTATCTTCTACGACGTGCTGCTCGATATCCTTATCTCGGTACTCGTATCATCATCCTCTTTAACTATATCATCTATTCTATCTTTGTATATATTTATTAAAAAACCAAATACAAAAATATAAAACCAGCAAAACAAAATACAAAAATATAAAACCAACAAAAAGAAAATAGAAAAATATAAAACCTTCAAAAACCCATAAAAATCAGAAAATTTCAAAAATACCAAAAATATGTTTTCACGTGACATGTCTTCTGGTATCGATAACATCTACGGTCTTAGAAATGTCATTCAATAATGGCACGGGACCATAGATGAAGTTCGAGCAGGAGGTGTAAATATTCTTTTCAAAACATGTCTCAAAATATGGCTTACAGTTATTTCAGACTGTAACCCGGGCTTCAAATTATGGCTTACAGTTATTTCAGAATGCAACCCGTGCTTAAAACCATGGTTTGCTATTATTTCAGATAGCAACCCGCTCTTCAAAAGAAAGGAAAGTGCTGCGCTAAACCAGTTTTTCAAATATTTCGTGCACTTATCCTAAAAACAATTTGAGGAAAGTATGTCGAAGGACTGCTGTTCCTACACAAATGTTTTTCCGTCTAAAATTCTTCAGAAAAATATTTGTTGTTTTTCAAAAATGGTGGAAAATGAGTTGCTTAAAATCAATCAGATTTAGAGTTTTTATAAAATTTGGAAACTCAATCAATGACTTCAGCACTTTTAAAATCTTTTATAAAATGAGTCATTGATTGAGGGGGAGAATGTTTTCAAATCTATATCATTTAACGGGCTTTCTTAATTATCCTAAATGCTTAAACTGAAAAATGATGTTAACCTACGTTGAAGGACTAGGTGCCTAGGATAAGATTGTTAGGATTAGATGATTAGAGTTTGATAAACACATTATTCCCATACCTTTTATGATATGATTGATATGTTGGATTGACTTTTATTAGTCGATTGCTGTTTGGGTGATGTCGACCACCATATATTTGTATGTGTGTTCACTAACGTATGCAGGTATATTGGTATAAAAGAATGTTCCCGATCCGGATCCCACAATTGAAGATGATTGGATGCCGAAAGGAAAGGGTAACGATTTCTTGAGTCGACAAATGAAGAAACGGAGCTTAATTTGACTTCAATGGAGAGTTGGCATAAATGCAACGTAAGAGGTCTCACTGCATCAGCAGATGGTTTTCTTCTAAGTGATTGAAGAAACGGAGCTTAATTGGACCTCAGTTGGCATTATAAAATGCAACGTAAAAAGAAGTCCCACTGCATCTGCAGACGGTTTTTCTTCCAAACCCTACAGCAACAACAACGGAAGCTTCTCAACCACCTAACGTATCTTTGTGCAGGATACCATTTTTAAACAATTTTGAATAATTTGATTAAATTGTTTTGAAAATGGAAAAATATTGTTTTGAAAATAAATTGAACTATATTTTGAAAATCACCAGACTTCATTTTATCAAAACTTGAGTCACTCAATTATCGACTACGGTCATGGATTGAGGGGGAATGTGATTTAAAATAAAATATTTTCAAACGATATTTCTTCACAAAAGTTCCGCTTTGTACAATATAAGTGGTGATCTAAAGATTTAATGTTATGTCATTGTATGATTTTTTCTTTAGAATCAAGGTCTTTCAAAATGAAATTTTTTCTGTTCTTGTTTGATTGTGAAATTGTTTTATTTTACTAAAAGATCTCTTAAAAACTAACATACCTGACACTAACAATCTTTAATGTCTTAAATTGGTCCTTATCTGTCATTTTTTCAAAAATTAAATCTTGCCACGTCTTTTCCCAAACTCTTTTAAATGATTTAAATCAATTGGGATCACAAATCTCAAAAGGTTTGAAAATTTTGATCGGGTGAGAGATCGTGATTTAAATCTCATATCTATTTTAACGGAATTGGTTTTAGTCCTTTACAGGCACTCCTGCCTCCATGTGCCAAACGATTTCAAATATAAAATGCACATGTTGAGGAGGAGCATTTATCCAAAAACAAGATGAGTATTTAAACCTGGCCACATTTTCTCCTATGCTTTCTAAACCTAATTAAATCACTTGGGATCCAAAATCTCAAAGGGTTTGATATTTTTGATCGGGGGAGAATTTGTGATTTAATAATGAAATTTGATAAAAGGTGATCGTTTTGATTTAATTGTGCACGCTGCTCGCTCATATGTGCTAAACGCTTTCGAATCTTGAAGCACATATTGAGGGGGAGCAAATAAACTATCGAGGTACGAAAGCTTTTTAAAGTGATTTATAAAGTACCTTGATTGAGTTTTCAAATGGTTTTCTTAATATATTTTGTGATCGTGGATGTGCTTCAAAAGAACTCTTGCCTCTATGTGATAAAATGTTTTAAAATATCCTATGCACATATTGAGGGGGAGAATTTTACCAAGAAAATCAAATGGCTTTTTCGTATGAAAATTGTGATCAAAGAAAATATTTCAAAGTCCTCTTGCCTCCTTGTGCTAAACAATTTCTAAATCATACGCACATGTTGAGGGGGAGGTTTTCTAAAATGATCAAAACTATTAGGGTACAAAATGCTTTGATCTCGTATCACAAGTACCTTGATTGTTTTTCCAAATGATTTTTCAATTGGTTTCGAGAAGGAAAGAACAATACCAAAAGACCGACCAATTTATTTTATGCATGGTGTTATAAGGATGGTTAGGTTAGGTATTCGTTCCCACGATCCCGCCAGAGCCAGAGGGATCTACCCAGGGACAATCCACTAGATAGTGTAGAGTCCTTAGGTATATTGATAAAAGGAGAAAAATGAGAAATGGGAAGAGTGCGGACTGAGACAGAGCTAGTACTGGAATAAACCCAACAAGGTTCTAGTAATGAAGTCTCGATAAGCACTGAAGGGGTTGAAGAATGAAAAAGAAATGAATGAGAAAAGGGTGAAAAGAAATAGCCCTCCATCAATTCAACCTTAGGGCAGTAACCGGGTTCAATACATATGCTACTGGTGGTTACTAAGGTAACGCCGGTATTGAAGACAAGACGTCATGGACCCAGTGACGCACTGCACTAAACTTCCCAAACTACTCAAGTTCCTCTTAAAAGGGCTTGTTTCATTCTCACGAGGAACCGACATTATCTATCGACTTTCTCTTAGAGATTGTTGATATTGAAGAAGGAGACCCTCTCCCTAGTCTCCGGCACAGGAACCAAATGAGCACAATTGAGTCTAGAGCCAAGAGATCATCCACAATATCTCGTTAGGACACTATATTAATGAAGACTTGCTGTTTCACACAATGTGGAAAGTAAGTTTATATATTAAGAGTCCTACGCATTATCCTTGTGGTATTGCCAGAACATCCGAGTGATATGTTAAATATTCACGATGAAGATGGAAATCCTTCTAGAGCCAACATCAAACAAGCTCTTGGTGGGTGACATGTGAGATCTTTTCAAAAGATCAAACTTGTGACAACTGGATAGAAACGATGGGGCGATTCACTCGTGAATCAACCTTGGTCCAGGAATGGAATTGACGAATACTTTTGGAAAAAACGTTCGATGTGCAAACCTTCTTTTCTCTAGCACGTCGAATGTGTACTTATGTTTTCAAATTCAAAAAGTATATCTGATTGAAAAATACTTTTAGAAAAACCATTCGATGTGCGAATCTCTTCTTTTCGCTAGCACGTCGAATGTGTACTCATTCTCTAATACAAAAAGTATTTTGTTTGAAAATTGATCTTTCTCATAAAACCTTCGTCGTATTGCAAAATTCTTTCTTCAAGCAATACGCGATTGTTTTTCAAATCATTTTTCATCAATCAATGAATCTCAATTTGCTGGTTCACTCACTCCGTGTTGTCTTCTTTGAGACGTTCCGGTTTGAGAACAGCTAGAGCAGCTGCGAAACCCTATCAAGGAGATTCTTAGGAATCCTACCTGATCACAGGCAGTACTTGTACTGATCAACAGGGAACCGTGGGCCGTGTACCTCAATTCAACGAAAGTGATCAAAGACACTTTCGTGTGCTTTATTGCTAACTGTCGTATGCAGGTACACCCCGATGATTGCAGCTGATCAGAATTGAGGAGTCAATCCAAAGCCGCATGTTCACAGCAACCACACTTAATTGAAGAAATCATGACTGGTGCATATCTACATAACCTGGTTCTGATATTTTTATACTATGCTTCTGCTACGCTGCTGCAAATATCATGAACCAGTAAGGCTTCCGCTACTCTGATGGAAAGATGTCATGATTCAAAAGTGTGAGCATGTCGGTCCGAAAGTCACAACTTCACATGATGGCAACACAATAAAGGGTGATCCAGAGATTTACTGTGGCTGATGACCTCAATGAAAGCTCGAAGATCATCAAAGATGTGGATCAGTTAAAGGCCTCCACTAAAAGTACAAATCAGTGCGGACTTTGAAGAATCACTACTAAAGCACAAAGATTGTTGAAATGAAGAATTGAAGTCTACGAGCTCAAGAACAATGATAAAATAGAATGCTAGGATTCGAAATGTAAAACATGGGGTGACCTCCCTTAGGGGGAGATTGTTAGGAATTAGAAAATTCCATAGTGAAGAGTCAGTCACCCCAAATGTTATCTAGCTTAAGTTAGCTCATAGACTTGTCGTTAGTTACGTTATTTATCAGTTTATTAGTTAGTTATTAGTTTAGTTTAGCGTAGTGCAACACCGTGGAGGAAGGACGGGTCTTTACCCACTGTATCCCTGATCCACAGGCCGATAGGAGGTCGTGTATTGTGTAAGTATAAATACCCCTTCCATCCATGGAAGGGGTGGTGCTTTTCAATCTAACATTCCATACTTTTGAGAACCAAGTCTCTAGCAAGAAAACACCCAACTCTCTACTTCTCTCTCTAATGGCAAACATGTATTTTGATCATCCAAGACCACCCGAATCATCAACACAATTAAATAAATGATCCTACAAGAATGATTGATGGTAGCTAATGATTGCCTTTTATGGAAAATGGGGCTTTATGAGCACTAGTGGATGATTAAAGATGACACTAAAACATTTGAGAGTGTCAAATGGTGTTAAATGATCCTAGAGATCAGATGATGACTTAAGAGAGATTTGGAGAATTCCTTAAAAATCATAAGAAATTAAAACCTAGTTTTTGGCCTATTTTGAGGTAAGGATGACTAAAAACAATTTGTTAAAATTGAGAGAAATATCAAACTAGGTGTTTTGAGATGAAAGGAACAATGACTAAACATTGGAGCGGAAAGATGGTGAGTTTTGAACTAATAAAAAAAATACTTCGAATGTGATCCTAAGTCATCCATGAGTGAATGTGAGATCAACTGAGCCTAAGAAAAGTTTAAGTGATCCTAATGTAGCATGTTTAACTAGTCCAATAAGGTCTAGAATGTTGGATTGATGCAAGGAGGCTACAAAGGAACTTTTTTCCACCTGGATCCTACGGATCCTTCACTTGAGGGATCCGTCTAGTTACATCTAAGGGATCCGGCATCTGAGACAGATTTTCTTAACAGAATAGTTGCAGAATTTTGCTCTATGTTTCGAATTATGAAACAAATTGTTTCTACAGCAAGCATACATGTATACACGTTAAGCAAAGCAAGGAGAGCATGTAGAGATCACATATAGGAAATCAAATGAGATCGAGCTCACAAATAACATAAAGGTTTAGCAAACTTTAAAGAACTATTCAAGAAGTCCAAAACAGATTTACGGTCTAGATTAGTAAATCATTTAAACTAACAATGACATGAAAGGTATGTGTCTAGAAACAAAAGAGCACATGATGGTGTTCAAGACAAAAGAGTTGTGAGGTGCTAGTTTAGGACAATATAGTCATTACGGATGGTGGTTAGCATACAACGAGCTTCGTCCATGAAGTCATGTAGCTCTTCTCGATCAAAGCGAGATAATCGCTTGATGAGGCAAGTAGTTGTGATTAGCTAAAAGAAAAATCAATTTTACAACTTGTTTGATTAGTAATCCTAAGACAATGCAAAGTATTTCCATTGTAAACTTACTTTAGGAAAACATAGGAATATAAATTTCTCAAGTGAGAGAATGAATATGAGACTATTACTAGCGGTGCTCAATTACGGCTAAACACGAACATTTTTACGAGCGATTCCACATACCCAACTTCTCTCAAGAAAGCAATTCAACCGTTAGGTCAAATTGAGTTTCTAGTGCAATAAGTTCTCCAGTATTCATTCTCAAGTTAGGAAAATTTATATTCCTACAATGGCCTATCGAACAGTAGCAATGATGATACTTTTCTTCGTTTATATTAATATTATACTTGAAACAACTAAGGTGACGAAGGTGTCAAAAAATTAAACGTTGTCCATATAGTGAACAAAAAAAATGGTTGCATGAGCTAGTTCAACATATGTTGTTGGAAAGCTCGACTTTGGACTTTCGGATATGAACAATTATATTTGCGTTGCAAAATAATTTACTTGAGTATATCGGATGAAATAATCAAGTTGTCAATCCTACTATGAAGCTTGGAGAGCGATCATGAAAAGGAAAACGGGAGAGTATATCATCAACACAAGTGTAGGTTATGATCCGATGTACATTCTTTTTGTTTTTAGAAAATGATACAAGAAAATATGAAATCAAGAAATCATATAAGAACATAAAACATTTATGTTGCACACATGACAAACTCAATCAAAAGGCCATTTAGTGTGTTATATGTTTTAAACATTTTTCAACTTATAAAACTAACATTTTCGACACAACTAGATGTTATCCCAAACACTCCTTCAAATAGCACATTGATTAGTAGACTATTACTAAATTGACAAACAAGAGAATGAATAGCAAGGTAAGGAAATCACATATTTTATTCAATCAAACAAGCACAAAAGCTATTTGAGATAAGCAAACAATCAAGTAATGCAAGGAAGACAATTTATCATTTAGCATAGCATATGAAAGTTCTTTTCATCGCTTTGTGTTAAATATAAACATGTATACCAAGCTTGATTAGTTTCTTTTATGTATATAAATATGATCAAAACCTTAATTTCAAAAGAGGACACATTGTTATTCAAAGATGAAAACATCCGTCTCCAATTAGATCAAAAGTTGTGGAAAAGTTATGAACAAAAAAATGAATTTCTATTATAAATCAATGATTCCGTAAATTTTTGTTTTGAATCAGTTTATGAAATCATTTTTAAATGAAAGTAGACTCAAATACCTTTAAAACGATAGGTGGTACGACTTCTAACTCCTTACGGTTAAAAAATTATGAATTTTTGAAATTCAGACAAAAATTGTCTTCTGTACCACGGATCCCACGGATCCCTTGCTTGAGGGATTCGTCCAGTGCAACCTGAGGGATCCGCGGATCTGACACAGAATTACACAAATGCACGTTTTGACCTGACGAAAAGGTTTAACCTTTGTAGACTTTTTAGTGAAGTTATATTAACCATTTTTACCTTTATTCAAGCTTGATTAACAAGATATCTAACAACAAAACTTCAAAGAAAAAAATAACAAAACACTTTTCATATTATGCTTGACTTCACCAAAAATTTGATACGAGGACCTTACTCGTTATGAAAACCATTTGTTTTAAAAACTAGAGCCAACCCGCTCTGATACCAATTGTGAAAACGTAGAGGGGGTGAATACATTTCCGTTTCAAACTTAAAACTTTTGTATCAAATATAGTATAAACCATTGCATTTGCTAATCTCGACGGGAGGATGCATTTAACGCATTACGGCATGTAAGGCCAACCCCTTGACATCACATAAGATTCCGCAAGATTAATGGTTCATTATAAATCAAGTTTCACCATTATTAGTCCGGTTGCTTTTTCTTGATCAAGCGTATCATAATACGTAAAGTGTTGAATATAGTTTGTGACTATATGAAAGACCAAGTATGCATCACAAACATAGACATCAACCACATAGAAAATAAACAAAGTAATGCAAGAATAAATGTAAAGCGATAAGTAAAAGGATAGACAAACCAACAAAAGGATTTATAGTGGTTCGGCTACAAGGACACCTTCCTTGCCCTACTCCACTCCCCGAGTCACCTACTCGAGAGTTCGTAATCACTACACCAACTCCTTATGGCGGAGAAGCATTCACAACGTCGCCTACTCTTTTTCCGGTACTAGGCTAACCACCGGGTTCTTTCACTCCAAGGTGAACCACACCTACACAACGTCGCCTACCCTTTATACGGTGCTAGGTTAACCACCGGGTTCTTTCACTGCAAGGTGAACCACACCTACACAACGTCGCCTACCCTTTATTAGGTACTAGGCTAAGCACCTAGTTCCATTACTATGGAGGAACTACTACCCTTCACGACACAACACCTAATCTCAAGGAGATCCACTCCTTGTTACAACACCATCAAGGATATCACCATTCTTGGATTCAAACAAATACTATATGTATAACGATGCACCTCATCGATTATACGACCTAGGCATTCTTCACTAATGCCATTTACACGATCCTTCAGCACCTTTCACTAATGCCTTCAACACGGATCTTCGGCACTCTTCACTAATGTCTTTGACACATCTATGACACCCGTTATGTTTTGTGGCCCAACATAACAAACCTTGTGTTTTATGGCACAAACACATAAACCATCTAGTCTAGTCATAGATACAAGAATATGATACTAGACAATATCCAAGACAATGTGTCTAATGGATATGAACTCCTAGACTAAACATCAAGAACCCAAAGTATGATGTAGTTAGTCTTCTATGAATGAAGATGACAAGTTTCCCAAGCTTGTTGTATAAGATCTTCATGTGCTTGTATCTTGTGATGGGTGATCACTTCAGTAGGTAAGGAAGCAAGATCTCTAAGCTTGCTTTGGAGGATCACTTTGGGAGTATGCTTACAACAAATGAGAGTTAGAAGCATTATGATCATATGAGATGAGGGTGGTTTACATGTTTCTTAATGATCTAACTATCCTAGATTT
This sequence comes from Chrysanthemum seticuspe, assembly GCA_019973895.1. Classification (NCBI taxonomy): domain Eukaryota; kingdom Viridiplantae; phylum Streptophyta; class Magnoliopsida; order Asterales; family Asteraceae; genus Chrysanthemum; species Chrysanthemum seticuspe. The sequence continues at coordinate 258,307,998 of BPTQ01000009.1, forward strand.
GGTGGAGAGAAACTATGTGTGAAGGTGTGAAGAAATGGTAAGAAGTGGTTTGCTATTTATAGGCAAAAAGACCAAAACCATGTTCTGCCCCCAAGGATCCCTTCTGGAGGGATCCGACCCTTGTAATTCCAAGGGATTCGTGGGTCATTTGAGGGATCCGTGCACGCTCCTCTTTACCCATAGTTTATGTGTTGAAACCATGGGCTATGGGTCATGGTTTTGAGTACCCACCAAGTTACAATGTATCTAGAAATTGGGTATGGGTCTTGGGTCTTGGGTCATGGGTCATGGGTCATGGGTTTTACCCAACACATTTACTTATGTTTATGTATTTTACAAAGTGTTTAACTAAACATGTTTAATGGTTTGTTAGGGGTTTGATCATAACGCAACATAACAAACATGTAAGAACCTGTGTTGTAGCATACAAGGACTTGAGTCGTCGAGAGGTGTTGAGAGTATGTTGAGACAAAATATAATTACAAGTAACTTATACATTTTATGTTATGTATTACAAGTTACATGTTTGTCATCAACAAAACAAATGAGAATGTATAGATTAAATATCGTAATATTTGCACTAACACTTTCTTTTCTAAAGAATAACCAACAAAAACATACTTTTCAGACCTGGAAGAGAATTTATCAGTATTATTTAGCTCGGTAAAGAAACACAAACAACCAAAAGTTTTTAATTGAGAGATATTAGGTCTAATTTTATAAATCATTTCATAAGATGACTTTCTAGATAGCACAAAATTTGGTATCATGTTACTTAAGAGAATAGCAGTTAAAACACACTCACTCCGCATGTTCAAAGGAATCCCCCCTGAAATATGAGGGCCCTTGTAACATTCAACAAATGTCTATGTTTTCTTTCTGCTAACCCATTTTGTTTGGGGGGGGGGGGGTATAAGGACAACATGTTTGATGAAGTATTCCATTTTCCTTTAAAAATATTTCCATATTTTGATTTATGAATTCAATACCATTATCACTTTTGAAAACTTTTATAGTCTTATCAAATTGAAGAATGTAGTGATATAAGAAAATACTTCATCTTTCCCCCTCAACAAAAATACCCAAAAAAAACTCTAGTATAATCATCTGCAATAGCACACAAGGCCTTTCGTCTAGTGGTATGTGAGTTACCCACCAACCTAGAGGTTGTGGGTTCAAGCCTTGCTGGAGGCATTTGTGAGATAGGTGGTATAGGTTTGAAAAAATATCTGTTCTAAAAAAAATCATCCACAATAGTTAGAAAATACTTAAACCCTTCTATGCTTGGAACTTGATAAGGTCCCACACATCTAAGTGAACAATATGTGCAAGATCTTTGGTTTTATGTTCACTAAGAGGAAATGGTTATCTTCTCTATTTTGATTTGTGACAGACATCACAAATATTATCATTTGATACAATTTTAAAATCAAGTTTTCTTTTAAAATGATCAGAACTTGGTCAGAAGGATGACTAAGCCTGTTATGTCAGATACATTTAGACAACACAACACACTTGTATATTACTATTAACCAATATTTTTTACCTAAATTAACAAAATACAGTCCATTATTTTAATTACCAGTCCATTCTTGGGTCCTTAGAACAGAATCCTGTATAACACAAACATTTTAATTAAAAATGACCCTAAGTTTATTATCTTTGTTTAGTTTATGCACATATAGCATATTGACTTGATAGTCGGGAACTACTAAGACGTCATGGATAATAATCTTATCCGTTAGTTTTAAACTTCCAACATGTGTAACAAGAGCTTTAGTACCATTAGGGTGACCCACAATCATATTAAGTTGTGAAACATCCACAACACTAAACATGTTAAGAATGGTGTAAGTCATATGCTGAATTGCACCAGAATCAATAATCCAACCAATATATATGCTATATGTACTTATGTTGGTATTATAATTAAAGAATCCAGATGTGTAGAAACTTATCACGCAATTCATACCTGCAATTTTGCAAGCGTATTGCTTGACCCAGAAGGCCATCACCCTTTTATACTGCTCATTTGTGAAAGTGTTAAATGAACTAGCAGGCTGTTCCTTATGACCTGAAACAACATTATTACTAACAGTGTTTTGATTATTTATGTTTTTCTTTTTAAAACTAGGTGGTTACCCAACCAATTTAAATCACCTATCAGCAGTATGACCATTCATATTACAATGAATGCAAACCTAGTTTGGTCTATTTAACTTTATGAACTGGTTATTATTATTGGTTTTATTAGCAGACCAGTCAGTGTTTCTAAAATTTTTTCTAGAAACAAAAGAAGAGGTTACTAGTTTTGGAAACATTTTAAGATGAAGTACTCATATGAGACACATCTCTAGATAAGGTAACAAAAGAACCTTTGACATCTGAAATAGGTTCAGTTGTGAGAATTATACTCCTAATGGGAGTATAAACCTCATCATGACCCATAAGAAACCGCATCAACTTGATAAGCCGATTGTGTTTCTTAAGCTTAGAAGAACCATCACAAGGGCAGCTAGGCAGATTGACTAGGGAGTCATACTGCCTCCATAATGCATTGAGCTTGTGATAGTATTCAGAGAGAGATAAACTAGATTGAGTGAGAGAGAGTGTATTTTATAATGCATATTAACGATAACAAAACCATCTTCTATGTTATAAGTTTCTTCCAATTCATCCCATACTTCTTTAACATTTTTAGAAAAAATTTGACCCATAAACACATCCAAGAATCCATGAAAGAACAACAAAGTTACACCTATCTCACTGTTCTTTCAAAAAACCAGCCTCTTTAGGCCTTTCAATTTTTCCATTTATGAAACCACACTTATTTTAGTATGTATTGTTATAGTAATAGAAGCAGACCAGACTTTATAGTTTACTGTCCCTTCCAATTTAAAATTAATTAATGGAATACCACTTGTATCATTACTATGCAAGAACAACGGATGAAAAGGCTCTTCCTAGATTTATCCTTCTTTTCATCAACCAAGATGAAAAGGCAATAAGCAGGTAATCACACAAACACTCAAAATAAAGCAAGAGACACACAAACTAAACAAATACAAATCTACCAATCTCTTTCAATCACAGATAACCGCCAATTATATCAGTCAACACAAATCAATTCACAAATTCCCTTAACCTATTCCTTCCACCAATTCTATAAACACTAGAAAAAAGATCCTAAAGAGAGGGCTTGAGTGGTGTAACAGAGCACGCAACTCCAAGAAATATTGACCAAGAAGGTCAAGAAACCAACAACACAGTGGAAACACAAACTTCAAACCTGAAAAAAAAACATAAGAGAGTTAGATAAGAGATTTATAATCACAAAAATTACCACAACAACAATTAAAGAACCAATATTAATTAAAGATAAATGAGAATCAAAAAATCCGAGTTAAGGTTTAATACAGTAAACCATAACTTTAAAGATGACCAAGAAAAATACTTAGATCTTACAGATCTAAACTCAAACCAATTGATTAACACACGTTAATCACTCGAAGATACACAGAGTCAAAAACCCCAATTTTTAGTAAACCCTAAAAATTGTAAAACTTCAATTGACAACCAATTGACACCCAATTTGAACGATTTAACCACGAATCATTCAATTAACACCAAAAAGAACTCAAATCTGAACTCAAAATGCAAAAAACTCAAAAAAACGTATAATATTTTTAAACCTTAATTTCCAAAATACTATTTTAAAACCAATAGGTCTTCGTATCAAAGTCAACACGGCTCGAATACCATGTGAAAAACTATTCAAAGATCTTTAAATAGTTTAATTTTCATACAACCAACCTTCCTACATTTCTTATTCACAACATCTGACTATCACTTCAAATGTGATAACAGGTTTTGAGTTCACTTACAATATAAGAAGAAGAAGAAGAAAACAGATTCTCAACACAAAGTCGAAAGAATACCAAATACACACAATTACAAATTTTGAAAGAGAGAAATAACGAAAATCGATAAGATACAAATGATAGAAAAATACTATATATAGTCTTGACAATTAGGGCACTAGGTATCTTTGCTTTTCTACACATTGCTCCAAGTCTTTCACCACTTGTCACATTTACGCTCAGTTCGCCAGATAATCATTAAAAGAAAAGAAAGGAAAGAAAAGAAGAGAAGGAATCCACTTTCCTTCCTCTCTCTTCTTCCCAAATCTGGGCGGAAGAAAAATAGCCTCTATCTTCTTCCCTCTTCTCTTCTTTTCTGCAGTTAACAATCTTGAGAACACCCCTCTCTTCCCTCTTCTTTTCTTTTCTTCATTAAACCAGACTCCCGAACATAGTGTTAGACACCGCAATCACAAACGAAACACAAGCACTATCCAAAGAATATAACAAAATTACCTTTTGAGTACCTGTTCCTCTAATCATCCTTTGTACCAATTTTAGCTTAATGTTTTAACAGAAGCCTACACGGTTCAACTGAAAAAGACATAGTAAATAAAATACGTGTGTAGACCTCTAACACTTTCGAAAAGACAACAAACATATGCTTATTTTATAAAAAAAACACCTAATTCTTATTTGATTTAAGATTATTTGAGGACAAAAGTTTATTTACATACCAAAGGATTAATCTCTACCATTCATTTTTATTTGATCTAATGGATGAGATTAATCCCAACAATTAAAAAAACCCATTTTCATCATATTTTTTCAAATATTAATAACTTTCAAACCGTTAATCGTTAAGCGGAAAAAAAAATATCATTGCGACGGGTATTTAATTATCTTTCTATAGATAGGCACTTTGATATACTTTTGACAAAAAAAGTTTTTTTCATTTTTTTCACGTTTTATTTTTAGTTTTTTCGTTTTTTTACGTTACTGAAATTTGTATTAAAAAATCATATATGATTAAACACTAATTTGAATATCACATGTGATATTAGTGTTATATCATATATGATACTAGTTATAATACCCGTGCACGCACGGGGTTTTTGCTAATATTTTGATTTAGTGTATTTTTTGTATATATGTTTTTATATATATGAATATGTTTATGTAATGATTTTGGATTAGACATTATGTTTGATTTTTCAAGCAAAATGGCATGCACTAATATAGCATGGTGGTTGCTTTTTGCATTAAATAATTCTTCTTAAAGTTTTTGGTGTTGTTATTGAAAAATTTCTTTTGAACAAAAAGAATCTTAGCCCAGACAAAACATTGCTAAATTGATGGGTTGTCCCATTTGGAGTGCAGGCCTCATTTAAGCTCTTTGTTGGCATGTATCATTGTACAGACTACAAAGTACAAACCATCAATACAACAAAATTCAGGTCAACCAAAATGGAAAGTTCAAGGCTTATGTGAAAAAATAAGGCTAGTTAGAAAATGGGTCAAGATGTGCACGGGTCAAAACGTGTCAGGCTATGAAGAACATTTGACACTTGTTTCTCCAGTTTTATTAAATTCTGCAACTGGTAAATGCATTAAATGAGTATAAAAATTTGCAAAATTCGATAAAAAAATGAGTATGAAAATTAATTACCATTTTTACTACTTTTAAAGAAACAAAATTGGGATTCGGTAACCTCTTTAAAGAAACGAAATGGGTTAAAAGTATCAAAAATTAATATATGTTAGATGACTTTTGACCCGCATTAACCTCTTTAACCCATTTTATTTTTGTATTAAATATTTAGGTTCCCTTTTGATATGGTTGCCAATAAAAATATGTTTTGGATTTGATGTTTGTATTGTGTAAATATGTTTAAAACTCCTGTCACAAACTAAAGCACTATCAGACACTGACACAATCTTGGGCTGTACATCTGTAGGACTATAAAACAGGAATACATTCGATATGTTTAATATTTGTGGCTACAACAGTACAGGCCAAAGTCAAAGCGGCTATTTGGTGACCAATTTGATACATATTCAGCAAGAACTAATAACGCACAAAGTTTGGATATTTTCATTTCAATTGTTCAACACAAGCCATAAAAGATTCTCAAAATATTAAAAAAAAAAAAAAAAAAAAAAAAAAAAAAAAAAAAAAAAAAAACAAAACCTTCTAAAAACTAAGAACCAAACCCGTCAAACAAACGTCTACAAACTGTAGCAAAAGTTTTAACTCTCATGCCACAAAATTCACCATTTCACGACTATGCTATACACACCTAAATGCCTGTTTGATGGATTGATCGTGTAACCGGGAAATTGTAGGCCGAAACTTTTAAGGATCTCTGATGTTGAATTTGACAGGGTTGTTTGCCTTATTGTGCGGTTGACGCTTTCTGAATATCTCCCTGCAATGAAGTTAATGGAGTTAAAAACATTATATGTTGTTCGATTCATGATTGAGAACCGGTCATGCAAGTTGGATGACGGGTCAAAATGGTATTTTCATCTATGGGTCGGTTTTTGTCCACTAAAATTAATTATGGACAAATACAAAGAATAAAATCATTTCAAAACTAATTTATATTGTTGTATAAAATCATTGAGTTTTTCTGCAGATTTAAAACATAGCTATGTATTGACCCATTTACAACTTAATGGATTATAATTGCCACCCTTGGAATATTAAAGCACCTATTTAAAGCATTTACCTTGATAGATAATGGTGAAGTAGATGGTACATAACCGCAAATGACCCGACCTTCTTAATCCACAAGAAACTTGGTACATCTCACCCTGGATTTTAGGCAGGGTGCTTCATACGGTTCAAATAACTTACATGTCAGAGGGTAATACAAAAACTACCTTTTGGAAGATGGGATTCTCGGCATGGCATTAAACATGGAGCATGCAAACTCTACCACTTTCTCGCTTGATTAAGTTCCTGGTTTAAGAATTGATTGCAAGGAATTGCTAAGATCTCGAGACCTGTTGATAGCAAATGAGCCATCAGGTTTTGTTGATAACTCACAAAATATTGGTTCTTGTTACAACTTACAAATGAAGAATAATTTGTGGTGCAAACCCGTAATTGTCACACTTCCACCATCATTTAAGCGCACTATTAATTAGTCAATGACAATATCAAGCTACAAGTTTAATATTTATCAAGAAGAAGCTAGGCTAACAATACTTCCCTCCATTCCGATACACATAGCATAACAACTTCCATGTCCTGGGAATGCATTATGATGAAAATCGATCCACTTGCATGAAAGGTGTCGGATTAGCCACCTAATGCTCATATATTTCCTTAGAATTTGGTTGTATCCTACTGACTCAAGCATTGACCAAGTTTCTTTCTATCATGAACACCAAAAGGTTACAGTTATTATATACCTATCTACATTGGCTGTTGAGCTTGAAATATACATTTAGATTAGAAAGAACACATCAATCAATACTTTTAGTTACCTCTTGAGCTATGTTGTCTCCCTTAACCTGAATCAATAATAAAGTCACGTTAAAAGTGCAATCAGCTTACACGTGTAGTCTCCCGCAGATAAAACATACAAAATCCTATTTATTAAAGTATATTCTTAAACGATATGAAGACTACTTCACCGGGTACAAACCCTTTACCCAAAAAACGATATGAAGATTGACCTAACGTCTGGAAGTTTTTCTATTTCTGTGGCATAGGCTAGGTTCAAAAGGACTTCATTACTCAGCTGCACACAAAGACAATAACAAAATATAATTACTGTAGTTGTACACCTGATATGATGCAATCACATTATAATGCTTTTGGTAAACTCTTACCTTATCCGTCAAGTCGACAACAATAGTATCTCCGTATCTTTGTAAAAGATCACGAACTTGGTGTTTCACAACCATTGGCTGTAGGCAGTCAACCAAACTCGTTGTTATAATTATGTAGCTCATACATAAATCATGACACAGTTCATAGCAATCCTATTATATTATCATCATTGAAAAAAATTATTATATCAAGCAACAAACTATTTCATGATCAACGTCCATACTGTATCTTCATGACGGGTTTATAGCTCAAATCAACGATTTGCTTCCTATAAATATATACTTTAGTGAAAACATCTTTTAATGTTTAAACTAAGATTTTTATTATTATTTTTTTTTTCAAAACTACTTATGCTTATATGAAAGGTGACTGCAATTGCTTATTCTTTCTGCATACATCTACTTAATTATTTTAGCACATACGCAGTTAGAAGTATTTGGATATCAGAAGTATTTTTACGACATAAGCAAATCCTAACACTAATTCTTTAACTGTTTACCTGTATGTGCCTATAAGCAGAGAAAATAAACAATCCCTAACATCCTAATAATCATTCAACAACTAATAAGCAATTTTCATAATTTGCCAAACACTAAGAAAACAACTTATTAAACTATCACATATTCACAACATAAGCAAAACAACTACTTATCTACTTCTACTTATTAAAGCAAACAATCCAAAAAAAAAAACTTAAGTAAAAATCCTACAAAACCCATCAATAAAAAACACAACTTTATAGTATATAACTATAATCAACAATCTAAGAGATAAGTTAATTATTAAATTACAAAAGAGGGAAAAATCAATTTCATTCCACGACCAAAAGCAAGTGCAACTTCAAAAGGTTGTCCCATTCATCATCTCTTCAATTTTAACAATTAATATTGAGATATTTACAATAATAGTTGTGCAATTGGAGAATGTATTAAAAGAAACCCTTTGTCGAAAAACTATCGGTTCTTTGATGGTTTCTTCGATGATTTTGTGGCTTATGATAAGAAATTGGGAGCCGTGTTTTTAAATGTTACAATTTGATCCAAATCTATCAAGGTAGTAAATCAGAGTACATGTGTATTTTAAGATTTTGTCTACATATGTTATATAAAAACGATTTTCCAAAAGTTTAATGCCATATTAAGAAATATTTAAGCTGTTTTAAATTAAAAATTGTTTTTAGAAAAATAATATAAATTCAATTATTACTTAATAAGGTATGGTTTGATTTTTTTGAAATGAAAAATTTTCACTAAGGGTTTTGTTTTATTATATAAAAGATTAGTGTTATATCATATATGATATGTAATATCACATGTGATATTAGTGTAATATCACATGTGATATTAGTGTAAAATCACATATGATATACATATCATATCACATGTGATATCACATATCATATATGATTTAACACTAATATCACATGTGATATTTAAATTAGTGTTTAATCATATATGATTTTTTTCATGCAAATTTCAAGTAACGTAAAAAAAGACAACAAAACGTGAAAAAAACGGATTTTTTTTTCTTTTTTCGAAAGTATATCAAAGTGCCCGTCTATAGAAAGATAATTAAATGCTCTTCGCGAAGGTGTAAATATTTTCATTTAATGATTAACGGTTTAAGAGATATTTAAATTATAAAAAATATGTGAAATAATAAAATTATATTTAGATGGATGGTGGAGATGAGTCTCTTGGTATGTAAAAAAATTTGGTATGTAAAATAACTCTCATCTTCTTATTTTGCGAAAAATTTCCCTTGAAACTATTTCTGTTTTTGCATGTGTGACAAATCCAATATTTTCTGTGTACATTAACATGAAAAAAAGACTATAATTCAAATATTATATTCATTGTAACGACTCTTTATCACATGAGACTAGTTAAATGTCATTAATGTAGTGTAAAAAATTTGAAAGAGATAACCCTATGCTAGCTTCATCACGGCACGAGTCATGCATTACCATGCTAAAAACAACATTTTCAGTGAGCTTACATTCATTTGTCAACTTTGTTAGTTTTGTGGATATATTTAATACGTGTATAACAGGATTCGAACTTGAGACTACATGATTGCACATTTTACGTATGAGACTCGATGTTTAAATAATTAATATAAAATGTTATGTTTAATTATTATTTCACAATAAACGACTAACGAGCATTAAGTACTTAACGAAATTGACTAATGGTCTATAAATGTCAACGAGATACGAAGAAAAGGAAACAAGCCAAAAGAAGGTTCTAGAAACACTCTCTTGGGCTTGTTTTTGGCCGAACTATAGGATCCCACATGGGAATCTATAGTAAACTTGATATCTACCATAAGGGTATAAATACATCCCCATGTATTCATCCTTTGGTACACTTGATTTCAATAGATGACCAAACTTCTTCTTTTCTCCTTTCTTGTTCCTAGGTCGACGAGTGAAACCCCACGAAAGGGATTTGCGAGTGACCTTGAGCATAACAAAGGTATTTGGTTAATCTATTGTGATCAAGAACTAGCATTCACATCGAATCGCTAATAGTACGTGTGTACAAGACCATAGATAAATCCTATTTTGGATTTTTGGTGTTTCCCCAATCGACTTAGGTGTTAGTCGATCACATAAACCCTAATTATTTAGGGTTTATGCTTTTTGATCTTTGATTGCTTGGAGTTGCTAAAAGGTACACTTACTTTATGTTTCAGTTAATGAATTATGAATATTTGTTTAAGTCTTCTGTTGCGTGCTCTTGTGATTACTTGTTTATATATTATGATTGTCATGTTTATATAATTCCAGCAGTGGCATCATGAGCCATTAATATTGTGTAATTAATTACCGAAATACATAAAAAATGAATCTTGTATTGTGTATTGCATGATTAATCGTATTATAGGGTTTGGAATTTGAAACCCTAATTTTGTTTTTAATTAAGGCCGAATGCCCTATTTTATTTATAATTTTTTTAGGTTTTGTAAATTGTAGAAACCATTGGATTGCATGCAATTTTTTATGTGTTAATTAATGAATAATTGTTGTTTTGTCATTAATTGTAAGCGATCTTGCGACTTATAATAATTATTATGTAGAATCCAAATGTTTTAAAAGGCTCAAGGCGCACTAAGGCGCAAAGGGGGGCAAAGAGCCTCGAGTCGAGGCGCATTCCAAGGCGCTGGATTCATGAATGCAAGGCGCACTAAATACATTAAGTTTTGATAACATATGTGACCATTTATGTAGCTAAAATAACACAAAATAACATTAAAATACTTAATACATGGCACATATTGCCATTAAAAAGATTAAAATGGATCAGTTGTCACTTCTAAAACGGATCAACTCTTTGGCTCGATGACCTATATAGAGATTAAAATCCATATCAGACTAAATATGCTTGTGTCCTACACTTGTAGACTTACATCTAACAAAGCTCACAATTTAACCCAGAATATCAAGCAAGCAACATATTAATATTCAAGGCACAATGCCATATTTTCATGACAATATGTCATAAAGAAAATACTTAATGAAACAAAGTAACTTCGTAAAGAAAATTTCAATCAATAAAATGAACATAAAATCAATTAAAAATTAAAAATCATACAAACACTCACCCTATGACTTAAAAGGCCCATGTATATAACTTATAAGGCCCATTTATCTTATATTAATATTAAGAAAAAGGGCCCAAAAACCCGTTACATCTCCGAGGCGCAAAAATCCCCAAGGCGCAAAGGCTCAAAAATCCCCAAGGCGCGTGATTTTTGTGGGATTCATGCATGTCGTGAGCCACGATCTGAAAAAATCCCAACGGCTAGAGCCTCGTGCGACTTAGCGCCATAGGTGCGATTTTTAAAACTCTGGTAGGATCCATGATAAAAACATGCATGTTTTGTCATGGATTATTGTTTATTATGCATTAATTGTTAAGTGTGTACACATGTATTTGTTGATAAATTTTGAATTGGGGAAGACCTCAATTATACATTAATGAATCAATTATGTTCAATATGGTATATATTTAGCTATGACTTACGCAATCGATTCGTCGATGTATGTGGCTCATTTTGTACATAGATGAAAACAAGTGAAGTCTTAGTTAAATATATGCATTATTAAACCTAGATTGATTATTAATAGGTTTTTATCAAATTAGTGTGCATGTGGCTACTTGTCTACACATATTAATTGTTAAGTTATGTGCGCATTATTTTAGTTGTTTATTTTTTATTTTACTTGTTTGTTTATTTTTGTTTGACAAGTTGTAAGCAAAGGATAATTTTGAATAGAAAAATAAACCGAACTAAACTATGGTGAAATATGATTTGCTTTTAAAAATTAAATCTTAAACTTTTAGTCGATTGATTTGGTTTTGTAGAAAATAGTTAGAAATGCTCACCCATTTTGACAAACTATAAGAGAGCTATAAGGAGGGTACGCATTAAATTGTGACCTAAAAGAAGAAGGTTTTTAATACGCTTCACGCTGGCCCGCTGGCCCGCTTCCCCGCTTCTTTGTGTGTCAAAATGGAGCTACCCACGACTATTTAAATGTACAAAACATCTTAAGGCCGAATTGACCTTAATTCCACGTGCCACTTTGTGGTAATTATATGAATAACTTGGGTCTTATGACTTATGCAGTAGTACGATATAATAGACAACAATTAAAGGTAATTCTTTGGTTGGTTTACCCAATACCTCGATTGAAACTTTGTTGATTTAATCTTAGAAAGAAACTAATGAGTAAAAGTTATTTATTGAAACCTATGATATAAAGATGAATGCAAGACATCTTTGTACATATTTGATTTGACACCAAAATCAAAATTACTACCTTTTAAATTTAAGTTATATGTCATCCAATGAAACGGGAACACCTAAGGTTGCCATTTACGTTACGTTAGACGTAGCTAGATTGTAATCAACTGGTAAATCTCCACTTGTCGTGAGAACGGGTGTGGATGTATTTGCAGTTTCTCAAGTTGGATAACTTAATTGAGTTGATAGTGAGAACTAGTAACTCAAGGCATAAGATGGGGATAAAACATGCTTACATTGCAACTGGTGTTGGCAAATATGTAAATCCCATAATGTTCTAGGAGTTGCAATCTTTAGATTAGCAATTGATGTTCGACTCATACCTTGTTGAATACTTTCATTGCTAGCAGATCAACTGATGTGATGAAACTATGTCAATTTGGATCCTAGTTTTCAAGGAAATTAAATGGTTGTATGTATATTTACCCAGGGTATTTAATTTCTTGAAAGATTCAATTATCGAAAATACTGAAATTGAATTTTGTAATTCTTTTAAATGTATTTATGCAACATTAAACGGTAAACGTGGTTTGGTCCTTTATTGGTAAATTGATCTAGTTCTACTTTCAAACATAATGTTTTATCGAGAAAAATTTACTGAAAATATAAACAATGTCTACTTTTAATGAGAGAAGAGTGAGACTCAATCCTATTCCTTTTCATGATTGAGAAAGGTATGATAGGAATATTAGAATTGTCTAAATTCTAATATAACTCATAGCAAACTTTAATAGTTAAAAGAATTGCACATCTTATTTTCCATAGAGATTTCATCACCCTCATTCGATGATTGAATTCTTTTGTAACAAATATGGCATTTCGTTAACTGGAAAACATGTCTGGCATTTTATGAGTTATTAAATTAGAAGTTAGACTGATTATCGCAAAATTGGTAAAAGGCAAACTAGCATAATTTATCTAGTTATTTTGCAACCCTTTAAAGGTGCTACATACCATAGTGGGGATGGTAGGCCTAATAAGGAAGAAATTGCATACCCAATTTTTCAAGTTAATCTCATTGATGGATAATTAATCACATACATAGTAGAATACACTCTTTTAGTACCTAAGTAATTGTTACATATGGGTTTTCAAAAGTATAGGAAAGTAAAGTAAGCAATTTGTTTTCACTGGTTATGACACACTTACAATGTTGTCAAATCCAGTGGGAGTATTGTGTTGTATTACTGAATAAGGCATTATTGTAACGTAGTCTAATTCAGTTGGAGACAAGCTTTATCACCTTGGTAGTAACTCAAATTATTTCTTGATTGTCTTGAAATAATACATTAATTTCAAACTTAAAGACACTCATATTTTCAAGGATAATCATGGACGTTTCTTTGTTAATTAAGTGATTCTACATCTACTTGTTATGTTAATATCTATAACACATATCATATTGATCACATAAACAAATGTGTGTCGTGTTGTTTATCTGCTACATAATGTTGTTCCATGCACACGTGGGAGAAATCTTTATTGTGTGCAAGGTACAACACACATAAATATGATTTAAAGTATTCTCTTAACCGCAAGGCAAGAGACTAATGTTCTAATAGGACTTTTACACTTAATGTGTAAGATTTCCCTATTTAGAACATGTGCCAAAATGATAATAAAGACCACTTCAAATTAAATATTTATGTCATTCAAATTAAAGAAATACTTGCAGTTACAATTTACATTATGTGAGACTTAACTAGATTGTAATTCCAAGGTAAATCTCCATGTTGCGTAAGACGTAGCTGGAATAAATTTACATGTTTATTTTATTTTTTTATTATTATTTTTTAATTGGACAATTCTTGGAATGACACAAATAAATAAAGTAATCCAATACTACTTTTTGTGTATTCTTGGAATGATATAAACAAATGTAGTAATGAGTTAACTTGAAATTATTAATTGAAACCAAGAAGTGGTGTTCATGACTACTTTAGTTATACATGTTTATGATTTATTTAAAAAGTCACAAACATGAAGTCTTTTAATTATTACAAGACTTATAATATAAAGTAAGACGTTAACTTGTTATGTATTTTATTAAGACATGAAGTCAATGCGTTGATCAATTACTAATAACATATAACGGGGTTATAAAATGTTATGTCTTTTGACTTGGTCAAAGAGTACTTGTGTTATCAAGGTTGTAAAAATCGCTAGGCGCTAGTGAGGCGGTCGGGTATGGCCTAGCGATTAATCGGTTAGGCGGGGATTAATCGGGGATTAATCAGATCAGAATTTTTATGCACAAAATAGTAATTTTAGATATTATATTATATTATACGTATGATATAAGCATAGTGCATCAATGTTCAAATATTTTAAGTGTTCAAATATAAACCTAATACATAATTCTTCAAAGTTCAAAGTCTAACATAAATATTACTTGGTTTGTTGACCATTTTAAGCGATATTTTACAGACTTTTTCCGATTAATCGGTTTGTTGACCAATTTTTAAGCGATCTTGTCTGATTTTTAAGCGATTTTGTTGACCAATTTCTAATCAATTTTGTCCGACTAGACCGATTTTTTTCCAATTAATCGGTTTGTTGACCGATTTTTAAGCAATATTGTTGACCAATTTCTAATCAATTTTGTCCGACTAGACCGATTTTTTCCAATTAATCGGTTTGTTGACCGATTTTTAAGCAATATTTGACCAAACCGATTAAATAGGCCGATTAAGATAAATCAAGGCGTTTAGTGAGTGAGCACCGATTATGCGGGGATTAATCGGCCGCCTGGACCATTTTTTACAACAGAGTGTGTTATAAAGCATACAATTGGCTTGGAATTCTATTATACCATTAAGTTTGACTTGGTTGGTAAATAGGTAAGCATAAGAGTATATGATTATCTTACATATTGTTAGTTTATCTTACAATATTAAATTCTAATGAAATACCACAATGTTAATGGTATGTTCTTTTAGGAGTTTCATACAAGATAACTATTACTTATTTTCTTCCAAAAAGTTATCAAGGTTAGAAAATTGAGTATGAATTGTATATACTCAATAAAACTCCAACCAAGAAGATTAAGAAGACACCATAATATTATGTAATGTGATGAATCAAATTAAGTCTTAAAATGAAGTTCTGAATTTGTTAAACTACATATGAAGTGGGTGATTAACAAACTAGAGTCAGGAACTGTCCATGTGTTTTGTATTGTCCCAAAAGAGAATAATTAAGTGTTGCTCTACTTGCTAAAGTATTTGTTGATAGTCTTTATATTACAAAACGAAAGTGGGAGTTTTATTTAGATCTTGAAGAGATTAAATTACAAAATACATAATCTTCTAAAACACATTAGTGAATATCATGATGAGGCTAAACATGTTAATAATAGATCTCAAGATGATTGAATTCTCATTCATAGATACGTAAGGATATCTCAGATATTTGACTAATTTGCTGAGAAATATGAGTTACAGGATCATGATAAGCCTGTTAATCATAATGATGTTATTACAAATATTGAATTTGTTAAATTACTCATACTATGAATGTTAAGATGTTGTCCATAAAGATAATCAATTTTGAAAACTTGATTTACCTTAATTCCTTAATAGAATGAAGATGAGTTTCTTCAAACAAAGGAAAACCCTAGTTGTTTAAATCTTTGTATAGAAATTATAGAACATTATTGCACACATATTTAATGCATGTCTAGTGACAAGAATATTAATCATACTTAAGCAATTAAATGTGATTGAATATTCTTTCCTAGGTATATTAAATATATATATATATATATATATATATATATATATATATATATATATATATATATATATATATATAAAGATTATAATTGTCATACTTAGTTTCATTTATATGAATTTTGACAATAAATATCAAAACTCTTTCTTGTGGGATTACTTTTGCGAGGACGGTAAGTAATACAAAGTAGTTTTATGAATTCAAATAATTTTTGGAAATGTACAAACTGCAAGAATCCATGAATGGATATATGCATGCATCTAGGAGATGATTCTTATGTTTAAATATTAAATCCAATTTTTGATTTATAATTAAAATAAGATAACTCCTAAGTATTCCTGAAAGCTAGTGGGAGTATCATGTTTATTTTCTTAAAATCTTATATGTTGTACAACATATGGGCAATAACATTCCATCTAAGTTAAATGTTAAGTTTTAGTTGGGAATGAAACTTCACTTGAAAGATTTAAAAAATAATACATAAAACCTTGAAATATATGTTTATTGCTATAAATATATGCGGTAAATAATGAGTCTAATAGAACATGATGTATCATTTAGAAAGTTTAAATGTATACATATCTTTGATAAGATAGAACATGAATAAAATCTAAGTCTGACTAAAGGATTTTTCATGTACATCATGTTATATAGATAAATTGTTGTATCATGTTTGAATGCAAGATGATTTGACAACATTGATATCTAATTGAAAGTTGTTAGTGTAATAAATATTTTAAAAGGAATATGCTTGGATTCACAATCACATTCCACAACCTGGAGATGCTCCCAGATTCTATGGGTGTACATACAACAATTGTTGCGTAATTGTCATTGCCAACAAACTTGAGTTTTTGGTAGGCACCAAACATTATACAATAACTGTCAAAAGCTTACGGATTTTAAAAGGAGCATATTGTGGTTTGTATACAATAATGCTAGAATAATTGAGATGACACTCAATACTAGGCATTGTAGGATTTCATCCTTGATAATGATCATATGGACTAGTTGTGCTCAACTAAGAGCATAGTTGCATTATACATTAAAGAATAAGAATACTTTAAACTTTAGAAGTGTAAAAGATGATTGTCATAAACAAGTGATTGAGGTTGTCATGCATCTTATGGAATATTATATCAATATCAAGATAAGTGTACACACATACAAGAAATTCACTTATTGAATTCTTGGAATAAGTATTCTCAAAATTCCGGTAGATCAAAGTTAGTTGAAATTATGTCTTGTCAACAAGTATGATTGTCATAATTTGAGGCAAAATTCATTAACTAGAATTATCATGCATTGATCTATTTAGTATTTGGATAAGGGATGTTAAAAAATTATTATAATGAATTAAAGTATTTGATACGTTTATTTTTCATGTTTAATAAGTTGTATCATGTATTTGCATGTTTAAATCCATGAAAAACTTGTGTTATTCTAAATAGTCCATTGTCGATCAATGATATGGGAATATTATTGAATTAAGACAAATATGAGTTTTGGTTAAAATATACTTATGTATATTGATGTGTTGACATGCCAAATTCACATGATATTCAATGGATTGAATATATGACTTATCCCAACCACATGATTGTACATTATGGATCTTTGTGATAAAGTAAATCATGAATAGTTATACTCATACTTGAGATAGCAGAGAACTGTCATGGGTGTAGCACATTTTTGTGAAACAGCTTAACGCTATACGTAACTGGTAGCAATAAGGACTGTTTTCAGAAGTGTTGCAAAATTCATGGGTTTTGCTTGTAGTCAAGAAAGACTTTGTTCATTCAAATTTGTTTTGAAGTTTAATACTGTTGGGCCCCTCTTAGGGTTGACAAGATATTTGCATGGCCATGCCCAAAATCTATCTGGAATACGTTCAGAAGATTTGGCAATCTTGTTCAAGTAGATACAACGAGAAACATAATAGTTAAATAATGGAATGACTAATATCCATATTTAACGTGGTATTAGAAACAAAAGGATAAGTATAATGATGATTCATTAAAAGGTTTTTCCAGGGAACCAAACTCGAGTTGTTCTGGGGGCATTGGCGTGTTGCTAGACGCTAACCAATGTCATTACACATATTAAGATATCTCCAAGTGGGAGCTGTTTGTTTTGTGGATATATTTAATATGCGTATTACCGGACTCGAAAACGAGACTACGGGATTGCACACTTTACGTATGAGACTCGATGTTTAAATAATTAATATAAAATGTTATGTTTAATTATTATTTCACAATAAATGACTAACAAGCATTAAGTACTTAATAGAATTGACTAACGGTCGGTAAATGTCAAGGGGATACGAAGAAAAGGAAACAAGCTAAGAGAAGGTTCTAGAAACCCTCTCTTGGGCTTGTTTTTGGCCAAACTATGGGATCCCACATGGGAATCCATAGTAAACTTGATATCTACCATAAGGGTATAAATACATCCCTATGTATTCATCCTTTGGTACACTTGATTTCAATAAAAGTTCAAACTTCTTCTTTTCTCCTTTCTTGTTTCTAGGTCGACAAGTGAAACCCCATGAAAGGATTTGCGAGTGAACTTGAGCATAACAAAGGTGTTTGGTTAATCTATTGTGATCAAGAACTAGCATTCGCATCGAATCGCTAATAGTACGTGTGTACAAGACCATAAATAAATTCTATTTTGGATTTTTGGTGTTTCCCAATCGACTTAGGTGTTAGTCGATTATGTAAACCCTAATTATTTAGAGTTTATGTTTCTTGATCGTTTGATTGCTTGGAGTTGCTAAAAGGTATGCTTACTTTATGCTTCAATTAATTAATTATGAATATTTGTTTAAGTCTTTCGTTGCGTGCTTTTGTGATTACTTGTTTATATATATTATGGTTGTCATGTTTATATAATTCCAACAAACTTAACTACTTTTAGGTTAAAAAACACGCTCTCTAAATTTGTATTATCATTTCAAAAAGAAAAATATAAATGTGATAGTGTGGTGAGATCAATGACAAACAAAGAAAATCAAAAGAACAAATAAGCACATCTTAGCCATACATTTTGATTTCATTCAATGGTAGAGATCAAACCAAAAAATAACAAAGGAAGGGCAGAATTGTCATTCTAGCCCATTTAATAAAAAAAACCCACTTTTCACATTTTTTTAAAAAACAACATATCTTTCAAATGATAAATCTTCAAACTACATAAAATACACCATCGCGACGAGAATTAAATCTTCTTTCTATAGATATGCACTTTTATATACTTTCGATGAAATTTTTTTTCAAAATTTATGTCCAGATGAATCACACGTGATTAGTAAAAAAATCACTTGTGATTCTGGTTTTGTTGTGATTCGTGTATAAATCACACGTGATTCTGTTTTAATCTAAAAATGAGTAAATCACGCATGATTATGATTTTTTGTTGTGATTCGTGCATAAATCACAAGCGATTTGTACAATCACTTGTGATTTGTTATTTTAAAAATCACGTGCGATTTTATAAATTACAAAATCACATGTGATTTTAGCCGCTCGCAATGTCGAGTCAGAAACACAGTTTACCAAAAGAAAATCACATGTGATTTTACAAGTCACATTCGATCTTTAGAGTAATAAATCACATGTGATCTTTAATTTCAAATCAACTTATTCCTTCATTTTATAAAACAAATTCCTGAAATCACGTCTGATTCTGTTATTTATTTTTTTGCTCTGTTATGAAAAATGTAAGTTACGTGTGATTCAGTTTTAATCTAAAAATGAGTAAATCACATGTGATTCACTTTCAAAAAATAATTTAAGGTAAAATAACATGTGATTTGCAGTAAATCAAATGTGATTTGTGGTAAATCACATATGATTTGTGGTAAATCACATGTGATTTGAGGTAAAATCACATGTGATTTGTGGTAAATCACAAATGCATGGATACTGATACAAACATGTAACTACTTACCCTAATGCCATGATCCTGTGACAAACAAAGACAAAAACATATAAAATAATAATAAGCAATCAAAAAACCAAAAAAAAAAAAAAAAAGAAACCAGTCGCATCTAATCGATATTAAAAAGTCAAGAACTTTACATCTGTTTGATTGTTAAGACGACATTAGTAAAACCACATTTCTACAACTATTAATAATAAAGATATTAAAATTTAAATAAACCTCCAATCCATAAAGCACCCCAACATACTTCTCCGGTCTACCTTTACGCAGCCCCTTAATCTTCTGAAACGCATGCCAAGTCAACAAACTATCGGAACACGCCTGATGACATTTCCCAACTTTCCTATCCACGTCCAAAAACATAACTAGAAAATCACAAAAACATAACCTACTTTCAGAATCTTCGTCAATCTAATAACTTCTTTCTTTTTCTCTGAATAGGCTTAGACTCACCCTTCGACTTATGCTTTTCTTCGACTTTTTTAAGCAAGACCTGCAGTTAGTCACATATAAATGTTGTTAGTAGCATGTCTTTTTAAGTGATCACTCAGTGTTATACTAGAAAATCACATGTGATTCGTGTGTAAATCACACGTGATTCTATTTTTTTGTTGTGATTCGTGTGTAAATCACATGTGATTCGTGTAGAAATAAACATATACGAGTAACAAAGAACCATGCCGACACCTAAATTATCATGACAGATAACAAAGATCATAGCGGAAAAACTCTTGGTAAAAGATCAAATTTACAAAATAGCAACCAAGCACATATTTCAAAAAAAGAAACTGAAACATAAGTAATTCTCGATGTATTCATCTGCAAAATTTCATCATTTTAGTAACACGGTTATTTCTCCTCAAATTCAATCTTCCATTCACTAAACCAACTCGTAACAACCTCACTTACCTCAACCGCCACTTTTCCCGCCATCTAACCATGTCATTCTCCGACGAATATACACTTAATATCAATTTTCTCAATAAGCCTAATTAATAGTTACCTTTAATTCCGATACAAGTGAGCTACTTTTCTACACTTAATATCAATTTTCTCTTTTGAGTTTTGACCATTTTTATTAAGTGAACAAAATAAAAAGTTTTAGTCATAAAATCACACATTTGATTTGCCATATCCAAAATCATGTAGATTTACAATAACAACCATAAATATCACAAAACATTATAGATCTAAAAAAACAGTAAAGCTAAAAAAATCATAAATTTACAATTAAAACAGTCTCAACAAACAAAAAGAGTAGATATAACAAACTCAAAGAAATGATGGTGATGGTCAATTACAGCTAAAAGATGTACAAGATCAGCTTCTTCAAAGTTGACACATTTATTTTTGACTTTTTATTGTAAACCCCATCGGAGAACCACCACCAACAACCATCACCAACCGTCACTGCCAAACACAAAACCCAACACCAAGCCCTCACATAAATTACTAATTACCAAAAATGCTACAACGATAAAAATTACAATGACATCAAGACAGTTACAACGGCGGCGGTTACAACAACCACCGCCGCGACAATATCTTCGGTGGCCGGAACAAAAAAGACGATGCATGCAACGGTTCACCTCTTAGATTGTGCTACTTCTTCTAGTAGATTCACTATTTCAAAGATATTTGCTTAATTTGCATTTGATTTTGATAGAAAGACTCAAAGAAGTAATGTTTGATTTGAGAGAATGGGGAAAGAGGTTGAAGAGAGAGAGAGAGAAATAAATGATAAGTGTGTGTTTTAAAATATGATAAATGGAAAAAATGAGGAGATTGAATGACTCGACAAGGTGTTTACTTTTTAATGTATAGTTACAAACTTACTCTTTAGTAATTAACAAAATAAAAAGAACAATTAATCTCAGCCATTAGATGTTAAAATGATGGATGGTTGAAATCAACCTATTTGATCCTTAGCAAAAAAGTGGTTCTATACCGAACTTTTGTCATGTGATAATATGATATATCTTTTTCATTTCACTTGTCTTAATATAATTTATAAATTACGTGATTTTCTGGTAAAAAGTATTACCGATGTTACTTCATACAAATAAATGTAATGCACCTATGAATTATATAAACAAATATAAGCACGTAAGTTTTCTTATCAAACACTTACGTTCTTGTAAAAGGACCACTTATTAAGCCTTTTGGATTTTACATGGGTAGATGACTTAAGTTAATTAACGTGTAAAATAAATTACATGAACAAATATTTAAGTCAGTTATAGTATGTTCAACTCAAACTTCATTTAGTATGCGCCAACATACTTTTTAACGTGTGTTTTTTCATGAACTTTTGCATATCATAGAAATCAATTCTTAGTTAACTATAAACATCACAAAAATTAGAATATTTACTCTATACTTGTATTACATAAACTCATAACTACTTATATTACAATTACTAACTTGAAAATATCTAAAAATTACTGTAGCTTCTTCTTTTAGGAAAACTATATGTAATAAAATAAGAGTAAATTACACCGTTCGTCCTTGTGGTTTGCGTTGACCGCAGGCTATCGTCCTTTGACAAAAAAAAAAATGCACCGTTCGTCCTTAAGTGGCAAACGTTATGTGCCGTTTGTCCCTACCTCTAACGGAGCTCAATAACGCTCGTTAAATGGCTACACGTGATTCCCACGTGAGGGGTTTTTTTGTAATTTTACCCTTAGACATCATCTTCTCTCTTTACCTTATCTTCTTTATCATCATTTCAAAACACTTTCTCACCCACCTTCATCTTTTTCAATATCTCCGTCTTAAAGAAAACTTCAAATTAAATCAACACCAAAATGAACATCAAATTACTCAATCAACACCCATCTCATTCTTATTTTTAATTAATGCCACTATCAACTAATTAGAAAATGAAAGTAGTTTTACGGGTAGAATCTTTTTTCCATATTTCAAGCTCACCCCCACATATTTACGGAGAGGGATTCTCTCAAGTTGTATAACACAACTTGACTCAAGTTAGACAATTGTGAGCCATTGGATTTGATCCAATGGCTCAAATCAAAAGAAGTTCTTTTGATTTAAGCCATTGGATCAAATCAAATGGCTTATAATCCTCTAACTTGAGTCAAGTTGTGTTTACAACTTCAGAGGATCTCCCTCCCATATTTACAGTCATACCTTTGTATCTCGTGTCCATACATTTCAAGCAGGTACAATGTCTTTCAAAGTGCTCTTAGTCTTTAACATTCTTCATCAATTTTTTTTTATGATTATTTCATAACTTTAAATATTAGATTTGGTTATGGTTAGTGACAATCAAAAATCCTTTTTAATATAGAATTTATTTCTTTCTTAGATTTTTGAAGCAACCTGGTGTATTGTGTTGGCCTAGAGAGTTATTGTCTTCCAAGTTTTTGAATTTGGGTTAGGTGTTTATTTTTTTAAATCTGAGATTTAACCGAGATCCGTTATTTTTAATTATGATACGAAACTTCGAAATGAAAGCAAATGTTCCCTAAATATGGTTTCGATTTATTTTAAAAACTCATGATCAATTCAAAGTATTGGATAGGGTTATAGGAGGGATTTACTGGTATGGTGTTAATTTGTGGTTCTCAACTATTAAAAAATGGTTTACACAATTCGAAGTACTGGATAGGGTTGTATGGATTGATGTGGAAGGTTTTTGGTTTACCATTGCAAGCATGGTCGCACTCTACTTTTGGGCGAGATTTTGAAATTAGTTGTGATTTATATTTGTAGCAGATTGTAATAACATTCAAGTGAATACATTAAATTTGGATCTACAAGCGAATACATTTGTTAGGTGCCTTTTAAAACGAAATTCCCTTTTGCTCTTTTTTATTGTGGGTTTGGTGATTTGGTGACGATAAATGATGATGATGGTAGTGGTATAACAGGGATGACGAGATGACAATGATGGTGGTGGTGGGAGCAGTGGTGGAGAGGAGGTGATAGGGTTGTAGTGGGACTTTGAAGATGAGTGGTAGAGAAGAGGTGATAGGAGCAGTGGAAAAGACTCATATACCCTCACATGGGTGTCACATGTATAAACTTAACGAGCGTTAGTGGGCTCCGTTAGAGGGAGGGACAAACGGCGCATAACGTTTGCCACTTAAGGACGAACGGTGCATTTGTTTTGGTCAAAGGACGATAGGCTGCGGTCAACGCAAACCACAAGGACGAACGGTGTAATTTACTCATAAAATAATAACGACAAAGGTGTCGGTCGTACCCTGATGGGAAGATCTTCAAATTAGAATTCAAATCTGGGACTTTAGGATGTGAGTCAGTTATATAATGGAAAAATTAGATTGAAAAAGAAAAAAAGAAAAATGTTAATAATGGTGGTGGGTGGTGGTGGATGGTTGTAATGATCGGTGGTGGTGAGTGGAGATGAAGAAGAAGAATGGTGGATGACGTGATGGTGTTAATTTTAGAAGTAAATTACACCGTTTGTCCCTAAGCTTGTACCAAAATAATTAAATAGTTAATGTAACTTAGTGAAATGATCAAAATACCCTCATGTGCAAGGCACATGAGGGAGTTAATGGATGTTGACTGACGGTAGTTAGTCAAAGGGACCCTAAGTGATGCAAAAAGTGAACACTAGGGACCTCCGGTGTATTTAATTTTGTGAGAGACTCAGCTTGTGTATTGGGTATACGTTTAGGGACGAACGATGTATTTTACTCTAATAACATATATTATTATACTATATAACATTCATTGAAGTAGAAATCGGAGCCGGTACTGTTCCGAAGCCGCTGATTGGGAGGTCGGCTTGAGGGAGTGGGACGATTTGGGTGTACTGTAGAGCCGCAGCTCGAGCCAACACTTTTCACACCGCGAGCCGAGCTGAGCCGTCAGCTTAGAGGGATTAAAAACTTATTTAATGCCCTTTTCTTAGCGGGTTTTCCACTAAGTTGGCACTTAATTAGCTGGGTAATTGCATGTGTTACACATGTTTTTCATTATCAGAGAGTGTGAGGGTTTGCTGCATGTTGTACACTTGTTTTCCATTATCAGTTCTAGAATCATTTACATAAGGGATTGGTGTTTCATTTGTTTGGTTTTTATAAGAAAACTTACATTCGCACACAATGATCACAAGTAAGAAAATTAGAGCTGAAATTTATTTTAGCTGAACTTGTTTTAGGGGTTTTGGTGGTAATGATGGGTAGAACGCCCGATTCTGCTTGCAATATCATTGCAGTTTGAATCACGGTTGTCATGTTCAGTTTTTTCTTGATTTCACATTTAGGTCTGAATGTTTTTTAAGAGTTTTGGTTTTGCTGTTTAAACTTTGATTAATATGTTGTGATTTTGTAGAACTCATGGCTATTTTTCGGTGCTTTCTGATGAAAAGAAGTTTCGAGCTTCCTTTGGAGTAGTTTTAGGTTACTTGTATGTTCAGACAACTTATTATTCTATGCTCCTTCTTCAATGTGAGTGTTTATTTTATGCAAGAAAATATAGTTATTTAGGATTTCTTGAAGCTGAAAGGTGTTGGGGTAGATCTGAAGGGTTGGTGGTTGCTTGATTATTTTAGTGTTTAAAAGTGTTTCTTGCATATTTCTCTTTTCAAGATTTTTGATGGTGTTATGCAAAGTAGACTGGCAGTTGTATCATTAATGGAAGGTCATAAATCAAGTTTGTTGGTGTTGTTGTTGTTGTTGATTTGTGTAAGTTTGATGATGTTTTGAGTGTATGAGATTTTGGATAGTGTGTATTGCACTGGCTGTTTGGAATTACTTCTAGGTTATTTTGACCTGATTTGGTTAAATTGTTGCATGTTTGAGTGCAGGTCTATGCTCCTCGGGCTTTAGATATTTTGCATGTTCTTGGTTGCAAATGCATTGCTGCCCATATTAAAAAGGAAAAAAAAAATTAAACACGGCATTTTGTTCTTTATTGTCTGCCTATGTAAATGTTAATGAGTAATGAAGTTTCTTTAGTGTGATTGATTAATTTTAGTGTTATGTATAATGAGTAGTCTAACATAAGTGCGAAATAGTTACAAATTCATGATTTAAGTTATTATCTGAGTGGTCTATAAGCTGTGTACAAGTTTGTTTTATAAGACTGTTGGGTGTTAAATAAGTGAGAAGGAAATTCGAGTTTGTGATTTAAATTATCATGTAATCGTGTTGGCGACCCGTGTTTTATATACATATTAACATGTTTGTTTTCATTGTATAAGTGCTTCCTGGTGTGCTTTAAATTGTCGTATGTGGCTATGAGTATTGATTTTATGTGATGTGTATTGGTGTTCAAGTTTGATTTGTAGTCATGCGTCTGTTTTTTATGTTCTGTGTATAAGATATGGTCGTAGCTGTTGTTTTCGCAAGTGTAGCAGTCTATTTTCGTTCATGCAAAATAAGTGCTTTCTCGTATATTTTAAAATCTCATGTGTATGTGGTAAGAGGTCTTGATTTTATATGCTACATATAGGTTGTAGTCATTACTACTGAAACTGTAAAAGTGTTATGTTCTTCATTTCTGATTACATGGCACTAATTTTGAATTTAGATTTATTTGGTATGTTTCTTCATAATTTTGCTTAAATACTTTTGCATCTGTGATGGACAGTGCAAATAAATAGGAATAGCAATGATGATAATATATTGTGATTATTTTGAGATGTATATGAACCATAGCTCTATTGCTTGAGTGTTTTTGATTTTTTTGCATGCTCATAATTATTAATGTATGAACATACCTTTAGTGGTTGCTTCACGAGTTCTTCTTCCACTGGTGATGGGTTTTGGAGAACAATATAGAGATGTAATCATCTTTTGCGCTTAATGTTTTTCAATGTAGTTTTTCGGTCATTAGATTTCCAAAATTCATTATGGATACGTTCTTATATTTGAATTCATGTTTGCAGCTTGGCATTGATGTTGTTATCGTTGGAATTGTGTGCATGGCGCTACCAAAACTTTTTCTCACACGGGTTAGCTGCTGCACGGGTACGTGGTTTATTTATAAAACCGGTATTTTGCGTTATGAAACATTGATGTTAGGCAATACGGTTTTATCCATACCAGTTATTAGCAGATTGTTTTCTTTTGTATTTATGTTGTCCAAGAAATTTCAACTTGACGTGTTAATTTTGGCGTGAGGATGATAGGAGAAATCGATATGAAGCATCTGTAATATCATCAACATGGCTGAGAATCTCTTTCAACAAGGTGCTTACGACTCTTATTGTGACAAACTAGGTTTGAAAGTCGAGGTTGGGTCGAACGGGTTACCCGGAATATGATGGGGGATTGGAGGAGGGTAAGGATATGGGAGAAAGTTGTGGGTAGTTTAAAGTTTAAAGATAATGCTCTATTCAATACCATGACAACTTCATGGTTGTTACGAGTTGAGTGATCAACATGGGATTTTATAGACGACGATTGAGATAAAAATGCTTTCCAGAGTTTAGAAACACACCTCATTTGCGCACATTTATCGCATAATATATGGGCAAAAAATGTAACATGTAAAAATCTCTCCGTTATCCCAACTTCCATATTCTAAATTGAGAATGAACAATGTCTCAGGTGGCATGCATCTTGATGTTGCTAAGGAAAGGCGATAAGATTCCAAAATGGCCTTGTTTTGTTTCCTAAACCGCTCTAGCTCATCAGCCCATCCTTAATTTTTTTCCTGTCACGCTTTGTGGAATTTGTAAGTTGGGTAAATTTATGTGATGCTCAACCGTCTGAATAATGTATAACATTTACAAGTTCTTCTTTGGGCTTTTCAATGTTTAGCTCTTTCAATTTGCTGTGCATTATTTTACAATGATGGTAATGCTGTGAAACTTTTGATAGATGTAGATTCAAGAGGTGAATTGAGCATAAAGAATGCCCTTATTCTATTCCCTAATGAGATTGCTACCTCTGTCGTATACAACACTCCGGATCTCGGTGGAGGATGAGTAGGGATAATCTTTAACGTACAACTTATCCCAAAAAGCATCGTTTATTGAAATGAGTCTTTGGATGCATCTTGAAGTTATATTCTGCGATATAAAGAAGCTCATAAGATATTTGATTGCTACTGTATTCATGTAAGTAGTGTACTTTTATTTAGCTTTCTATATTATTTTGTGTCCATCGCCATGTTCTATTTGCGTGGGCTAAGCCTTAGTTACGGTCATTGGATATTCATGGTTCGGATTAATTGATGTTGTTGGTTCATGTTATCATCGGTTCAAAATACAGTATATAGTGGTTGAGAACTGAGCACCAAACAATGAAGAGACATATTCTAAAAAATTTTAGTTTATGAAATATGGTGAATTAGGCTTTGTATAACTGACTTAATATTTACTCTCTGTAATACGTGTATTTTTTTTGTCACGACAGAATATGTCCGGATTCGAACCGCTATAAGAAAAAAGATACCCCTTCTTGAACTTGAAAATTTCAAATACAAGCCGCGTTAGAGTTTCATTTATGTAGGTGTGAAATGAGCCTCCGGTTAGTAGAAGAGGAAACGGGAGACGAATGCAAAAATGGCATGTATTATTTCATATAAGTAGGAGAAAGTAAGACAACATATTTAAGACGATACTTACATACTCGGTAAGCAAAAAATTCTCTTTCTAATAGGTATTTGGGTTAAACGGAGTATTCCTTCATCAAATGTTTGTCTTTTTTGTGTGTGGCTATTTCAGATGACAGATGAACAAAATAATGGAAGATTTTCTGTCTGGTGCTATTTTTGGGAGTATTTGGGTTTGATGCCAAGCAAACCTTCATAGGATGGCTCCCGAACTACACTTGCTTCTCCACTAAATCTAATAATCAAATGTACTTCCATCATTATTTATCCATTCCTTGTGACTGCCTCCTATAATCAACTCTTTGACCAAGTAGCAATACTGGATTATATAATATTGGTTATCCTGATGGTCATCATGTGTTACACCACTTACACCCCATTGGGTTTTGAGCATTATATTATGAGTAGTGCTATTGCAATAGTTTGACCAAGACTTTTATAAATCTAAATCTTTATTTTGATTGGTTAGTCAATAAGTGGTAATGTGGAAGTCATACCTTAAGTCAAAATATGTGGATTATAATTGTTATAAAGTTAATGTGGCCAAACTATAAGAGAAATAGACTTGAGGGACCATTTTTTCCAATTTGGCAAAGTAGCACCTAACTTAAGTCTAGACATTTCCCTAGACCTTTCTAGTATCTCTTTTGGGATATGTATAGAAGTGTGTGTTGGTGAGGTGGGTGACATGAGACAGGAACAATGGACAAGAAGAAGCAAATTCTTAGTGATTTTGATGAAGAATTAGTGTGTAGATTCAAGAGATTAAAATTTAGAAATGATCCTCCACAAGTTGCAAGTGATGATGATGACGGTGTGTAACACCCCCAAAATTATCACAGCGGAATATTGTGTCTCTGGGGTATTACTTCATAGTTCACAGCACAAGTTCCAGAAAACGACTTTAAATGAGACGTTTTGAAATGAATTATCATTCGATTAAAATATCAGAGTTTAAAAACCGGTCCCACAAGTTTGTACAATCATAAAAAGTACATCATAAAAGTTGTAATGTTTTTCGAATGATAATATATGCATTGTCTTCAAAATGTTTTTCCGTGCGCCTTCACATGCCATGCCAGCTAATTCCTTTCGAACCTGAGATAACATGCTAAAAAGTGTCAACACAAAGGTTGAGTGAGTTCATAGGTTTGTAAGCAAAATAGTTGATCAAAATATATCAAGTTTATGAAAGTAGTGGGCTACGTTGTTATACGCCCATAGTGGTTTTGATTGCCTAACCGGTCAATACAAACGATAGAAACCGCATAGGTTTGAAAACAGTAGTGGAAAATATAGTTTGTATAAAATATAATTGCAATGTGTACAATTATCTTCTTGATAGTTATTATTGCTCTAAGCTCACGGCACTCATGACTAACTGTTGTATATATATCACCGGACGATATATACAGTAAATAACTTGCCCCGGGTAGGTATTTTGCCCTTTACCCAGATAACCTCAAATATAGTGCGCCTTGTTATTTCCGATAACAGAGACGGGTTCGTCAATTCCGATAGGCCTATCCACAATATTTGCGCTCACTCCCAGTGATTAGTGGTCCATGATGTTGGGGACTTTTGGCATAAACAACTTAGGCATGCAATAATACAGTCAAGACATTCATTTTGCAAGTAATTGTATCTCCCCCAAAAGAGTTTATAAAACAGTTAAACAAAAGCTGGGGCTATGAAACTCACTGTAGTGATCAGCAGCAGAGTGTAACGATATAATGTATGTCAACAATAGAGTATGGCAAGATCACGATCTTTAACGATCACCTACGAAAGCATAGTATTCGCGTTTTAGTATAGTGTATGATATAAGTGTACAAGTATATGTAGTTTGTTGGCTTTCAATATGATGTTGTACATGAATCCTTAAGTCAAAGTATCCCTTAAGTGTTGTTTGGCTTATAGCCCTTTTATAAATAACCTCGTACCATTGTTCGGGCTATCAAAATCAAGAGGTCGTGTAGTGATCGTATGAGGAGCCAGGACACTTTAATTCGTAAATCCACAACTCGTCAATACGACACTCCGAAGAGGCCTCTTATGATAATGAAATTCCTTACTATTATTGTACTTGTCATTTATAAGTGAAGTATTTGACGAGACAAATGTTGTATATAACATGTGTCGTGTTTCGTCAAAGACTATTGATTGACTTATGTGACGATATGATGATATAAGTTGTGTGTCGTGAAGTAGTTTAACATGTCATATGGTCATTTTCTTAGTTTGTCAAAGTTTAGCAAAGTCCAATCTAATGAACAAGTTTTTGAAACAATTTTTGGGTTATCAAGCCCAAACTAGCCGTGCGGCTAAGTTACGGTTAAGCAACTTAAGACAACAATAAGACCATACCGAATGGATATTTTTAAGTCAAAATACCTTGAGACATGGTTGGCTTAACCTTGGCTTTGTTTTGGCCTCAAAGAATCAAAATACACTAAAGTTTCTTAGCCATGGTTGTTTTCCGGTATATAACAGGTCCTGTTAGTTTTTGTAGTGTTTAGGCTTTTTCGTTCACTTTCTGCTTATGTGCACTTGAGTTTTTGTAGAAAAAGTCATTCTGAGCAACTTTCGTGTTTTACACTTTTGCTGATTCGGACCGGAAAATGGTTCAAACCTCGTTTTAAAATCGTATCAGCAACTTTTTGATCCAACAACATATTCACCTCTAGTCATCTTCATTTGGCCATAACTTTTTAACCATACGTCCTTTTTAAGTGATTCAAAAGCCCAAGTTTTAGTTTTTACTTCCTCTAACAGCTTCTTAAACTTAATCAAGCCCAAAGTCTAAAGTTTACTTATATCAATAGTCTAATTACAAGCAATTACTTATATTTCATTGCAGAATGTTTGGCTGCACATTCAGTCCTGCCAAAACAATCCTAAGTTGAGTTCTACAACTTTTTTTGACACGCGGCTTTCGTAAAAGTTCAAGTTTAGGTCTTGGGTACATTTCATAAAACTGAGTCGACTTCCAGAAATGACCAGAACCATGGGCTTTTCCTAAATGAATTCTGGTGTGCAGATTTTGACATGTTTTGCCATTTTGGCTCTCATTTACTCAT
The DNA here is from genome assembly GCA_019973895.1 of Chrysanthemum seticuspe. NCBI lineage: Eukaryota > Viridiplantae > Streptophyta > Magnoliopsida > Asterales > Asteraceae > Chrysanthemum > Chrysanthemum seticuspe. Next base: position 258,339,830 of record BPTQ01000009.1, read on the forward strand.
CGGGATGAGTTATGAGGTGCGCCACCCGGAGAAACGACCATAAGACATAGATCTACAAGCCTATCTTATTGAATTAACGTCAAAGTTTACTGATATGATCAGTTTAATCAATCTTTGGGACTGTTGTAATTTCAGGTTCATAAAACCTACCTAAGGCTTGTTCTAGCTTCTTTTCATGTTACAAATTTCATGTACAACATCAATCATGCCATATTACATATACTACTTATATCAAATTACATCCAATAATAATAGAGATTATTACAACCATATTCAATAAAAATGAAGAGTAACACAATTCTTACAAGGATTAGGTTGGAAAGTTACAAGAATAATCAATCCTAAACCCTTTCTAATCTTCACCCTTGTCTTGAATCTTTTCACCACTTGATTCAAACCTTTATTAACCCAAGAATACTTGATCAAAACCCTGGAAGTATCACCAAGAAAATCCTTTCAAAACAACCCTTTGTCAAACCTTCCAAGAAGGACCCAAGAATGATGAGATTAATGAAGTCTAAGATGAAATGAACCAAGTACAAGCTATAGGGACTTATAATCTTCAATCCAAGATCAATATACTTGGTAAATTTTGATAGAAAATGGTGTTTGGAGCTGTGGTGGGTAGTTCACAATGGTGGGGAAAACAACGAAAGGGTGAAATGATGATAGTAGCTAGTTTATGGAGGTGCTAGTAGGAGGTGTCAAATTATAAGACATCATGTCTTATTTTTAAGACACATAGTCTTATGACTATGCACATGAGGTGCCACCTCAACCATGAGGTGGGGTGGTGCCTTCTTGTTAGCTTGGGAGGTAACTTCAAGGCGAAGAAAAGTTTCTACGGAGTATAGTTTGGTCCCGGTAATTACTAATGTTAAGCCCTTAAGTCACGAAACTTAAAACCCAGTAACATAAGAATATAATACTTATGAAAATGTCAAAACTTATCAATATACTCCAACTAAGTACATTAAAAGTGTGATAAGTCTAGTAGGGTGCATCTATGTCGTTAAAACCTAATGATGTAGGAAGCACGCGTATTACGTAAAGAGTAAAATGTTTACGCAAAAATAACAAAGTGGCAATAGTTCATATAAAATATGACTATTGGTGAAAATAGAGTATTTTGAGCACCTAGACTTATCGTAGTCTTGTGTTGACCTCGAGGAAAGTTTATACGATTAAACTTTCGTATTTAAGTAATAACTTTAAATAGTTAAATATAAACATTGGTGAACAAAAGTGTTCAAAGTGTAATAATTCGAAACAGAGTGAATTATTTAACTTGGGAAATTACCGGTTACTACCAGTTACAGTATTTTCTTTTACGTTACAGTAATAGTCAAATAGTCAAAAGTCAAAGTCAAAGGGCAAATTAGTCATTTTACCTTATGAAAATTTACGAGTTGCTACAGCCTCCACCAGTTACAGGAATCATGTCCTCATGATTTAGTTTGTGTTATGAGTTAATGATGTTCCTGAGAAGAGGTGAGGGTACTTCTGTAATGGAACTTCGTCACGAAGTTCAGTGAGTGTTATCTACTAACGGTATATTTGAGTTCATCTTCACATTCCTACGTGAATTCAGGACCTCTTCTAGAGTTCCATCGAACCTTGAGAATATGAATGCGACTTTGCTTAAGTTATTTGACCTCATGGTCCATGATCTTAGTCGATTCCCCGATAACGTTCAAACGTTCATCAATCTGGATCTCTTCTAGAGAAGTAGGGGGTGTCTCATTAGTATGACACTTCTTCAGAATGCACACACAAAAGGTGGTGTGCAAACTGCCAAGTTCGAGTAGTAGCTCGATTCTGAAAGCTACCATGCCAATTCTTGCTAATATCGTATAAACTCCAATATATCTTAAGTTTGGTTTTTCTAATTTCCCCAAACGAATCATACCTTACCGCAATGAGGCTTTCAACAAAACCTTAATCCTAGTATGATATTTTGAAAGTTTAACACTTACATATGTATAACCTTTCTGGTGATAATGTGTGGCCTAATATTGCGGGGCCAGGAAGTGAACGTTGTACTAGATTCCTTACAAGGATTTCGTAAGCGGCAAGCTCATAAATTCTAATCAGCAACTGTGCTAAAGATTGCAAAGTCAAATATGCTGCAAGCATGCTTCTAGATAATGCTTTGTCAAGGTAAAATGTTGTTGCTCAATCTATTAGTATTGAGAATACTTACAAGATTTCTTGGACTAAGTTGAAGAAATTATAATTCAAGAAGTATTGCCCTCGGAATGAGGTGCAAGATATGGAGGTGAAGTTTCCTTGTTTTCAGTGGTGTTGATATCATAACTTATATTCGTTGCTTTCAAGCGTTGGCAATAGTGTGCCCAGTGATGGTCTCAACCAAATGAGAAGTTATGGGAAAAGTGCATCCGAGAACTTCTACTCAGTATTCATGAGAACGTTACTTCGTTTGATCACTCACAATGGATGAAACAATTAAGATGTCTCGTAACCTAGTAGGTCAAGTTGTGCGAGCTTAGACTGCTCAAGGATCTAACACCAGCAAAAATAACAACAGTAACAACAATAATAACAAACAGTGATGAGATGTGGAAAGTGAGAACATTTTGAGAAATTATGTTCTCAAAATAATGGCCAACCAATCGGAGGAGCTCATGGGAAAGCTTATGTGATGGATAATGGGACATCGTACCCAGTTTGTTAGTTCGAGACTGAACTAAGTCCATTAGTTCAAGAGTGTAACAAGCTCATTATCTCAATAATATGGAATACTTTGACTTATGCGACTCGCATAATCAAGTTCGTGGCAACCGAATTATGTCCTTGAAACATCTAATTCCATCAGGCCGGGTTTCAATTATGTTCTTGAAACATCTGATTCTATCAGGTCTTTCAATTATGTTCTTGAAACATCTGATTCTATCAGGTCGGTTTTCAATTATGTTATTGAAACATCTGATTCTATCAGGTCGGGTTTCAACTATGTTCTTGAAACATCTGATTCTATCAGGTCAGTTTTCAATTATGTTTTTGAAACATCTGATTCTATCAGGTCGGGTTTCAACTATGTTCTTGAAACATCTGATTCTATTAGGTCGGTTTTCAATTATGTTCTTGAAACATCTGATTCTATCATGTCGGGTTTCAACTATGTTCTTGAAACATATGATTCTATCAGGTCGGTTTCAAATTATGTTCTTGAAACATCTGATTCTATCAGGTCGGGTTTCAACTATGTTCTTGAAACATCTGATTCTATCAGGTCGGGTTTCAACTATGTTCTTGAAACATCTGATTCTATCAGGTCAGTTTTCAATTATGTTCTTGAAACATCTGATTCTATCAGGTCGGGTTTCAACTATGTTCTTGAAACATCTGATTCTATCATGTCGGGTTTCAATTATGTTCTTGAAACATCTGATTCTATCAGGTCGGGTTTCAATTGACTTTAACCAATTTTGTTAGCTCAACAAATGGTTCATGTTTGTAAGGATTTGTAACAACAAAAGTGATAACTTAAGAATGAAATTAGTTGCTCGAATGAGGTCTTAAGATATTTGCTGAGTGGTAAAATACTATCGTGTTTTCTAGATCTTTTCAAAGAATACTTGTGATTCTCGAGTTCGAGTTCATACTCATGTCATATCGGATACAAATAAGCCCACTCGTTTATAATTCATTTCTTACATAAAGAAGCGTCCCAATTTATGTAAGTAAGAAATCATAAACTTATGGTTCGGCAATTTGAAATTTCTTTATTTAAATGAAAAGGCGTCCCAGTCCATTTAAATAAGGACATTCCAAATCATCCTACTTAAGAATTTCCGACACAACACTCATACTTAATCGATGAGTTACAAGGTGGTGTATTATGAGACGACGTAGGTGTTCCAAGAGTATGGAATGAATGTTCACACTCATCTTTGAAGACGAGGAGTTAAATAATCCGAGAGAATCAACATAGCGTTCAAAATAGTTGGTGATTTCATAGTTATGAAATAGTTTTCTCACAATGTTTGAGAAATAGATAAAACTATTGTGTATCCCTAAATGTCTGAGATATATTTAGGCTAATTATGTATCTCACAATATCTGAGATATTTCTAAGTCAACTGTGTATCTCACGATGTTTGAGATATAAGGAAGACCATTGCATACTTACAATGTCTTAATAATAATGAGACCATTGTATCAACTACAATGTATGAGAAAGTTTCATAGATCACAAATGTATATGATCGGGGATATCTGGCTGTGCAATAATGCCTTGAATAGGCATACACAGTTATGTTTAGTCAATCGTTTATATAAATAGTCTTTATATAAATAATACAGTATTGTGTTAAGGATTAGGCATGGCGCACGGAATGTTGGAGACAGCAATGAGTGTTACGAGTTTAATGTAAGATGTAGTTATAGTCTAGGTTCATATGCAACCTGGTTCTCTATAACTGAAGCTCTGATACCAATCTGTAACACCCCCAAAATTATCGCAGCGGAAGATTGTGTCTATGAGGTATTACTTCATAGTTCACAGCACAAGTTACAGAAAACGACTTTAAATGAGACGTTTTGAAATGAATTATCGTGCGATTAAAATATCAGAGTTTACAAACCGGTCCCACAAGTTCGTACAATCATAAAAAGTACAACATAAAAGTTGTAATGTTTTTCGAATGATAATATATGCATTGTCTTCAAAATATTTTTCCGTGCGCCTTCACATGCCATGCCAGCTAATTCCTTTCAAACATGAGATAACATGCTAAAAAGTGTCAACACAAAGGTTGAGTGAGTTCATAGGTTTGTAAGCAAAACAGTTGATCAAAAGATATCAAGTTTATGAAAGTAGTGGGCTACGTTGTTATACGCCCATAGTACGTTTGATTGCCTAACCGGTTAATACAAACGATAGAAACCGCATAGGTTTGAAAACATTAGTGGACAATATAGTTTGTATAAAATATAATTGCAATGTGTACAATTATCTTCTTGATAGTTATTATTGCTCTAAGCTCATGGACTCACGACTGACTGTTGTATATATATCACCGGACGATATATACAGTAAGTAACTTGCCCCGGGTAGGTATTTTGCCCTTTACCTAGATAACCTCAAATATAGTGCGCCTTGTTATTTCCGATAACATAGACGGGTTCGTCAATTCTGATAGGCCTATCCACAATATTTGCGCTCACTCCCAGTGATTAGTGGTCCATGATGTTGGGGACTTTTGGCATAAACAACTTAGGCAGGCAATAATACAGTCAATGCATTCATTTTGCCACTAATTGTCCATAATAAAGCATATTAGCATGTAGTAAAGCAGTAGCATGTATCTCCCCCAAAAGAGTTTATAAAACAGTTAAACAAAATATGGGGCTATGAAACTCACTGTAGTGATCAGCAGCGGAGTGTAACGATATAATGTATGTCAACAATAGAGTACGGCAAGATCACGATCTTTAACGATCACCTACGAAAGCATAGTATTCGCGTTTTAGTATAGTGTATGATATAAGTGTACAAGTATATGTAGTTTGTTGGCTTTCAATATGATGTTGTACATGAATCCTTAAGTCAAAGTATCCCTTAAGTGTTGTTTGGCTTATAGCCCTTTTATAAATAACCTCGTACCATTGTTCGGGCTATCAAAATCAAGAGGTCGTGTAGTGAACGTATGAGGAGCCATGACACTTTAATTCGTAAATCTACAACTCGTCAATACGACACTCCGAAGAGGCCTCTTATGATAATGAAATTCCTTACTATTATTGTACTTGTCATTTATAAGTGAAGTATTTGACCAGACAAATGTTGTATAAAACATGTGTCGTGTTTCGTCAAAGACTATTGATTGACTTATGTGACGATATGATGTTATAAGTTGTGTGTCGTGAAGTAGTTTAACATGTCATATGGTCATTTTCTTAGTTTGTCAAAGTTTAGAAAAGTCCAATCTAATGAACAAGTTTTTGAAACAATTTTTGGGTTATCAAGCCCAAACTAGCCGTGCGGCTAAGTTATGGTTAAGCAACTTGAGACAACAATAAGACCATACCGAATGGCTATTTTTAAGTCAAAATACCTTGAGACATCAGCCTTGGCTTAACATTGGCTTTGTTTTGGCCTCAAAATACACTAAAGTTTCTTAGCCATGGTTGTTTTCCGGTATACAACAGGTCCTGTTAGTTTTTGTAGTGTTTAGGCTTTTTCGTTCACTTTCTGCTTATGTGCTCCTGAGTTTTTGTAGAAAAAGTCATTCTGAGCTGATTTGGAAAAAAAAAATGGTTAAAACCTCGTTTTAAAATCGTATCAGCAACGTTTTGATCCAACAACATATTCACCTCTAGTCATCTTCATTTGGCCATAACGTTTTAACCATAAGTCCTTTTTAAGTGATTCAAAAGCCCAAGTTTTAGTTTTTACTTCCTCTAACAGCTTCTCAAACTTAATCAAGTCCAAAGCCTAAAGTTTACTTATATTAATAGTCTAATTACAAGTAATTACTTATATTTCATTGCAGAATGTTTGGCTGCGCATTCAGTCCTGCCAAGAAGATCATAAGTTGAGTTCTACAACTTGTTTTTACACGCGGCTTTCGCCAAACTTCAAGTGTAGGTCTTGGCTACATTTCATAAAACTGAGTCGACTACCAAAATGATCAGAACCATGGGCTTTTCTTAAATGAATTCTGGTGTGCAGATTTTGACATGTTTTGCCATTTTGGCTCTCATTTACTCATCGGGATGAGTTATGAGGTGCGCCATCCGGAGAAACGACCATAAGACATAGCTCTACAATCCTATCCTACTGAATTAACTTTAAAGTTTACTTTGATGATCAGTTTAATCAATCTTTGGGACTGTTGTAATTTCAGGTTCATAAAACCTACCTAAGGCTTGTTCTAGCTTCTTTTCATGTTACAAACTTCATGTACAACATCAATCATGCCATATTACATATACTACTTATATCAAATTACATCCAATAATAATAGAGATTATTACAACCATATTCAATAAAAATGAAGAGTATCACAATTATTACAAGGATTAGGTTGGAAAGTTACAAGAATAATCAATCCTAAACCCTTTCTAATCTTCACCCTTGTCTTGAATCTTTTCACCACTTGATTAAAACCTTTATTAAACCAAGAATGCTTAATCAAAACCCTGGAAGTATCACCAAGAAAATCCTTTCAAAACAACCCTTTGTCAAACCTTTCAAGAAGGACCCAAGAATGATGAGATTAATGAAGTCTAAGATGAAATGAACCAAGTACAAGCTATAGGGACTTATAATCTTCAATCCAAGATCAATATACTCGGTAAATTTTGAAATAAAATGGTGTTTGGAGCTGTGGTGGGTCGTTCACAATGGCGGGGAAAACAATAAAAGGGTGAAATGATGATAGTAGCTAGTTTATGGAGGTGCTAGTAGGAGGTGTCAAATTATAAGACATCATGTCTTATTTTTAAGACACATAGTCTTATGACTATGCACATGAGGTGCCACCTCAAGCATGAGGTGGGGTGGTGCCTTCTTGTTAGCTTGGGAGGTAACTTCAAGGTGAAGAAAAGTTTCTACGGAGTATAGTTTGGTCCCGGTAATTACTAATGTTAAGCCCTTAAGTCACGAAACTTAAAACCCAGGTAACATAAGAATATAATACTTATGAAAATGTCAAAACTTAACAATATACTCCAACTAAGTACATTAAAAGTGTGATAAGTCTAGTAGGGTGCATCTATGTCGTTAAAACCTAATGATGTAGGTTGAGCACGCGTATTACGTAAAGAGTAAAATGTTTACGCAAAAATAACAAAGTGACAATAGTTCATATAAAATATGACTATTGGTGAAAATAGAGTATTTTGAGCACCTAGACTTATCGTAGTCTTGTGTTGACCTCGAGGAAAGTTTATACGATTAAACTTTCGTATTTAAGTAATAACTTTAAATAGTTAAATATAAACATTGGTGAACAAAAGTGTTCAAAGTGTAATAATTCGAAACAGAGTGAATTATTTAACTTGGGAAATTACCGGTTACTACCAGTTACAGTATTTTCTTTTACGTTACAGTAATAGTCAAATAGTCAAAAGTCAAAGTCAAAGGGCAAATTAGTCATTTTACCTTATGAAAATTTACGAGTTGCTACAGCCTCCACCAGTTACAGGAATCATGTCCTCATGATTTAGTTTGTGTTATGAGTTAATGATGTTCCTGAGAAGAGGTGAGGGTACTTCTGTAATGGAACTTCGTCACGAAGTTCAGTGAGTGTTATCTACTAACGGTATATTTGAGTTCATCTTCACATTCCTACGTGAATTCAGGACCTCTTCTAGAGTTCCATCGAACCTTGAGAATATGAATGCGACTTTGCTTAAGTTATTTGACCTCATGGTCCATGATCTTAGTCGATTCCCCGATAACGTTCAAACGTTCATCAATCTGGATCTCTTCTAGAGAAGTAGGGGGTGTCTCATTAGTATGACACTTCTTCAGAATGCACACACAAAAGGTGGTGTGCAAACTGCCAAGTTCGAGTAGTAGCTCGATTCTGAAAGCTACCATGCCAATTCTTGCTAATATCGTATAAACTCCAATATATCTTAAGTTTGGTTTTTCTAATTTCCCCAAACGAATCATACCTTACCGCAATGAGGCTTTCAACAAAACCTTAATCCTAGTATGATATTTTGAAAGTTTAACACTTACATATGTATAACCTTTCTGGTGATAATGTGTGGCCTAATATTGCGGGGCCAGGAAGTGAACGTTGTACTAGATTCCTTACAAGGATTTCGTAAGCGGCAAGCTCATAAATTCTAATCAGCAACTGTGCTAAAGATTGCAAAGTCAAATATGCTGCAAGCATGCTTCTAGATAATGCTTTGTCAAGGTAAAATGTTGTTGCTCAATCTATTAGTATTGAGAATACTTACAAGATTTCTTGGACTAAGTTGAAGAAATTATAATTCAAGAAGTATTGCCCTCGGAATGAGGTGCAAGATATGGAGGTGAAGTTTCCTTGTTTTCAGTGGTGTTGATATCATAACTTATATTCGTTGCTTTCAAGCGTTGGCAATAGTGTGCCCAGTGATGGTCTCAACCAAATGAGAAGTTATGGGAAAAGTGCATCCGAGAACTTCTACTCAGTATTCATGAGAACGTTACTTCGTTTGATCACTCACAATGGATGAAACAATTAAGATGTCTCGTAACCTAGTAGGTCAAGTTGTGCGAGCTTAGACTGCTCAAGGATCTAACACCAGCAAAAATAACAACAGTAACAACAATAATAACAAACAGTGATGAGATGTGGAAAGTGAGAACATTTTGAGAAATTATGTTCTCAAAATAATGGCCAACCAATCGGAGGAGCTCATGGGAAAGCTTATGTGATGGATAATGGGACATCGTACCCAGTTTGTTAGTTCGAGACTGAACTAAGTCCATTAGTTCAAGAGTGTAACAAGCTCATTATCTCAATAATATGGAATACTTTGACTTATGCGACTCGCATAATCAAGTTCGTGGCAACCGAATTATGTCCTTGAAACATCTAATTCCATCAGGCCGGGTTTCAATTATGTTCTTGAAACATCTGATTCTATCAGGTCTTTCAATTATGTTCTTGAAACATCTGATTCTATCAGGTCGGTTTTCAATTATGTTATTGAAACATCTGATTCTATCAGGTCGGGTTTCAACTATGTTCTTGAAACATCTGATTCTATCAGGTCAGTTTTCAATTATGTTTTTGAAACATCTGATTCTATCAGGTCGGGTTTCAACTATGTTCTTGAAACATCTGATTCTATTAGGTCGGTTTTCAATTATGTTCTTGAAACATCTGATTCTATCATGTCGGGTTTCAACTATGTTCTTGAAACATATGATTCTATCAGGTCGGTTTCAAATTATGTTCTTGAAACATCTGATTCTATCAGGTCGGGTTTCAACTATGTTCTTGAAACATCTGATTCTATCAGGTCGGGTTTCAACTATGTTCTTGAAACATCTGATTCTATCAGGTCAGTTTTCAATTATGTTCTTGAAACATCTGATTCTATCAGGTCGGGTTTCAACTATGTTCTTGAAACATCTGATTCTATCATGTCGGGTTTCAATTATGTTCTTGAAACATCTGATTCTATCAGGTCGGGTTTCAATTGACTTTAACCAATTTTGTTAGCTCAACAAATGGTTCATGTTTGTAAGGATTTGTAACAACAAAAGTGATAACTTAAGAATGAAATTAGTTGCTCGAATGAGGTCTTAAGATATTTGCTGAGTGGTAAAATACTATCGTGTTTTCTAGATCTTTTCAAAGAATACTTGTGATTCTCGAGTTCGAGTTCATACTCATGTCATATCGGATACAAATAAGCCCACTCGTTTATAATTCATTTCTTACATAAAGAAGCGTCCCAATTTATGTAAGTAAGAAATCATAAACTTATGGTTCGGCAATTTGAAATTTCTTTATTTAAATGAAAAGGCGTCCCAGTCCATTTAAATAAGGACATTCCAAATCATCCTACTTAAGAATTTCCGACACAACACTCATACTTAATCGATGAGTTACAAGGTGGTGTATTATGAGACGACGTAGGTGTTCCAAGAGTATGGAATGAATGTTCACACTCATCTTTGAAGACGAGGAGTTAAATAATCCGAGAGAATCAACATAGCGTTCAAAATAGTTGGTGATTTCATAGTTATGAAATAGTTTTCTCACAATGTTTGAGAAATAGATAAAACTATTGTGTATCCCTAAATGTCTGAGATATATTTAGGCTAATTATGTATCTCACAATATCTGAGATATTTCTAAGTCAACTGTGTATCTCACGATGTTTGAGATATAAGGAAGACCATTGCATACTTACAATGTCTTAATAATAATGAGACCATTGTATCAACTACAATGTATGAGAAAGTTTCATAGATCACAAATGTATATGATCGGGGATATCTGGCTGTGCAATAATGCCTTGAATAGGCATACACAGTTATGTTTAGTCAATCGTTTATATAAATAGTCTTTATATAAATAATACAGTATTGTGTTAAGGATTAGGCATGGCGCACGGAATGTTGGAGACAGCAATGAGTGTTACGAGTTTAATGTAAGATGTAGTTATAGTCTAGGTTCATATGCAACCTGGTTCTCTATAACTGAAGCTCTGATACCAATCTGTAACACCCCCAAAATTATCGCAGCGGAAGATTGTGTCTATGAGGTATTACTTCATAGTTCACAGCACAAGTTACAGAAAACGACTTTAAATGAGACGTTTTGAAATGAATTATCGTGCGATTAAAATATCAGAGTTTACAAACCGGTCCCACAAGTTCGTACAATCATAAAAAGTACAACATAAAAGTTGTAATGTTTTTCGAATGATAATATATGCATTGTCTTCAAAATATTTTTCCGTGCGCCTTCACATGCCATGCCAGCTAATTCCTTTCAAACATGAGATAACATGCTAAAAAGTGTCAACACAAAGGTTGAGTGAGTTCATAGGTTTGTAAGCAAAACAGTTGATCAAAAGATATCAAGTTTATGAAAGTAGTGGGCTACGTTGTTATACGCCCATAGTACGTTTGATTGCCTAACCGGTTAATACAAACGATAGAAACCGCATAGGTTTGAAAACATTAGTGGACAATATAGTTTGTATAAAATATAATTGCAATGTGTACAATTATCTTCTTGATAGTTATTATTGCTCTAAGCTCATGGACTCACGACTGACTGTTGTATATATATCACCGGACGATATATACAGTAAGTAACTTGCCCCGGGTAGGTATTTTGCCCTTTACCTAGATAACCTCAAATATAGTGCGCCTTGTTATTTCCGATAACATAGACGGGTTCGTCAATTCTGATAGGCCTATCCACAATATTTGCGCTCACTCCCAGTGATTAGTGGTCCATGATGTTGGGGACTTTTGGCATAAACAACTTAGGCAGGCAATAATACAGTCAATGCATTCATTTTGCCACTAATTGTCCATAATAAAGCATATTAGCATGTAGTAAAGCAGTAGCATGTATCTCCCCCAAAAGAGTTTATAAAACAGTTAAACAAAATATGGGGCTATGAAACTCACTGTAGTGATCAGCAGCGGAGTGTAACGATATAATGTATGTCAACAATAGAGTACGGCAAGATCACGATCTTTAACGATCACCTACGAAAGCATAGTATTCGCGTTTTAGTATAGTGTATGATATAAGTGTACAAGTATATGTAGTTTGTTGGCTTTCAATATGATGTTGTACATGAATCCTTAAGTCAAAGTATCCCTTAAGTGTTGTTTGGCTTATAGCCCTTTTATAAATAACCTCGTACCATTGTTCGGGCTATCAAAATCAAGAGGTCGTGTAGTGAACGTATGAGGAGCCATGACACTTTAATTCGTAAATCTACAACTCGTCAATACGACACTCCGAAGAGGCCTCTTATGATAATGAAATTCCTTACTATTATTGTACTTGTCATTTATAAGTGAAGTATTTGACCAGACAAATGTTGTATAAAACATGTGTCGTGTTTCGTCAAAGACTATTGATTGACTTATGTGACGATATGATGTTATAAGTTGTGTGTCGTGAAGTAGTTTAACATGTCATATGGTCATTTTCTTAGTTTGTCAAAGTTTAGAAAAGTCCAATCTAATGAACAAGTTTTTGAAACAATTTTTGGGTTATCAAGCCCAAACTAGCCGTGCGGCTAAGTTATGGTTAAGCAACTTGAGACAACAATAAGACCATACCGAATGGCTATTTTTAAGTCAAAATACCTTGAGACATCAGCCTTGGCTTAACATTGGCTTTGTTTTGGCCTCAAAATACACTAAAGTTTCTTAGCCATGGTTGTTTTCCGGTATACAACAGGTCCTGTTAGTTTTTGTAGTGTTTAGGCTTTTTCGTTCACTTTCTGCTTATGTGCTCCTGAGTTTTTGTAGAAAAAGTCATTCTGAGCTGATTTGGAAAAAAAAAATGGTTAAAACCTCGTTTTAAAATCGTATCAGCAACGTTTTGATCCAACAACATATTCACCTCTAGTCATCTTCATTTGGCCATAACGTTTTAACCATAAGTCCTTTTTAAGTGATTCAAAAGCCCAAGTTTTAGTTTTTACTTCCTCTAACAGCTTCTCAAACTTAATCAAGTCCAAAGCCTAAAGTTTACTTATATTAATAGTCTAATTACAAGTAATTACTTATATTTCATTGCAGAATGTTTGGCTGCGCATTCAGTCCTGCCAAGAAGATCATAAGTTGAGTTCTACAACTTGTTTTTACACGCGGCTTTCGCCAAACTTCAAGTGTAGGTCTTGGCTACATTTCATAAAACTGAGTCGACTACCAAAAATGATCAGAACCATGGGCTTTTCTTAAATGAATTCTGGTGTGCAGATTTTGACATGTTTTGCCATTTTGGCTCTCATTTACTCATCGGGATGAGTTATGAGGTGCGCCATCCGGAGAAACGACCATAAGACATAGCTCTACAATCCTATCCTACTGAATTAACTTTAAAGTTTACTTTGATGATCAGTTTAATCAATCTTTGGGACTGTTGTAATTTCAGGTTCATAAAACCTACCTAAGGCTTGTTCTAGCTTCTTTTCATGTTACAAACTTCATGTACAACATCAATCATGCCATATTACATATACTACTTATATCAAATTACATCCAATAATAATAGAGATTATTACAACCATATTCAATAAAAATGAAGAGTATCACAATTATTACAAGGATTAGGTTGGAAAGTTACAAGAATAATCAATCCTAAACCCTTTCTAATCTTCACCCTTGTCTTGAATCTTTTCACCACTTGATTAAAACCTTTATTAAACCAAGAATGCTTAATCAAAACCCTGGAAGTATCACCAAGAAAATCCTTTCAAAACAACCCTTTGTCAAACCTTTCAAGAAGGACCCAAGAATGATGAGATTAATGAAGTCTAAGATGAAATGAACCAAGTACAAGCTATAGGGACTTATAATCTTCAATCCAAGATCAATATACTCGGTAAATTTTGAAATAAAATGGTGTTTGGAGCTGTGGTGGGTCGTTCACAATGGCGGGGAAAACAATAAAAGGGTGAAATGATGATAGTAGCTAGTTTATGGAGGTGCTAGTAGGAGGTGTCAAATTATAAGACATCATGTCTTATTTTTAAGACACATAGTCTTATGACTATGCACATGAGGTGCCACCTCAAGCATGAGGTGGGGTGGTGCCTTCTTGTTAGCTTGGGAGGTAACTTCAAGGTGAAGAAAAGTTTCTACGGAGTATAGTTTGGTCCCGGTAATTACTAATGTTAAGCCCTTAAGTCACGAAACTTAAAACCCGGTAACATAAGAATATAATACTTATGAAAATGTCAAAACTTAACAATATACTCCAACTAAGTACATTAAAAGTGTGATAAGTCTAGTAGGGTGCATCTATGTCGTTAAAACCTAATGATGTAGGTTTGAGCACGCGTATTACGTAAAGAGTAAAATGTTTACGCAAAAATAACAAAGTGACAATAGTTCATATAAAATATGATTATTGGTGAAAATAGAGTATTTTGAGCATCTAGACTTATCGTAGTCTTGTGTTGACCTCGAGGAAAGTTTATACGATTAAACTTTCGTAATTAACTAATAACTTTAAATAGTTAAATATAAAAATTAGTGAACAAAAGTGTTCAAAGTGTAATAATTCGAAACATAGTGAATTATTTAACTTGGAAAATTACCGGTTACTATCAGTTACAGTATTTGCTTTTACGTTACAGTAAAAGTCAAATAGTCAAAAGTCAAAGTCAAAGGACAAATTAGTCATTTTACCTTATGAAAATTTACGAGTTGCTACACGGTGCTTTTGGTATTTTAGCTTGGATGTAAGGTAAGTAAAATGGTGATAATATGTAGTTGTATTGATTTTATCATCATAAGTGTTGTGTGTTGTATGTATGTGTTATGTGTATGTGTTTGTGTAGATGTTGTAGGGATTGATAGTTCTTGACTTAATTGGTATAGCTTGTCAAGGAGATGAATAAACTTGTTGTGGAGCAAGTTGAGGTATGTAGGTTTATGTTGAGGTGAACTTATGGTGTTTTTTTGCCGGAATTGGTGTTGGAAAGTGTTGTAGTTCTATGTGGTATGTTTATGATGCTTATATGATGGATAAAGTATAATGATAAATTACTACTCGTTTTACTTACTAAGCGAAGGCTTACGGTTTATTTGTCTAACCGTTTTTGTAGGTTCATTTGTAAAGAAGGTAAGGCCGTGGTAAAAGCTTAAGATAGAGCACATGTCGGAAAGTTTATTGGATATGTATGAAAGCATAGTTAGAATGCCGAACTCAATCAACTTTGAACCCCTAAGTGTCGCAATGGTTTGTTAATGTTTTCATCAAATTGTTTGGGTAATGTGAAGTGTAAATGTGGTCTTGTTATAGTATTGTGATAGGTTCAAAACGGGGTGATTGGCAAAACACCCATCACCTTGTAAAGTACGTTTATGAGAATGAAGTATTTGTTGTTTAAATAATTTCTGAAAGATTTTTTATCTATTGTTGAAGTGGTGTAAGTTGGTTTTCGAAAAATGGGTCAAAATATGCAAGTGCAGGAAATGGGTCCATTTTAAATGCAAATGGGTCTATTTTAGAGTGCAGTGAAATTGAGACTATTTTAGAGTATAAATGAGTCCGTGTTACACTAAAGCTAACCTTAAAAGGGTTCTGGAGAAAATGGGTCGTTTTCAAGGTATAAAAAGGTGTATTTTAGACTGATACTCACCTTAATAGTGTATGTTTAAAAAAATAAGAGTAAAATACACCGTTCGTCCCTAATCTTGTACACACGCATCACGTTGAACCAAACCTAGGCGTTTTCATCGCTGGAGGTCCAAAACAATGGTTTTATACTATAGACAAGTCCCTTTACCAGGATTGCCAAAGTCAACATAAATTTTCTGGGTTTACATCGAGGGTATAATATGCCATTCACAATTTTAACATGCCATAGTTAAAATCTAACCCAACTCTCAACCCAGGGACCAAATGTGATTATGGTTATGCAACTAGCCGTTTCTTCCTTGATACGCTAGCATTTATTTTTGCGCGAACCAATAAACCCACCCAACAAACAACTTTACCAATCATAATAACACCCTTATCCAGAAACGATCAATTGAATATCAAAAACCTAATCTAAATCCTCATTTCGAGAACTCAAAAGACCAACCCAACTTCCAACAATACCATGTCGATCGATCGTATTAGCAACATGCCAAATATAGTGATCAGTAACATTTTGAATTGGTTTCCTTTGTTAGAAGCGGTGAGAACCTCTAGTTTAGCGAGAAACTAGAGGCCTAAGTGGACTTTGCTCACCGATGTCATAGTTGACGAGGATTTATTTTATTATTTAACATATGATTTTGATGGGAGGCATGTTACTAGACTCTTAAATCGGCTTATGGGTCCCATAAGAAAGTTTGTCTTCTCTGTAGAGCCAAGATCAATGTCTGAAATAGAAGACTTGAATTATGAAGAGATTCGTGATTGGCTTTTGTTTTTGGCTCGACATGGAATTGAGGAGCTGACCATTAGAAACTGGTATGGTGAACGAGTTACGTTCCCAACCCAACTTTACTCTCATATGGAGTTGAAACATCTGGAACTTCATGTTTGTGCTATGGCTACTTTGGAATATTTTCATGGCTTTCCAAATCTATTGAGCTTAGAGTGGATTCATGTCAATTTTCTAACCGGTATAGTTTGGGAGTTTATTGTTGGTTGTCCCTTACTTGAGTCTCTTAAAATGAATCGTCCTACTACAAACGAGATGAGACTATGGGATATTGCAAAACTTAGGAATTTGAAGAAGTTAGATCTGTCATTCAGTCTTTATAATGTTGTGACGACAATCACAACATCCGATATCTTTCACCTGACAAGACTTCCAAATCTTGAGACCCTTACATTGGATTTTCAGGATTGCATGGTAAGAACAATTTGAGTTTTACACTTATAATTTTACAATGTTAAAGAAATGTGTAACAGTAATGAAATTTAATCTTTAAAACTTGTTGTAGCTAATACAGGAAGCTAATTCTAGGATGAATGTCCCTGTGCCCTTTGTATCCCTGATTAATCTTAAGCTGTCCGAAGTCGATTTTGGTAATAGTGTTATGGTATCGCTCATCATTGAAATGATTCGTGGATCTCCAAATTTGAAAATGCTGGATACCAGAGTAAGTGTAATACTGTAATGCATATGTATCAAATAAACATTCATAAATTTCCATGTTTGTGTATCTCAACACTATTCGATTTTTCAGGCTGCAAACATGCTTAGTGTTCTACCTTTGGATTTTTTTTCCAATGTTGTAGACAGAAACACAATCAGCCATGGGAAACTACACACTGTGGTGTTTTGAGCTTTTTCTAGATCAGAGCATGAATTAACTTTAATAAATTTTATACTTGCGTGTTCCCGGTAGCTAAAGACAATCAATATCAAGCTCAGCAATAGGAGTCACGATGGGAATGAAAATATCATGATAAACTGGGTGTTGGCTAGGAAGTTGTTGAAACTCCACCGAGCTTCCCTCACAGCCGTGGTAGAGTTCTTTTAGTGGTTGTAGTTTATGTATGGGTTGAATACCCTATGACAATTCATGTTGTAAAATAGTATTTTGGTATTTGTTTATATGGTTTGCTTAAATTTAGCTTGTTCATATGTTGTTGTTTGTGCGTATTGTTGGTGATGCAAGTTTGGCATTCGAAAGTCAAACTTCCATTTAGCATTTCAATTTAGAAAGTAAAATTGCAGAAAACTTTAGCATTTCCAGTTTACTTTAGTTAGTCAACATTCAAAATGGTGAATGGCCATTTTCTATTTGCATTTTGACTTTGTAAAGTCAAAATTGCAAAACCATTAGTCAATATTTGTTACGGAGTTTATTGATATGTTTTGCAAGTTTGACTTTACAAAGTCAAACTTCTAATGGTTTTGTGTTGTTTAATCTTCAACTAAATTCTAGTATACGTAACTTGACAAATTGAGGGACCAATTGTGTATTTTAAAGTGATTATTGGGCGGGAGTTTTAAGTATGACAATGGCAACCAAGACAAATTCAGGGACCAAGTGTGAAAAAAGGCACTATTAGACCCCTTGACCTTCTCTACCCTGAGAAGCTATTTACTTGTGCACACGAACCAATAAACCCATCCACCACTTTTTCCATACACACACAATTTCCAATAGAAGATTTTCCTATTTTGAATGAACTCATGGAGATTGCTAGTCCATCCAACTTAAATGATCGTATGGCAGTGTGGTTTGGGAAAGAGGTTGCACAAGAAGGGCTTTTGAAAAAGGTAGTTCGTGAGTGCATTGATCATCTGAAGAAGGGCATCATCAAGCGTAGGGAGCTGATTAAAGAGAACGAAGCTTTGGGACCTCGGGGAATAGCTCTTGACAGTTTGGATGGGCTGAGGAAAGCCCAGGTGAGGCACACCAACCTACTTGTTCGATTCATACACATTTTTGATGAAACTGATGAAGCTATTCGTATCAACGAAGGTTATGTTAAGAAAATGGCTGAGCATAATGACTGAATTTTGGGTATTTCATGGGGGGTAGATAAATGCGGTCTTTTGGGTGCTAGTTTTTGAAATATAGGTTGGTAAAAGAGATATGTAAATTGGATCTTTTGTTCGGTTGTTGGTCATGGTTTGATCTAGTTGTTTCTATTCTTGTAAGAAACTATATTAATGATGAAATATCATCTAAGATTTATGTATTTAATCTGTTCTTGTATTGTGATATTGGGTGTATTGTTTCTAATTAGTATCAACAAAACCAAACATCCCCTTGTATCAGCAAAACCAAACATCCCCTTTTATCAGCAAAAGTTGTATCAGCAAACCAAACACCCCCTTATATCAGCAAAACCAAAGGCAGTGGTTTATAAATATGTGTTGAAAATTTAAATGCTTTAGCACTAAATCATAATGTATTGACAATGGTGTATAGTTTAGGAAGAAATTAGTATGGTGTTAGTGTTGACAGTGGGACTGAACACGCCCAATGCCTCAAATTGTAAGATCTTGAATTTTGACTCACCCAAGTCAAACAAATTTATGAAATGCCAAAAATTGTAACTTACTATTGTGGTATGACTTGGGTAAGTCAAACCTATTAACAAATGCACAACGATTTCAAGCAGTTACAATTGTCACACCCCCAAATTACCTGTTTTGCAGCGGAATGGAATTCCTGGGGATTGACTGTCATAGCACCACAATTACAGTTATATTGAATGACCTAAAGTGTCGTTTAAAAACACATCGTTTGATATTTAATAAAAGCGTTCAGAGTTACAACATAGGTCCCAAAAGTTTATAAAGTTTGCGGAAATATAAATATATTACAAGTTCAAACGATGTTTTGAAAGAAAATGCCATAATGTACAATGATATAAGTCGACGCCGCGACTCAAAAGGGATTCCTTAACCATGCCATGATGAATATGCCTTAGTTACCTGAAAATACATTGCTAAAACGGTCAACAATAATGTTGGTGAGAATCATAGGTTTATGTAAATGTTTTATACGACTACGCAAGTATAGACCATGTATGACAATCATGCCACAGAAAAATGTTACAATTGCTAAAAGTCCATGACACCGAAACTAGACTGTTCATGATGTTCGCCCCAACAGAGTGTTTGCCAGACAACTCAATAATGTTATTAAATGAAATGCATCCGTATGACTAGTTGGGATTCACCAACCCGGATGGAGGAGTCACCCTCGATAGATCTATCCACTCACCCTCGCTTCTAAGATTAACGGTTCATGTAATGTAATGGGGACTTTCAATTGGCATGTGGTAACTTAAGCAATGTAAATGAATTTAACATACTTGGTATCGTAATAAAAATGTTGTGCAATGTATTCTCCCCCGTAGGTTTGAAAATAATTATAAACATGTACGACGGGGCTATGAAAACTCACTTGATGAAATAGGTACAATGACAAGAGTGAGTACACTGAAATGTAGCGTGATCCTTTAATCTTGACCTATTATGAATGATATGATACGTAATGATTTATGATGTAATATTATGCATGCATTTCGTATGTTATTTATACCATTTGTGAGTTTTGAAAATAACACTCTTCGTCGAAAAATACTCTTTTGACGTCTTGACCATTCTTAAATTACTTTACAAGTATTTACGTCAAAATGTCATCCTACAATAGTTTCTTAATGATTTATTGTGAAATTATAACTTTTCGTCGTAAATTAATGTCGTTGGAAATTTCATGAAAGTGACAAAAATGGCCTCGAAAAGCTACTTGTAAAATGGTGTACGTCGAACGTTAGGAAACGAACTCAACGGTTTTGGAAAGTTTGTATCAAAATCTCGAGGTTTTGGCATTTAAGTTTTTATCCTAGAGGTCTCGTTCATAAAGAAAAACATAGGTTAAGTAGGGTGATTTTGTCCAAAATGTGGTTTAAAAGTGAGTTTCGGCAAAGTTTAAGCAACCGTAAATAATTCATTACAACTCCGCTATACCAACGGTTGGTCGTTTTGAAAAATATGCTTGGTGATCTCGATTTTATTAGAAGACATCTCGTTACAAAAAGTTCTACATCAACGTTAAAAATAGCCTTCAATATGGTCGTTTTGTTTACCGTAACACTTGTCTAATGAAAATAATATAGTTTTTCTTAACTAATAAAGTTACGGCAATTTTGTAAAAACGTGTATATTTTAGTCGTTACAAACCCGTTTTCTACGTATTATACGTCCTTAGCTTCGTATCAAAGTATACTAATATATTTTTGATAAGTCGAAATAATTTATAAAGCTTAAGGCTCGTTTTTGACTCGTACAAAACAAAAATAGTTTGCTGAAATTTTCAGGATTAATATATTTCGTCGTCAAACTTGAAAAATTCATAACTTCTTCGTTATAGCTCCGTTTTAATCCGTTCAAGCGGCCACGGATTCGTTTTAAAGTATATTTTCTAAATATCTAGGCCAAAAATTTTATGTCTACTGTCGTTTTTTCCAGATTTACAAAATACGATCAGACCCTTTATTCGACTTGTCAAAATGAATTTTTCTCGCGCTAAACCTATTCTAATCCCTTCAAAACAACTCCAAAGCTATTCTAATCCTACCATACACCTTCTTAGGGTGTCATGGGTTCCTAAACATCATCAAGACTAATATATAACAAGGGATAAATTATAGGATGACTTATATATATAAAACTCTTAAAAACAATGAAAAATGGTATAAATATCCATAAGTCTTGCATGCTTTGCTCAAAAATGATGAAATACATATGAAATGATAATGAAAGATGTAAAATGAAAATGATATGCTTACTAGTTACTTGATGAGGTGATAAGAACAAGGGATTAAACCTAAACACCCTAGGTTTTTATTTCAAAACCTTTAATAAGAGTGTAACTAGATTGTTTTAAACTTGATATTGGAAAAATTTTGATGATTTCTTCTAACACCCTATGTAGGCCGGTTTTGGAGAGGAAGAACCAAGAGAGAAGAACTTTACTTAACTTATGAATAATTGAGATGAATGAAGTGTGAAATTAAGATGAAGTATAAATCTCACCAAGTAAGAAAAAGTTACCAATTCAATTAATGCAACATCCCCCTTGGTCGGCCAAGGGGGAATGCATTTCCAAAATGCATTTTTTTTTCTTTTATATTGTATATAATTGTTTGTATGTAAAAAGAAAGTAAGTTAAAGTAAATTGTAACTTTGTATATACATTAGTGTATTTAAGGTAGTTTTAGCTAAAAGTAATTTTTTTATAGATCAAAGTAAAGTATAATGAGATCATAAAAATTGTAAAAATACATTTCTTGCAAAATTTGAGTGATATAATAATTATCGTGTAGTTTTTAAGAAAAGCGTCGTAATAATATAAATTTAACGATTTATATACAAAATAAATTTAAAACACTAGGTAAACTCAAAATATTATTTTTATAAACTAAATGTAAGTATAAAAATATATCGGGATCATTTTTGGAAGTATTGGATTAAATGTTCAAAATAATAACTTACGCGATAACGTTTATTTAATATGAAATTTACGCGTTTAATGTGAAATGCAAAGTCATGAATGGACTAACATGATGCAAATGATGCTAATGAAGTGTAGACTAAACTTAGTCTATATGAAATGTTCGTGATGATATGATCATGAATTCGCCGCTAAACCATTAAGGTTACGCGAATTTGGAACACGTAAACCTAGTTTACGATAAATGATGAAATTGTGAAACGTGAATTGTTTTGAGAAATGACCTGAAAGTACGAGTTGTCACAACAATGCACAACCAAACACTATTACTTATATAAGAACCCAATTTTTTATTGATCGATTTCATGTTCACAACTACTACAAAGTTTCCTATCATCTAAACATCACTTAGCTAGACCCACAACTCTCCCTATCATCCTTTTCCTTCATTTCCTTCCTTTCCTTAAGATATTTAAACAAAATTTCCAGATTTGTAATCATTTTTCCCAAATCGTTACCTTTGATAACACAATGTCAACGTCTTCCTTCTCCTTCTTAACACCCAAAACCTTTTCATTTGGGCAGTCTTCTTTCCTTAACGAACTCAACAAAGCCTTCCCCTTATCGTTTTGTGCCATTATTTTTTTTTTGCTTTGGGTAGAATGTGTGTTGCTTGTATTTAGGGTTCAATGTTGTGTGTTTCCTTGCCAATACTAATATGGTTCAAGGTTGGGTTAGATTTTAACTATGACATGTTAAAATTATGAATGGTCTATTATACCCTCGATGTAAACCTAGAAAATTTATGTTGACTTTGGCAATCCTGGTTAAGGGACTTGTCTAGAGTATAAAACCATTGTTTTGGACCTCCAGCGATAAAACGCCTAGGTTTGGTTCAACGTGATGCGCATGTACAAGATTAGGGACGAACGGTGTATTTTACTCAAAAAATAAAGTTGAGAATTGGGTGTTTCATCATGTTATTTAGTATTACTCCTTATTGTAGCAAATGTTAACACAATATAAAATGTCTTACGAAGCGTTGGGATGCTTGATATAATCTTAAGCTTCACAGTATAATGCTTTAATATTTTATCAAGCACCCTCAGCGCTTCTTGAGAAATCTTAGATTCTAAACATGTAATTTTGTGATCTTAGTCACAATGTTTAGTTTTTTACGCTGCATGAATTTTTGCAACTTAACGTGAAAAGTTATATGGTGGATGTATAGTTGATTGTTACTCAAGTTGTTGTGTGGTTGGGTAGTATGAAGTTAATATATATCGAGCTCGGCTTAAAATATTAAACATATTGATTAATCTTAAAAGATTAGATACTGTGCATTTTCATTGTTGTGGTTGAAAACGCGAATTGAATCTAAGAATTCTTACGAAATGCTCATAATATTCAGAACAAATACATGTTGTTTAAAACACTTTGCAAAATTATGTCAAGGGCTCTCGGCGCTTTACGAGAGTTTTTAGCTTTCTGGTTTCTTAAGGCCCGCGCAATTGCCTGTATATTTTGGGCTTTTTTACGACAAAGCATATTTAGGTCCATCAACTCTATTTGTAATGTTTTTACCTATGAATAAACCCTACTTCTATCCGTGTTTATGCGTAATGTGTAATAAATAATGATTGCAGATGATTTACAGTTATTGGCATTTTTATATTGCATCATTCTCATCGCTTCTTGACATTTAGATTTTTTTCGGCGCATGTCACTGTTCCTAAGCCAGTTAAAATAAGTTGGCATTTTTGATGAGCAAAAATATAAGAAAATGGAACCACTGACGAGTTGGGGTTGATTGGCATCGAAGCTGGTCTTAATTTAGAAAGAAAAAAAATTAATCTTTCAAGTCATATAATACTATCGTATACAAAAACTCCGCCGGTACGCGCAAGTTGAAATCCTTGTTTCAAACAATATAGATGAGTAATGAAGTTTAATAAAATTCGAAAAGGATCCTTAAGTTTGCCCAGAATACAAATTAGCCCCTTAACTCGTTATACTTTATACTTTAATACCTTTATACATTTTCTTATGTAACAAACTAACTTTAAACCTTAAATTCCTTTGTTTTAATCCTACAATATAACTCATCTTTACATCTTGATATCCTTTTAAACTTAATAACAAAATAAATTAACCCTTAAAGTCTATATTTTTACTCATCTACATCAATTTCATAATTATTGCTAACATTTTTCATTAGAAAAACATATTATTGTTGAAACTGTTGTATTTCGTAACTACAAAATAAATGTTTTTACACTCGTTGTAACACATGGGCAGACAACATCATGCGAAGTCCAATTCTAACCCTTTTAACAAACAAAACCAAAAACACCCTATAATATACATTTATCTGCACAGAGTGCAACTTTTCCAAAATAAGTAGTCATTAACTTGATCAACTAAAATGCATTAATGCTGAGGCGAATTTTGTTGACTAATAATGAGCTTCTTGTGATTAGAGAACAAATAATTTGGCACAAAGCATTAAGTTTCAAGACCACTGCTACAAACGCGTATTCACTTTCTTGTTATTAACTACCTTAGCAAGACTAATAATTTGATATACAATTAAATTTAAAATAAATGCAATAAAACAATGAATTTGTATCGAGGACAAAGGATCATTTCCTTTTCCTTTTTTCTTTTGTAACACTAGTGTTTACTATGACATAAGTTGTAATGCTACGCAACAAAGATGATAATGTAACATTTTGAATATTCATAATGGCATGGAGAATGTGAAGCATGTCACTGAAACAACACTTAAACGTCGAAGTAAATAATGTACATAGGTACTACTTACAAGTTTTGTGCATGCACGAGGTTTACAGATAAATTTAGAATTTTACTAACAATCACCCTTAGGGTGTTGTTAACAACTGATTTTCGAGAATCAAGCTTAGAATATATACCATGTCAAACAAAATCATGAGTACTCACCAACAATTTCTTTGATTTTCTCAAACTCAAATACAAGCAGTCTCTCTATTGAGCATTTAAGCCAAAAAAATTAGGAATTGATTGGTATCTTTGTCTTAATTTTAGCAATATTTTTGAAACTTTAGTTGTTAACAACAATTTAGGGGCCACTGTTAGCATTTTCTATGTAAAGTTATTTTAAAATTTAGTTAAATATACGAGCAAATAATAATTTTATTGAGTTTAACATTATGTAATTGTGATATTTAACACATGGGATTCAGACTATAAGTCAACTAATAATTATAGTTTAATTATATTTACTTGGTGTGTATTTATAAGTCGTGCTTTCATTATAATATTTATAATCTAATACATCGACTGGTTTTTTGTATTACAATTAAATTAATCCAAGTTTAGCCCTATTTTTTAACATACGTACACATGGGTTATTAAACGGGGATTAGGTTTGGATAATGGCTACAACTAATAATACTACTTCAACTGATAGCGGCATAACGCATAGATATTAGTGGCCCAAACCTACTAATTACACACCAAAATCAAGCCCATTACTAACACTCGATAGGCCAATTATCAACACTTGATAAGCCTATTGATAACGCCTAAAATGAACATGTTTTTAGTAGCGTTATTGTTAGTTTTGTGCATGATAATCGGCTATATTTACTCATAACTGTTGCAAAAGTGCAAAGATGCATATTGTATATGTATATGTAGCCAGGTATCACGAATAGTGAAGAAATGAAGTTTTTTTATGCACATTTGGAAGATTCTCAAGGAAGGAAGTCGAGCTAGGAAGCTTTTGGATTCAATGATTGGGAAGCACAGTGATTTCTAAGTATCTACAGCAAGGAAAGATCAAGTTTTGCCTTGGAAATCATCAGCGAGAGCAAAGAATGAAGCACATAGGAGAAAAGTCAACAACAAGTCAAAACATCACAAGCCCAGCCGATCAGTCACAACCCGTAACCGGATCCGGCTGGGCAATTGGTCAAAATACAACCGATTCGGTTGGAGTCGAAACCGATCCGGTTTCTCACGCTGCAGTTACACAATGTTGCATTTATTGTTGCCTTAACTCTCCATAATCATTGGAGTCCGATCATTTCTTGATATTTACTTGTTGGGGACGCTTTTGGTGAGTTGAGCAAGCACATTTGGCTATATAAAGAACCTAGTCCTAGTATACTAGGTGTGACACAACCAAAATTGTATTAGTTTACACCAAAACTAATACCAACCATATTATTCAGCCCAAAAGCTTAGTACTTACTGAAAAACGTCCAGGAGCAAGGAGGGAACAATTCTCATCCATAGTTTTGGTAGTTTGGAGTTGTACGGTGAATCTAGGTGATAGAAGGCGCGTGGTTGCTACAATCCACGAATTCTAATTCTTGTAATCACAAAAGTTTAGGTATTCTATGAACTTTGTTATGGAATTCTATTCTCTTGAATTGTTGGAATTACTTTGTTATGATTTGTGTTTAGTTATTATTATTATCATGGAGTAGTTTTGGGATATACTTGTGTGTTGGGATGTAGTTAATCATATTAGTGTTCTCAAAATGTGATGCATGTACATATGATCTTGTTTAAATGAGTTTCTTGGAAAAATACTAGTCTTGGTTTGATTTGTTGATAAAACATGTTTTAAGAAAAAAGGACCGAAAGGATTTCTCTTGTGTTTTATTCCAAAAAGTGAAGTGACAAACTAGTATGGGGATATGGTGATTGACAACCACCATGTTTGCTTATTAAAACAAGACTAGGAACATTTTCATCACGAAAGGGTCGAAAGATTCGTAAGAACAAATTTAATAAGAAAATGTTGCAAACAAATGGAATTGCTATATGATAATCATTGGGATAAGGACCGAAAGGATTACCTGAATGTTTTTGTTCTTAGAATGATTTTTACAAACATATACCATGGTTGGGGAATCATTTGCTTATGATTTGAGCATCATATTAAGAGTATACACCAAACCTTCATGAATACTATTTATGATTGATTATAGACTACACACAAGTATATATATATATATCTTATTGAATTTCACTAGAACATAATTATTTGAGGAAGCCTTGACAAGCTTTCTTGTTGGAATCTTTTCAAACAAATCAATTTCGAACACAAAATCCCTTGGGACGATCTCGACTTACCAAACTTTGCTATTACGGACGAGTATACTTGCTCGTATGTGTTAATAGGTTAGACGGTTAAATCATGTTTATAAATTTTGAAAACTTGCACCAACGTAGCACATCAAGTTTTTGGCGCCGCTGCCGGGGATTTTCTTTAATTTTCTTTGATTTTCTGTAAAATTGGTAGTATTGGAATTAAATTTGTTGAAAAAAAAGAGTTTTTGGTTACAAACCAACCGATTCGGTTGGTGATCCAACCGAATCTGGTTGGAGTTTATGTGTAATTTTTAGTTGCGGTTTTATTGTTCTAGTCTTCTTAGTTAATTGTGTTATGGTTCCTAGAGTAATTCTGGTAATTTTAGATTCTATTTGCAGATTATGTCTTGTAGTTTAATTATTTCTTAGATTTATTTTCATTTTCTTTACATTTGTTATTTATTAGTTAATTAAGTTTTAGTTAATTTTAGTTTTAATGGTTAATGATTAGATAGTAATATTTTTAAGTTATAAGTTTAATTATTTTAATGATCGATTTTAATTGGTAGTTAATTTAGTTTTAGTTTAATGGGTTTTATTATGTTATTAAATTGTTGGTTTATGAAGAGTTTTCTTTATTAACTAGAGTTTAGTACATCTTAATGACTCCTTAATTGCATTAAAATTCTGTTTTTTTTAAATATATATATATATATATATATATATATATATATATATATATATATATATATATATATATATATATATATATTTTCGATCAACCGATCGGTTGCAACCCGCAACCGGATCCGGTACGACTTTCTGATTTAGTTATTTCAACCAACCGATTCGGTTGGTGATCCAACCGAATCCGGTTGGTGTTTCTGTGTTGATTTTTATCATTTTTTAGGTCTTGAGTTTTAACTTGTGTTTTTAGTTTTGTTAAGTGTCTTACATTGTTTAGTCTATGTTTCTATAGTTTGTTCTTGTTTTTACTAACTCTAACGCTAATAATTCGGATTTTGTTTTGTTTTGCTTTGTCAAGTTGTCTAGTAATATGGATAGTTTGAGCGGAATCTCGGAATACCTTCGTACTTTGGATGAAATGTTCAAGGATACCGGAAGTTCACTGGAAAAGATTGGAGGTATCTTGGAAGAAAGTAAGAAAGATTTGGGAATTGATACGGGTAATATGGAGGAAACTGGTGAAAATAAGGTTCAACTACCCAAGAAGGGAAGAGTCGTAGTGTTCACACAAGCACCTTTAACAATGTATGATTCGCCGCTAATGAGGTTTGGAACGCCTTGCAGTGTGGAAGGTATAAGTGCTTGGGACGCGCAGCTTAATATGGCTTATGGAGAAAACTACATTTTGGAGAAGGTTCTTGACGAAATTGGTCATGTACGTTTGGACTATGAAGCATATGGAAGAAGGATGGTCAAAAATCTGAAGGTCAATATTCATGGACACATTTTTGAAACGGATTTTGTTGTGTTAGAAGAAGGGAATGCGGATGAACCTAATGTGTGTTTTGGTCGAGATTTTCTTGTCACGACCAAGTGTCAAGTAGATTTTGCAATGGGAGAAATGAGGATTAATATAACTGATTTGGAAGAAGGAAAAGGAGTAAACGAGATGCTAGTGGAAGTTTGTGCAAACATGGAAGAGAAAGAGGTGGAAGTAGTTAAGATGGGGAAGGCAAATCGGAAGAAACCGACATCAAACACACTAACCCCAACAACAACCTCCACCACCAAAAATGACTCCACACCCTCATCACCGACCACTACTTTCAAACCCTTAACCGACAAACAAAAAGAAGCTATTTTAGAGAACCTAGAACAAAAGTTTCTTGAGCTTAATGAAAAGAAACCGGTGATAGAAGTACTCTAAGATTATGTTCTTTACCGTAAGAAGTTGGATGCATTGATGCTAGCAAGGGCTAGGTTGGAAGATAAGAATCTCACAGAGGAGGAGCGAGATCAAATTTTGTTCAGAGGCATGCTAAGGAAGGAGAAGGATCCGAGTAATTTTGTGTTGCCGATCAAAGTGAATGGGACTACACCAGTTTATGCTTTAGCTGATACGGGGTCGAGTGTTAATGTGATGCCGTATCCATTGTTTAAAACTTTAGGACTAAGTAATCCGCAACCTAATCATTCGAAGCTTACTATGGCGGATAATTCTCAAGCGAAGGCAATGGGAGAGGTGAAGAATGTGAGAGTGCAAATTGGCTATCAACCGTATTTGGCAGATTTCCTTGTCCTAGATATTCCGGTGGACAAGAGTTTACCACTACTATTGGGGAGACCATTCTTACGAACTTGTGGTGCGATTATAGACATGGGAAGAGGCACATTGACTATTGATGACGGAATTTCGAGGCAAACATACTACCCAAAACCAAGAGGACCAACTTTGGAATTTATGGAGGATTTGGAATGGATAGAAGCAGATGATGATTTAACATGTTTTGAAGTGGGACGCGATGTCCAAGGTAACCCAATGTATGGACCGTTAGCTCCGCCTTATTTTGATATAGAGGACGAAATGGAACGTGCGTTAGCGGTAGAAGCTTTCTATAACCCATTCAAAAACATACTAGTTTACAAAAAGTTGATCGACTTTTTAGGTTCTTTACCGGTGCAACTTAAGAATTTGGAGTGGAGACCCGAAGGGTCGGGGACTTACAAGAGACAAACTGGAGATGGAGCATGGCATGTTAAGTTCGATATACTATGTCCGAATGGACGAAGATTCATGAGAAAATTCAAAACTTTTGAAACGTTCCGTGAGTTGACCGGAAAATTTCAAAGTGAGGATATCCTAAGACAAGAGTATTTTGAGGAATTCTGAGGAGAAGACAAGAGACCGTAATAAAACAAGCAATTATTTGCTTGAATTTCATGAACTATTTCTTTTTGATTTGATGCATTTAGGATTTTTGTTTCTTATTTAATTTTTCATTTTTATTTTTTTTATGATTGAGGTGATTTGGTTAATGCATTATGACTATGAAATTTTGAGTTGAAGTTTGGTTCAGTTCATTAGTATGATGAGTTGAGTTTTTTTTTAGATTGGATGATTGTTCAAAATTTCATATGATGGATGAATGTTGTGTGAATCTTTAGCAGGATTTTTGAGTAAAAATTGTTGCTTGGAAGGTAAATGCCTAAGTAACATGTAAAAATGCAAAATTTGGCAAAAATGCAAACCGAAACGGTTGTGTCCTTGACTGAACCGGTTGCAATTTAGTATAAAAACCAAAAAATTCACTTTTCCAGAAAAACACACACACACTAATTCTCCAGTGGGTTTTGCAAAAATTCGTCCAAGAGAAGCTGATTGAAGGTTGTTTAAGTTGTAGGAAAACATCATGGCACCCAAACAAGTAAGCATCTACAGTCAATTAACTCAATTAAGGTTTAATTAGAGCATTTGATTCGAATTGAATATTAGGTCACCAATTTGGGGGTTTTTGTTATAATTCGAATTAAGTTGTAATATTTTAGGATTGAGTGGGTAATTGATGTAGGAGTGCGTTGCAAGAAGAATTGTATTGATTGATTCAACATAGGATGAATACTAGATGATTGAATTTTCGGATTTAATTGGGTTGTGCTATTGAATCAAGATAAGTTGCAATTGGTGATTCCTTATGATAGATGATGTGATTTTAAGAGTGATAGATGCTACATTATTGATTAGAACTAATGATTGAAGGATATAGGTTTATCAAGTTGAGTTCTAAGATAATGAATGTATGATGTTTGATGATTTGAAAAGCGAATTTAGAGTAATTCAAGGATGTGGAAATCATTGAGGATGATAGAATGCGACCTAGGAGTGGATTGGACTTAGAAAACTCGAGTGTAGAAGGGTTTTAAAAGGCAAAGCCTTATGCAGGCTGCATAACCAATTCGGTTGCGCATTGCAACCGAACGGTTTGATTTTGGTCATTTGAATAACCGATTCGGTTTCTCACGAACCGAATCCGGTTACGGTTTCTGTGTTAAAATTTTTGAAATTTTGAAATGAATCTTAGGAGATTCCATGAACCTTCTTGTTTGTTCTAACACTCTCATATGGTCTTATATTTGTGATTTCTACAGAGAATTATTGTAGGTAGCTCGAGCGAGGAGGCAATTCCTATGAACCCGCTTGTTACGAAGTTTTGTCAAAGGAACGAGAAGAAGAAGGTTAAGTATAGTTTGAAGACGGAGGCAAATGCTAACTTAAAGTTCAAAAATCTCACCAACGGGGAGAAACATGCTTTTCGGGAAAGGTTGTCGAAACTGCAACATAGGACATGTTTGGTTCCGCGGGTGATTGATTGGGATTTATTTGAGGAATGTGATTGTGAAGATGAGTTAAGAGGAATGATGCGAACATCTTATGTATATCCAGGGGATGGAGATTCGTTCAATGATTTGTCATGGGAAAGAGCATTTAGCGTCAATGAAGAGGTCTATCGAGAATGGTGTATGGAGTTCTTTTCAACCATGTATTTTGAAAGAAAGGTGGATGTTCGGAACTTGATGAAGGAAATTTTTGTTTGGTTTAGGCTTTGTGGAAGGGATCATGCTTACACTTTGCCGGCTTTTGGCGTGGCTCTTGGTTCGTGTGAGCCACATGAGGTTAATCATCGATTATTTGAAGCTCACTTTTCTAGACTTCGGAGGTTTGAAAAAGACTATCCTAGTATTCCCGCTTATTGGAATCAAGTGGGAGATCCTTCCTGCGCTAGGAGGAATGCCTCAACCATCAGGAATCCATTGATGAGGATACTTCACAAGTTGATAGTGATCGGGCCATTTAATAGATTTGGAAGTAGGGACAAATGTCAAAAACCGGACTTATGGGTTATGATGTTGCTGGAGGAAACTAAGGAAGGTAATGCAGTTTGGCAGATAGCCGAGTATTTGTCTAGGAGAGCCCCGGGAATCAAGAGCAACAACCACATTTGTGGAGGACATTTTATGACAAAATTGGCGAAGAATCTTGGGTATTATGTTGATGAGGAATTGGCTAAGTGTGAAGAGCCAAAGTATAGTGATACGTGGACTGCACAAGGTTTTGGTAATGCTTTGAATAGGAGATTGAAAACCTTGGGGTTATGGATTGAACCGAAACAACAACAACAACAACCACCACAACAGCAGGGGAGTATACCAATGGAGAACGTGCAAATGGGTACGTCGAGTAGTTTTGATTCAGGTTGGGGAGAGTGGAACCAACATTTAGATGAGATTCAATGTAGGGATGTATGGAAAGACTCGATGATGTTGAGAAACAACTACATCAATGATTATTCCATGCCTATCTTTCAACACATAGCTCGTGAAGCCAATTACGAGTTGCTACCCTATAATCCACCCAATGTTCCACCATATCCTTTCCCTTACAATTCTTATCCTGGACCCTATCCGTATCCATATCCTGGGTACGAACCATTTCCTGATCCAGTGCCCCCATATGGTCGATTACCTGAAGTTGGTGGAGCAAGCTACGATGTTGGAGGATATTCATCAGGAGTTGGAGGAAAGAAGAAAAAGAGGAGAGTTCGTTAGGAGATTGTGGACGAAAACTACGTAACCGAAAGTGATGATGATGAGTATGATGATGAAGAAGGGGATGACATGAGCGAGGACGAAGAGTGATCGTGGATCATTCGTAAATTATGGTTTCAAAGACAATGGGTTATGATGTGTTAAACAATATTATTTCTATCTTTCAAGGATGATGAACATGTTTTGCTTTGTTTTTTCTAGTTTTTAGTAGCATTTGCACTTGTTTGGTTTTGTGTATTGCGTGTTGCAGTTTTTTTGTTTGCAGGATGGATGTGTCGGAAGCTTATTGATGGTCAAATGTTTGGAGTTGGATAACTCACATGCTTTCTTATGACCCAATATGCATATTGCATATTCTATTCCGTGGTATCTTTTAACTATTTCTTTTTCCCATTTTCTTTACTTTGAAGTTCATTTTCATTACATTGAGGACAATGCAAAACTTAAGTATGGGGGAGGGAAGAAAATAGGAAAAATGATGCGCATTTTTAATTTTTAGATAACTTTTGGATGCAAGTGATTAGAAGAAATTCGCCCTTGATGGTCTAGTTGTTTTCACACATTATTGATATAAATAAAAATATATAACTTGGAATTTCAATGGTAAAATGAGGTTTTTGAAAATTTTTAGATTTGAACCAAATTACGGAAGTAATTCATTTTGGATTCGATAGCATTTTCTAGCATGCATAATAGTCTTTTTCCACACTTTTGTGAGGTTTCTTTTTGTATAAAACACATCTTTTGTTTTACATTTGCTATGAGTGTGCCGGTGATTATGTCGATTCTAGAACTTGTACTAGTTATGCATTACGGTTAAAATCACTTTCGAGTGATCTAAATACGTTCAAATGATAAGAGGCACCTTAGGAATAAAACCAAATGGCCTTCCGTTTACATCTAATGATATATTAGCTAACCACATCGGTTAGTTAACCACCCACATGGACCCATTTGTTAGCGCTCATCTTTAGCGCTAGATACCCTTAGTTACACCCTTCCGAGCCAATCTTTTCGTTTTTGATAAATTCAGAAAAATACAAAAATATTTTACACTTTTAAACTTTAGCCAACCCTTGTCATGTCTATTGGTTTGTTGCTAGTTGTTTGGAATGTTGGATCGTTTTTGATGATTATGAAGAAGCTACACTTTGTTTATAGTGTGTACCATTCTCCATCTTGGATGAAAGATACGTCTTTCTCGATTATTTTTGGTGTATGCTTACACTAAGTGTGGGGGAACTTTGTTAAAAAAAAATGGTTATAGCCAATGAGCTATATGAAGGATGTTGATTAGCCAATGAGCTATATTGAGTTATACATATTTGCGAAGATCGATATGAGAAGAGATGAAATAATCATTTTCGGGATTGTGGTTCGTATGATGGCTAGCAACATGGAGGTTTAGACTTGATTTTATTTTTCTTTTAACACCAATTTCATAAACTATCCCATGCCTTATCCATACCTTTTATGAACCCTTAGCCTTAACATTATAACCCGAATTAAAGCCCTCTTTGATGAATTTATTTTCTTTGTTTTGATACTTGTACAAGCTTATGGTAAAAAGCATTGATCATGACTAGGCATTGAGTGATTTACATATACCCACCAATATATGAGTGTTGAGTGAATTCTTAAAATCATTCGTGAGGTGTTCTAGTTATGTTATCTAAAGTGTTTGGTTCATTTTTAAAAAGTTTTCACATATTATGAGCAAACCGATGATTATCTCTTTTGGGATAATTGTTACATTTTTGGAACCATGGTGTCAAAGACCATTGAAATCAATCTTTGCAAATGTTAGACCTACTCGAGGGCGAGTAGAGCTTAAGTGTGGGGGAATTTGATAACGCCTAAAATGAACATGTTTTTAGTAGCGTTATTGTTAGTTTTGTGCATGATAATCGGCTATATTTACTCATAACTGTTGCAAAAGTGCAAAGATGCGTATTGTATATGTATATGTAGCCAGGTATCACGAATAGTGAAGAAATGAAGTTTTTTTATGCACATTTGGAAGATTCTCAAGGAAGGAAGTTGAGCTAGGAAGCTTTTGGATTCAATGATTGGGAAGCACAGTGATTTCTAAGTATCTACAGCAAGGAAAGATCAAGTTTTGCCTTGGAAATCATCAGCGAGAGCAAAGAATGAAGCACATAGGAGAAAAGTCAACAACAAGTCAAAACATCACAAGCCCAGCCGATCAGTCACAACCCGTAACCGGATCCGGCTGGGCAATTGGTCAAAATACAACCGATTCGGTTGGAGTCGAAACCGATCCGGTTTCTCACGCTGCAGTTACACAATGTTGCATTTATTGTTGCCTTAACTCTCCATAATCATTGGAGTCCGATCATTTCTTGATATTTACTTGTTGGGGACGCTTTTGGTGAGTTGAGCAAGCACATTTGGCTATATAAAGAACCTAGTCCTAGTATACTAGGTGTGACACAACCAAAATTGTATTAGTTTACACCAAAACTAATACCAACCATATTATTCAGCCCAAAAGCTTAGTACTTACTGAAAAACGTCCAGGAGCAAGGAGGGAACAATTCTCATCCATAGTTTTGGTAGTTTGGAGTTGTACGGTGAATCTAGGTGATAGAAGGCGCGTGGTTGCTACAATCCACGAATTCTAATTCTTGTAATCACAAAAGTTTAGGTATTCTATGAACTTTGTTATGGAATTCTATTCTCTTGAATTGTTGGAATTACTTTGTTATGATTTGTGTTTAGTTATTATTATTATCATGGAGTAGTTTTGGGATATACTTGTGTGTTGGGATGTAGTTAATCATATTAGTGTTCTCAAAATGTGATGCATGTACATATGATCTTGTTTAAATGAGTTTCTTGGAAAAATACTAGTCTTGGTTTGATTTGTTGATAAAACATGTTTTAAGAAAAAGGACCGAAAGGATTTCTCTTGTGTTTTATTCCAAAAAGTGAAGTGACAAACTAGTATGGGGATATGGTGATTGACAACCACCATGTTTGCTTATTAAAACAAGACTAGGAACATTTTCATCACGAAAGGGTCGAAAGATTCGTAAGAACAAATTTAATAAGAACATGTTGCAAACAAATGGAATTTCTATAGGATAATCATTGGGATAAGGACCGAAAGGATTACCTGAATGTTTTTGTTCTTAGAATTATTTTTACAAACATATACCATGGTTGGGGAATCATTTGCTTATGATTTGAGCATCATATTAAGAGTATACACCAAACCTTCATGAATACTATTTATGATTGATTATAGACTACACACAAGTATATATATATATTTCTTATTGAATTTCACTAGAACATAATTATTTAAGGAAGCCTTGACAAGCTTTCTTGTTGGAATCTTTTCAAACAAATCAATTTTGAACACAAAATCCCTTGGGACGATCTCGACTTACCAAACTTTGCTATTACGGACGAGTATACTTGCTCGTATGTGTTAATAGGTTAGACGGTTAAATCGTGTTTATAAATTTTTAAAACTTGCACCAACGTAGCACATCACCCATGTACATTCCCAGGCCACATAAAGCCTGAGCAAGCTTCTCAGGCCACGTCCATACACGCACATGACAATTGTTTCGCCACTGTCACCTAATGGTTATGATAAGGTATATGACATGTGGTAGTGGGAGACACATGGCTAAGAATACGGGACGAGCACGTTCATGTACGAACCATGGAACAAATACCACTTGTCATTCTTGTTTGTCCGTCAGATGATCAACACATGGTCTGTCCACAGGCGTTGATCATTCACATAGGGTTTACCCCAAAATCCTAGATACTAGGTATCCCACACAAGAATAGTGATCATTCTCTTTACAAATTTACACATTTTTTCACACAGTGAATATACACAATTGGTTTGTTTGAGTATTACCCCATTCTTTGATTCTTAATCATATCTCGGGGTCCTTACCATTTTATACAAAAAACCGAACAACACAACCATCCAAACCCATCATAATCACGTTTTACCATCTCTTACGTAAATATGGTGCACATCCGTAGGAACATGATGCGAAATATTTACAAACTTTCACCCATTTTCACTCATTTTCTCACCTAAAAAGCATAAGTTTTTTCCTTTTAAAAAATGTTTTATCCTAACATGTCTGGTGAACAACCCTCAGAACCTCAAGTTTCATAAATAACCCATAACCACTAATGAAGTGTGGTTTTTTTATATCAAAAGATTATTTATTTTAGTATAAAAATACTGATGCGAACCTTGCCGCGATAGTTAGTTAACATGTTTGGATATACTGCTCGGGTATACTGCTCGTTAGTGTTTGTTATAGGATAATTCGACTAAATATAAATGTAAAACTTGATAATAATAATTTTCTTATACACAACAAAACACATCAAGTTTTTGGCGCCGTTCCCGGGGAGTGAATTTTTTAATACTTTCATATTTGTTAGTATTTAGATTTTTAACCTTAGTTTAATCTTTTTCTTTTTATTTTTATTTTACTAACTTTGTTATATATTTGTATTGTCTGTATTTTTGTTTTTCTGCATTTTTTCTTGTTTTTATTTGATTTCTACATTTTTATTTCTTTTTGCATTTTTCTGTTTTCTGCATATTCTCTATTTGCTGTAATTTGCTGATCTGAACGAAACGACGTATCTAATCTCATAGATACAGCGTTGCGCGTTTTTATTAATCGTACAACATATCTTATTTAATATTCGGATACGACGCATCTAATATCATAGATACAACGTATTCTGTTTTTTATCAGAATTAATTAAACCCTAAAAGATACATCACATAAGCTTCTCCTTGTACTACATATTATTTATTTTTCAAAAACAGATCCGAATCTTTAAATAAAAAAGTTCGACATATTGATTAACCTCGATACGCCGTACCTATTTTCTAAATCTAAAGGCTTACTTTTTTAAAGGTTTCATAAATTTTCGCTTATACGGCGTATTTATATTATTTAAATAAGTAATTTTATTATAGAAAATTTAAATATACGGCGAACTGGTTCTTGTTAGTACGGCGTATAATTGATTTTATTTTTATTTTGAGTATATGGCGCATCTAGAAAACTGGATATGGCGTATCGTCTGTAGATATCATCAACTTCTATTTTTCATACTCCGTATTTGTGATTATTATATTGTGCTACCTTAGTTCAGAGCCTGTCCTACTGATGAATTTGTTTTTGCTCGCAGGAATAATCATGGACCATACCATGAAGGGGCACATTACTAAGAATCAACAAGAATGCGAAAATGGTGTTGATAAGTTTCGAAATAGTGAAGAAGACAAATTTGCATTGAAAGGGAAACTTCTCCATGGATTACATTGTAACACTTTCAGAGGATCTGAGAATGAAGACCCGGTGATACATCTTGAAAAGATCTATGAAATAATTGACTTATACATTCTTACAGATGCTGATTCAGAAGAACTCATGCTTCACGCCCTCCCAATTACTCTGATTGTAGCAGCAAAGGAATGGTTGGATAGCGAACCTCCTGGTTCTATCTCTCTTTGGAAGGATCTCAAGAAGAAATTTCTAATACAATTTGGGCATAAAGAACCCTATGCTAAAAATCCTGAATTCATCGGTTGGCTAAGTTCTAAATTGCAACTACAAAAAGATGAGAGCTTCTCTCAAAAATGAACTATGGTGTTATTGGATGAGAGGGAACGATGAGGAGGAATTTACTGACGAAGTTGTCGAACTATTAAGTGTTGAAACAAACCTATTTGACTATGAAACGCATTTATGCAAGAAGCTCAGGGAATTCAACTATCTGTTGAAAATTGATGATTGCAATACATCATGGGAGGATGTAATTGAACATAGATGTGAGCCCCTTTGCTTCAAAGATGGACACGAGACATTGCCGAAATGTAATTGGGAAAAAGAGAAATCGTGTAACGGAGGTGATCTTCCAGGAATAATTCGCATTGGAAATAACATCTATTTTCAAAATGACGAATGGTATAACTTGTTTGAAGATAGTGAAAGAAAAAGAAAAGCTTTGTTTGAAAAGGTTAAGTTGGAATCTTATGAAGATAATGAGGACGCTTAGGAAGAATTTCATGATTATTTGGAAGCTAATAATGAAGCTTATTTTGTTGATTATGAAGAAGAAGCATTTAAAAACGAATATGTAAATTACTTAGGATACCATACAAGGAACCACCAACGTTCACATCTGAAAAATTCGAAGTTATTAAGTATTCGTTTGGACCATTAGAAGAATATGATGCAATTAAGATGAACACTTGTGACACTTTGCTTAGGACTGAAGATAATGTATCAACTACTTACCACGACATTTTTCACATGAAAGACGAAGGATGGCTCGTGACTAGAACAAAATAGGAGCTGAACGTGAGTCTAACTTGAAGACTCTAGAATAAAGAGCAGTGCTTACCGGGAGACAACCCGCATTTTTTTTACTATTTCTGTTTTGAGTCTGTTAGACTTGCACGTCGATACGGCGCATCTCTTATAACGGGTGCGACGTATCGATTGTACTGGTCATATCTATCTTTTATTTTTCTACACATTTATTTTACTTTTGCACTCTAAACTCTGTGTCAGATGGTTTTTGGTATGGCGCATCCTAGTTTGGGACGCGGCGTATCACATCTGACTTGTTATTTATTTTAATTTTTTATCACAGGCTCGATATGGCGTACCTTAATTAATAAGGTGCGGCGTATCAACCGACCTGATGATTTACAGTTTTATTTTTATTTTTTAGCTAACCATGAATTAACCATTAAAGCACTTGCTGTGATTCTTATGCATTTATACAGGTTAAGTGGTATTTATAAGAAGGAAACTGAGGTGTACAAACTACATTGTATTTTCTGTGTGCACCATTCATGGATGCTTGAACGCCCTTCAAATACAGAAAATAAAAAGTTGCTCATAAACGCATCATGGAGGATCATACCGAGCAAATCTAAGGGGAGTTTCCTGTTCTAATTCTTCCTATTTCATGTTTTTTATTTTATTTTACACAACAAGGACGTTGTTTATCTTAAGTGGGGGATGGAGAATTAGAACACGTTACTTGTCCTTATTTTTTTTTAAAATATGCTTAATATGATCTTAATATATGCTAAATTTCAAAATTTTCTAGCATGTTTTTGTGAAAACAAAGTTGCATGACCGCACACATAACCCTTATTTCTATACTGTAAGAATTTAGCCTTACCCATTTCCAATATTTTACCCAAATTCCACAAAAATATGAGTGTGCCGGTGACTTGTAGTAGACTTTAGAACTTGGCTTGGATACTATTCGAGACCACCATAATAAGTATTATTAATTTAATTGGAGTGACTTGTCTAATTTGGTTAATTTCTAGGATTACACCCAAATGGCCTTTATATGTTATGTTTTATTAACTAACTACACTGGTTAGTTAACCCCGTATAAACCCTTTTGTTACTCTCATTTTTAGAGTAAGATACCCCTAGAAAACCCTCAAAGCCATTCCTTTCGTTTCTTACACCCAATTATATGTTTCATTACACCTTAGCTTACCCTGTATATTAAGTTCGTGGTTGGTTACTTTTTGTAAAATGTGTATTTCCTGGGTTTTTGTGTTTGTTTCTTATCATGTTAGGTCAGGAATTACACATCGTAATGGGCGTGTGTCTTGTCTAAGTATTGGTCGGGAATTGCATATCGCAATGGGAATGTGATAGTAGTAGTTTTTTATTTTCATGTGTTTGCTACTATCATTATTATTTTCATATTTGATGTATTGAACAGAATGGAAAAATTATCCAGATGTATTATGATGGTGATATGGTGAAATTTTACACTTAGTTTTATTTGAAGTTTAAAATTAAAAAGAAGAAGAAAAGAGTGAGGAATGTGGGATAATCGGTTTGTAAAAGCTTAACCGAAGTCATATTATGCCATAATCGATTATTCATTGGTACGTATAATAAACCAACGATGTAAGTTATGTATTAGTGGAAATATCGCCGCTATTTGTTGTACTATATTTATGGATTGCAAGGGAGTTGGTTGTTATGGGAACGCCAACTAAGGTTTATTCTTTGATCGAGTCATCATTGAGTCTAAGTCATGTCTACATATTAAAGCGTGAGTTTATACACTAAATCGTGAGTTAGTCGATGATTTGTGTCTTTTTCAAGGGAACGTCAGGAAGTGATTAACCACATTATTTCATCTGTATGGACTTATTCTATTTGTTTTGTGATTTTATTTTAACAACAATTATATGTTTCCCTTATCCTTACCCTTTAGCTTAGTGAGAATGTCAAGTGTATGAATAAGATAGTGACCATCTGAGATTTTGAGGAATTAAATGACGCGCCAATGATCTGGTGTGTGTTTTGGTGACCATCCGTTATGAAAATAACGTGCCAACGATCCAAGATACACACAAGTGACCATCCGTTGTTTGAGGAATCAAGGATTCGTGCCAGCGATCTATTGAGTTTGTGTAGGAGATGTTTGAACAAAAGCTATGCATAACCTTATCACATTTAACCCATTTTACCGCTTTAGACTTGTTACTCCTTAGCTTTAGTGGGGGAGATGTGTATCCTTGCCAAGCTTATGATAGAATATTCGTCACGACTTAGTAATTGAGCGAATTACTTAAATGTTACCACATAGATTAGTTGAGTGATTTGAGTGATTTCATTTTCCTATTTCGTGAGGTGTTTGGTTGTGCTATTGAGATTAAATGAATGAATTCTTAAATTATAAAAACATCCTTAACAATTGTTTAGCATACATTTTCATAAGTTTAAATCTAGAGTTTACTTAAGGACAAGTAAAGTTCAAGTGAGGGGGGGGGGGATATTTGATGATATCAAATAACAACAGTTTATTAGCATCATTTATCATATATATATTACTTGTTTTGTATTATTATATATGAGAATTGATACTTAATTGCTTACTTTTGTAAATCTCAGTTGAAAACAAGCATTTGGTAAAATTAGCTATTTTGGACGTAAAATGGAGCAAAATGGATCATATTGGTAAATTCTGCTAAACTGAAGGAAGATACACCGTATCATTCTAGATGGATACGTCGTACATCAACACTTAGTAAAATGTGAAGACCATTTCCTGAATTTGAAGAATGCGCCACATGGAATTCTTCCATGCGCCGTATATGAAACCTTGGTCAACATAGAGATCTGATTTATCTGCTTAAGATATGCCGCATAACTACTTCTACATGCGCCGTATCAACTTGAATACTTCACCAAGAAATACCAAGATTAGAAGACACATGCGCCGTATTAATACTGAAGATCCGCCGTATCATATGGCGGTGTACGAATTTTTCAAAATATAATAATCTTGGACCCCACGTGAAGTTACCTAGATACGGCGTATCGAGTAAACTGATACGCCGTGTCGATGGCGTTTCCAGAAATTATAAATAGCGGAACAACAGACTCATTCGACACACACATATATCTAGAGAAGGCGACGACCAAACCACATTAGGCACGACCAGAAGAAGGTTCAGAGGCATAAGTAAGTCCTGTCAGTGCTTTTTAATTTATAAGTAGATTTCAATTTAATTGTATTAGTATTCTTTAATCCCTCAGGATTTCGTGCCTTGTCTCCAACGTTTGACTCGAATTTAATAAAATCTTTCCCATCGATTATAAATTTATTTGATGTTTATTTGGATGTTCATGTGTATGCTTTGATTACCTCTTGATTATCGTGGCTTGTTTGCGCTGCCATACGCCGCCCACAATTACTTTATTAACATCTTAGGATAGTTGATGTAAGCCCTAACAGGATAAATAATTTAACTAAGTAATCATTAAGTTTGCACTTAATATAGATTCAGGATTAGTTGTGACAGAGATTTTCAGTATAAAGACTTAAAACTGAATCTAGGGTATTTAGCTAAGCTAAACATAGAAAGAATACACTCACACGAACAACCAACAAGAAAGGCTAGAATTAGTACTCGTCTTATATAGCAAAGCAATTAAGTGAATATAATCTACTTTACTATCGGACATGCCTCTTATTTGTCATATGTTTCATATCTGTGTACGTGTGTGTCTATCACCTTGTTACTTTTTGTTTTACTTAATCTAAACATCGTGCCAGTCTCTCAGGCTGAAAAACCCCTTGTGTTAGATTAGGTTTAGTTATACTAACTTTAGGATTAAAATACTGATAGATATTTAAGTGTTAACATTTAACTCTTAGTGATCGATACTCTACCTACCAACTAAGCTACACTGATCGGGTATACTGCTCGTTAGTGTTTGTTATAGGATAGATCGGCTAAATATAAATGTAAAACTTGATAATAATAATTTTCTTATACACAACGAAACATATCAATAAGCAAGGAAATCAAGTTCGAAAGGTTCAATGAAGATAAAAGATTCTCAATCAAACATTGGAAAAAGGAGATGCATAAAATAGTTTACAAAGTTATTTAGAGAAAGACAAGGGATGATGGAGAAGAACTTAACTGAAAACTAAAGATAAAAGAAGTGGTCAATGTCATTAGTGAATCCTACTGTGGTTACAACTACATTTCAAATATTACTATAATCAGAGAAGATGACCAAGAGTACAAGCTTAGTGAAACTGACTACAAGTACTTGGACCTTAATGACATTGAAGACTTGTACTTACTTTGTGTACAAAAGAAGTTAGACCACTTCAAGTGCAGAATCTTGGATACCTTGGTTGTTTATATCAGGAGAAGTGTCATTCTTGCTAGATTTCCTGATTTCCAGCTGGGTGTAGAGAGTTATCAGTACCGTATCTGCCTCAAAGCACCAACACTCACATTTGAAGGCATTGACAAGATGGAACCCGTTCATAATGA
The DNA here is from genome assembly GCA_019973895.1 of Chrysanthemum seticuspe. Classification (NCBI taxonomy): domain Eukaryota; kingdom Viridiplantae; phylum Streptophyta; class Magnoliopsida; order Asterales; family Asteraceae; genus Chrysanthemum; species Chrysanthemum seticuspe. The sequence continues at coordinate 258,383,470 of BPTQ01000009.1, forward strand.
TCTAAGAATCAATGGTCGGATATGTGTACTTAAATAGCAAGCAAGAGAAATGGTTTATCTCGATTGATGAAGTATGAAAATACTATGATGTGATGGATCAGTCCTAGATAGATCTTTTGAGCCTTTAAGAAACAGATAGAATACCTGTGTAATCACAAGTAAACTATAGAGAATCTCTAATAAACTTATGCTCACACGGAATATGAACACAAGAGTTAAAGAAGATAATAACAACTAAACTTTGATCCTCTATGGATCTATATTAATTCACTAAGAATGTTTTCAAGTACACACAAAACTCATAGCCGCAGGTTTCTTTTATACTATAAGAAACCCTAATACAGCTGTTTACAAAACGTGTAAAAGATATGCATTATCTCTTCCTAATATAACTCATGCATATCCTAACTAATTACTAATAATACAGACACTACTATCCGCAGAAACAATACTATCAGCAGGAACTGCACTAACAGCAGAAACTGCACTATCAGCAGAAACAGGTAAAACTAACAGCAAGAACCTATCAGTAGGAACTGCTCTATACTATTACATTAATTTTAAATAATTCCTAACAATCCTCCCCTAAACTTGAATTTGACTTGGTTAACTTCAAGTTTCTAGATAGATCTTTCACAGCACGAGGATTGAATAATTGAGCATCCATAGCAATGAGAATAACCAGCAGCAACAGAGACTGAAACCACCAGTAGCAATGATGTTCATAGATATAACATCAACTCCTATAACAACAGCATCTGAATCCAGCAGCAACAGTACCCTGAGTAGATTTGATAAACCTTTACCAAGTAGCTTCTCACTCTTGGGCTAGCTAGTTCTTTGGTGGAATCATGACATCACCCTGGTAAACTAATAACGAGTCCAACACTTAGAACATGAATCAATGGTGTGTTGGAGAACCCTAATGGTTTTTGGCAAACCATTACAGCCATCAATGGATTTGAGATGTCTTTACCTGAAGCCGTTAACTCAGGACTAGCCATGCTATTCCACTGCCTTTACCAAAATCCATGAACTTGTGGGCTAGCCAACTCTTTATCTATGAGGACATGGTGAGTTGAGTACCATACAATTTATTGGAAAATTGTCAACCATCCAACGGATTTGATATCTCTTTACCAGAGTCGTTTGCTCATGAAGTAGCCAATGTTTGGTGTGTGAGACCAGGGTACATTGATAACCCTCTGATTTTTAGTAAATCAGCAACTATCAATGGATTTGATGAATGCCCACTAGAGCCGTACCCCCATGGTGGGTCAACTCTTTCTTGTTTAAGATATGGTGAGTTGATTACCATAGGTAAGATGATACAAAACTACACAACATGATCCTCAAACAGAAAAGTTAGTACACACACAATTATATACATAAGTTCTTTTTTTTTTTTTTTTTTTTTTTTTTTTTTTTTTTTAAATACTTAAAGAAAAGAAATAAATATATAACAACAAGTTACCATACTCAAGAAGATGCAGTAGCATTGGCAGCAATGAGTCTGTCCTTAATTAGCTTAACCAACTGTTCTGCAATCACCATGTCATTCCCAACAGGATTAGTAGGAAGTACCAACTTGTGCTTCAGCATTTGAGTCATCACATTCACACTCAAAGGGTATTGCAAATCTGAGAACATATAAGCATATATATCAGACCCAGTTTGCACTACATGAACATTAGACAAAGGAAACAATCTCCAATTCCAAATCTTCCGATCATCCTGGTCATTCCATACCCTAAACCCTTTCCCATCCTGATAAATAGAATCAAAAAAGACATAGAGATCTCCCAAAAGTATGAGACCAGAAACTGTAGCAGTATGAGTCTGAAAATACTCAGTCACCTGACCATACAACTTGAACAAATCATGTCTATAAACCATACTTAGAATCTCAGTCAGAAAAGTGAAATGCTTCAATGTCCCATCTCTTCTTTAAATAGTATTAACCATACCACCCATAGATGGTGTTAGTTCCCATCTATCTAAATGTGACCACAAAACTGGTTCCTCATCAGAATCATCAGCATCAGCAACCTTGATGAAGGAACTATCAAGAGCTTGTAGATCAAATGCCCTAGAACTCCTTTTCTTAGCTATACTCTTCCGTCTTCTTCCAGGAGTGAAAGAAGGAGAAGAAGCACTAGACCTAGTAACATTAGGAGTAGGAATCATTAGTTTACCATTAGGAGAATCAGCAACCTCCTTATCAGTGGAAACAACCTGTGAGGTTGGTGTTGGAACAGCAAAAATGGGAACCTCATCAGCACAAGGGTTCTCAGGTTCATCAGTAGGAATGGGCTTATCACCATCAGTAGGAATAGATGTATCTGCATCAGTGGGAACAGGTTGTTCAGCTTTAGTAGAAATAGAATTAGGAACATCAGAAGGATTCCTTAGAGTATCTTCAGCAGGAATACTTTGAGTCTCTGCAGTAGGAATGGGTGTTTCTACTGGTGTCTCCAGAGGTGTGTCTACTGGTGTTGAGTCCTTAGCAATGTTGTCATGAGAACTTGGGATCTCCTCACTAATAACAGTGGATTCCTTAATAATATCATCAGTATGAACAGAAATACCTTCAGAGGAAACTGGAATATCATCAGTGGCATCAGAAAACTTCAATCTCTTAGTCTCAGGTGCTTCCAAAGTAGATTGATGTCTTTTAAACCTTGTATAAGGATTGATGCCATCTCTTTCCAATCTTTTGAGAAGTCTCTCATATTCTATCTTCAACTGTTCATCTGTCAACTTCTTCACATAATCCATAGTCCACCCAATGTTGTATAAGGCAGAACTTTGACATTTCACAAACTCCCTCATATGCTGTCTTTGCTCAGCTTGAGTTGGAGGCTTATCCCTCTTAGCTTTAGCTCTCCTTTCAGCATCTGCTTTCTTCCTCTGATTAACCAGTGCAACCATCCTTGCAGCATAATTATCTAAATCAAATGCACCCCCTAAGATAGACTGTGCAAGAGAGGTATTTGAAGTTACTTCACCCACAATCTATTGCCAATTTGCATCTGTGAAGTGTAGAGATGTTGCATCAAGTTCTCTCTTCCTTTGAGGAGTCAAAATATCAGGAACTGTGTGAGTTTGTCTGTGAAGATCTGCATCCATTTCAGCCTGAACCTTCTCTGCCACTTCCCTATCACTCTGTTTAATTTCATGGAGTCTAAGAAGCCTGACCTGTTCAGCTTTGAAAGCAGCATAATCCAATTCCTCTTCTATCATAGGTGCTTTCCCCTTATCCACTTGTGGAGTAGATACAGGTGCAGTATCATCAGGAGTATCCTTGGGATCAAAGGGAACAGGAACAGGAACCTCAGTAGCATTAGAAGAAACCTCAGCAGCAGGAGTCTTATCAGCAAAAATCTCATCAGGAGGAATCTGAACTGTGTTAGAAGGAACAACAATCATAGCAGTGCTATCAGCAGCAATGGATGCATCAGGAGGAACCATGGAACTTCCTGCAGCAACAGACTGGAACCTCTCAAATGCTGATACTGCTGACTTGAGTTTGGTCCTTCTTCTTTTGAAAACATTGACCTCTGGAGTTATAACTGGCTCCCACGGAGTAGATGTCTTGTGGTTGGTAGCTGGTGTTAGGAGTTGTCTTGTCTTTTGTTGATGTCTTGAATGTAATGATCAGTGGTTGCTAGAAGTCTAGTGATGTAATACTGCATCTTGAATGCAGTTCTTCAAATAAATAAACTTCTATGTTTTCTGTTTTAAGCTCTTTACAACTGATTGAGTGTTTGACTTATAATCTGCAAAATTGTTAGTAGAACACAGAGTATACAAATAATATTTACAAATATACAATATGCACAGATATATAAAATATACAACACAAATCCTCTCCTTAATCAGTAAGCCTCCCCTTAGGCATAATCCTCCCCTCAAACACAACAATCAGGGGTTGATCATGCCAATATGGACAACCAAAAATTGAAATCTAGGGCCATCAAAAGCTTTGGTTAATAAATCTGCCACATTATCATCAGTATGAATTTTAAGCACTTAAATAAGATGTTTCTCATTGGCATCTCTGATAAAATGGTGCCTAATTTTTATGTGCTTGGTTCTTTGATGAAAAACTGGATTTTTAACAATGCAAATGGTACTTTGGTTTTCAATAAAGATTCTGCTGTTCATAAAATTGAACCCATAGTCTAATAACTGATTTTGTATCCAGAGTACCTGACCACAACAGCTAGCAGCAACAACATACTCTGCTTCAGTAGAAGATGTGGCCACAATGGTCTGCTTCTTGCATTGCCAGGAGATTAATCTCCGACCCAGAAATTGACAACCCCCAGTAATAGATTTTCTATCAAAATTTGCACTAACATAGTCACTATCACTGTAGGCTTCCAACTCAAATGGAGAATCTCTAGGATACCAAAGACCCAACTTAGGCTGGACTTTGAGATACTTGAAGATTTTCTTGACTGCATTCAAATGGGAAGTCAATGGAGTAACCTGATGCCTCGAACAAGCACTGACTGCAAACATAATATCAGGCCTTGAAGCTGTCAAATACATGAGTGAACCTATCATACATCTGTAAAGATGGACATTGACAGCATCATCTGGTTCATTATTTGACTTAGGCTTTGGGGCTTCATAAGGAGTAGTTGCAGTCCTAACATTTTCCAAATCAAACATCCTGAGGATGTCTTGCACATATTTTTCTTGACAGATGAAAATACCATCTGACTATTGCTTAACATGAAGGCCCAAGAAGAATGTAAGCTCCCCTATTGCACTCATTTCAAACTCACTTTTCATCAACTCCTCAAATTCTCTACACCAAGCCTCCTTAGTGGATCCAAAAATAATATCATCCACATATACTTGGACCAAGATGATATCCCTGGAGTTCTTCTTGATAAAAAGTGTCTTATCAATAGCACCTCTCCTGTAACCATGCTTCAGCAGGAATGATGACAGCCTAGCATACCATGCTCTTGGTGCTTGATAAAGCCCATAGAGTGCTTTAACCACCTTGTAAACCAAACCAGGATTCTGTGGGTCCACAAAGCCTTTGGGTCGAGTCACATAAACTTCTTCTTCAATTTCACCATAAAGGAAGGCACTTTTGACATCCATCTGATAGACCATGAAACCCATATAAGAGGCAAAGGCTAAGAAGAGTCTAATGGGCTCCACTCTGGCTACAGGAGCAAAGACCTCATCATAATCTATACCCTCCTCTTGCCTGTGACCTTGAGCTAACAATCTTGCCTTATTTCGTACCGCAATCCCCCTTGCATCCTTTTTGCACTTCAGGATCCATTTTGTTCCAATTGCATATTTCCCATCAGGCAAAGGAACAAGTTTCCAGACATTTTGATTTAAGAACTGCTGCATTTCTTCCTGCATAGCAGCCACCCAATTTGAATCTGCAAGTGCCTGTGCTACACTTGTAGGTTCAACCTGTGACAAGAAACAAGCAAATAGACAACAATGATAGTCTATGTGATTGTTCCTTTGTTGATCCTTAATATAACTGAGAAATGCAGTTTCTCCAAATTTTGTCTTCTTCACCTTACTTCTGGTTTGAACAGATGAAGTTGGATCACCAATAATCAGAGATTGTGGATGAACAGTGTTAATCCTTTTAGTAGGATTAGGACTAACATCAATTAAGGTTGGCAGGTTATTAATAGTAGGGCCAAAATCATCATCATATGAAGAAGAATCAAATATGCCTATTCTTGACTGATGATGAATACCTTCCAACTCAGAGCTTGAAGATTGGGAATTTTCTAGATCAGATGGACATGGAAATCGAGTGGGAGAATCATTGAGACCCAGAGAATCAACAGATGGAGTAGTTGAGGGAACCGCAGGAACAACATCACTACCAGGAGGAACAGGAACACTACCAGCAGAATTGACATAACCAGCAGCAACCTGACCAGCAGGAACAGTAGCATTACCAGCAGAAATAGAAGCATTATCAGCAGCTTCAAGGTTCCTGCGGGCTTCAATAGTTTCCTGCCTCAAGATTTCCTCTGTGTCTTTGGAGAATTCAAAACCAAACATTTCAGCATCATCCTTATCGGCATGCTCTTGCCGTTGAAGCTTCACAAGTTCTTCTGCATACCCTAAAACACTTTGAGTTACACAAGAAGAATCCTTATGCTCAGTACCTAAAAAGTGGTTAGTAGGAAAAGAGGGAACAACAATAAGTTGTTCATCACTATCTGAGTCAGAATCATCATCTGATGAACCTGCAATGTTAGTTTGTGAAACTTGTGGACCTGCAGAATGATTAGATTTGTAACGAGTATAACCTAAATGACCAGTTAAATAGTCAAGATCAAAGTACCATTCATGACCAGCTCCCTGAACATTAGGTTTATCCTCCAGAAATCTCAAATTCAGTGTTTCTTCTATCCTTTTGGTATAGATATTATACACCCTGTAGGCCTTACTATGAGCAGAATACCCAAGTATATACCCCTCATCAACTTTCCCTTCAAACTTACCCAAATGATCACTGGTGCTCAATATGGTCACATGACAACCAAAAGGCTTAAAGTAACTAATGGTAGGAATCTTCATAGACAGAAGTTCATAAGGTGTCTTATTGTGAGGACTAGTTATCAAAACCCTGTTCAAATCATAACAGGCAGTGCTGACTGCTTTAGTCCAGAACATGGTAGGCAACTTAGAGTCAGCAAGCGTATATCTTGCTGCTTCTATAAGGGTTCTATTCTTCCTTTCAGCAACTCCATTTCGTTGTGGAGTCCTGGCATTGCTGTAGTCCCTTTTTATCCCCTTAGACCCATAGAGTTCTATCAATTTAGCATTTTTGAACTCTGTTCCATTGTCACAGCTTATGGCTTTAACCTTTTTATTCAGCTGGTTTTTAATCAGGGCAATAAAGGTTTGAAGAATCTGAAATGTTTCATCCTTTGTCCCCAAAAAGAATACCCAACAAAACCTGAAATAGTCATTAGTAACCACCAAACAAAAATATTTGTGATCAATGCTTCTGATAGAGGTAGGACCAAAGAGATCCATATGAAGAAGCTGTAGAGGCTTTGATATTGTGCTGACTGCAATAATGGCCTTGTAAGAAGCCTTGTGTTGCTTTCCTTTGTTGCAGGCCACACAGTTATGCTCATTAGTAAAGACTTTGGAAGGAAGTCCATGGACCAAACCATGTTTTGCCAACTTGTTGATGGTTTTGAAGTTTGCACGTGCCATCCTTCTATGCCATTTGTTAGATTCATCCAAGGATGCTTTTGCCACCAAACAAGCCAAATCACCTTCAGGCTGGACATCATTTAGATTGAATGTATACAAATTATGTCTCCTTGGAATCTTCAGCACTACTTGACTGTCATCAGGTATCTGAAAGTCTTTAGAAAGCACAAGACATTCATTGTCAATGAATAGAACACTGTTCTTCTTGTCAAAGATTTGTGACACAATTAATAGATTAAAGTTTTTGAGTTCTTTCACATAATACACATTTTCAAAGTCCAGCTTTGAGGTCCTAATGGTTCCTTTCCCAATTATCTTGCCATCTCCTCCTCCAAAAGTAACAGTGCCTCCATGTAGAGAAACAAAATCATGCAATCTTTCTCTGTTCCCTGTCATACTCCTAGAACATCCACTATCAACAATACCTAAATCTTTATTCTTACGAGGATCATCCTACAAGTTAGAAAAATATACAACAACATTAGTATTCATGGAGACCCAAGTCATGACTGACTTGGGCCTGGCTTGTGGATCATAGATGAAAAACCTGTAGATTGATGAGATCCACCATTGTTCTTGGATTCTTTCCCTATGTATGGTTTGCATTGTCTCCAAGAACAACCTGCTGAGGGCTTAACAGCAGTGACCCATCTGGCCCCCCTTTATAGAATGGGTCATTATAAATAGGCCTATACCCATTTTGAAAATAAGTGCTTGTAGGTCTGATTAATGGTCTAGTAACATTTCTTCTCCAATATGGTGGAAAAGGTCTATCAGCAAAAACTGGTTTACCAGCAGCAACTGGCTTACCAGCAGGAACTGGGTTACTAGTAGGAACTGGCTTACTAGCAGGAACTGGTCTACCAGCAGGATTGGGTCTGCCAATCCTCACATGTTTTCCAGTAGGAACAAATGGAGGAATATTATTCACATCATTCCATATTGATATGGGCTTCTGTTGGTCAGTACACACACCCATTCGTTTCTCATAATAATCACAGTCTTTAATAAGATGAAATGTACTACCACAAACAAAACAGGATTTCTTCTTAAATGATTTGTTCATAACATGAGATGTCTTATTACAAACAAATTTATTAAAACCACAACCACAACCAAAATCTAAATTGTTTTTAACAGAATTAAAAGAACAAGAAATGTTTTTAAAAAACGCTGTCTTTGAAGTAGATTCATCAACAACAACTCTTGGGGAAGGGTCAACGGGCTTGGGTGAGGCATACTTGTCACTTGAATCACAACTGGCAAAGTCACTGGAGTTGGTCTCTGAGGTCCCATCACTGAAAGAACAGGAGACAAAGTCATTAGATTCACTAACAGTGTCAGGTAAGTCATTGGACTTTTTGACATAGGTCATGTGTGATTCATCAAAGTCTGTGTCTGGGGAGGGTGGCCTAACTATTCCTATTATAGATGAAGAAACTAAGTGCATTTCTCCTTCTTTAACATACTTAACAAGTTTTCGATAAAGGTCTTCCTCAGCATCAGAGACAGGGTTATAGGTACTATAATCATTAGGTTCATATACATCATCTGGACCTATATAGTCCTTGAAACCCAACCTAATCTTTGTTTTTACAGACATAGAACTATTCCATAACTTAGATAGATGCTTAGATTGTTCTTGCCACTCTTAATGTCTAGGCACCTCACTATCTAACTTTGCCTTTAGATCCTCTTTTTCTAAATTTACTTTAATGTTTTCATTCTCAGAAAATTTTAACAAGTTAGTGGTATTTTCTAACTCTCTTTCTAGCACCCTAATTTTCTCTTCATAAGCCAATTGATTTTGTTGGTACCAAACCTTTTGTTTTTCCAAAGCTTTAACAGTATTTTTATAGGCTTGTACCTGAATATAATATTCTTTATATTGGTCTTCAATGTCAGCAAATTTCATTTTAAGGGCATCATATTTATCATTACAACCAAATATACAATTATTTACCTGAGATGAGATACCCATTAGGCCAAATTCCTCAGCAGCATCTCCAGTCTCAGCAAGCATTTCAATATGATGAGAAACACCTTCCTTATCTTCAGTCTCATGAGCAGTCTAATCAAGCATTGAATCCACAGACACCAGGACTTTAGGTTCCTCATGCTCATTGAGCTTGAACGCCGAGTATCTTTTCTTGTCACTTCCCTTCTTTTCTGGGCATTCCCTGGCAAAGTGACCCAGTTGATTGCATTCATAACACCTGACCTTCTTCTTGTCAAACCTGGATGCATCCCTTCCCTGGAAATTGATCTTCCTTCAGAATTCTTCTCAAACCTGTTGACTTTTACAGAAAGCATAGCCATCTGCCATTTTATGTCCAACTCCTCCAAGTCCCACTTATCCACCTGATCAAAATCCTTATAGGCGAGTTGTTGTTGAGGTTCACTTTCAACAACAAATGAGTAAAGTACATCTTCCATTACATTACTAGACTTTGAGTTTCCTGGTCCAGAAGAGGTGAACGTGGTTGATGCTGATGATGAGGGGGCTTTCAGCATATGACATCTTGGTGTTAGCCTTAGTAGTACTAACAAATGCTGAATTTTTGGAGTGAGTGAATAGCTTGAATGACCATTGATATCAATTTCAAGAGTCCTGAGCTTATTATACAAGTCATCAAAGCTTAAGTATTCAAGGCCACCCTTTGCCTTGAGAGTGATGCAAACATGTCTCCAGGAAGAAGGTAGAGCCCTTAGAAACTTGGTGTTGCAGTCTTCATTGTCAGGTTTTGACTGCATCTGATTAAGCTGGCTCAAGATCTTCTGAAACCTATCATACCCCTTGTGTATGCCTTCATCTTCAGAAATATTAAACTCCTGGAACTCCTGCTTCAACATTGTCTTTCTCATCTTCTTGGATTCGTCATTCCCTCCAAACCTTGCCTTGATTGCCCGCCAGATTTCCTTTGCATCATCAAGGTGATGAAAATCACCCATATGGTCATCTGGAAGTGCTTGGAGAAAGATTGTACTTGCCTTGGTTTCCCTCTGTACTGCAATCTGTTCATCAGCAGAAGTTGGAGGAAGAATTATCATGTTCCCTAGAGTATCTCTTCCTGTCTTCCTCTTACTGTTACCTTTCAGGACAACATTCCAAAGATTGTAATCACTATTGGTGATCCAATTTTCCATCTTCATTTCCCAGATATCATATTCGTCCTTCTTGAGATAGGGAAACTTAGCATTGTTGTTTGACATGGAGGTGGTAACCAACTGCTGAACTGATTGAGTCTGAGTGCTGCTATCAGGGTTTTCCATATCATCTCCATTCTGTGACATTGTTAGGGAGTTTTAGGGTTTTTAAAAGAGAAAAGTGATCTTCTTTGAGAGATTCTCACCAGGCTCTGATACCACTTGATGGATCAGTCCTAGATAGATCTTTTGAGCCTTTAAGAAACAGATATAATACATGTGTAATCACAAGTAAACTATAGAGAATCTCTAATAAACTTATGCTCACGTGGAATATGAACACAAGAGTTAAAGAAGATAATAAAAACTAAACTTTGATCCTCTATTGATCTATATTAATTCACTAAGAATGTTTTCAAGTACACAGAACTCATAGCCATATGTTTCTTTTATACTATAAGAAACCCTAATACAGCTGTTTACAAAATGTGTAAAAGATATGCATTATCTCTTCCTAATATAACTCATGCATATCCTAACTAATTACTAATAATACGGACACTACTATCCACAGAAACAATACTATCAGCAGGAACTGCACTAACAGCAGAAACTGCACTATCAGCAGAAACAAGTAAAACTAACTGCAGGAACCTATCAGTAGGAACTGCTCTATACTATTACATTAATTTTAAATAACTCCTAACATGATGCAACAGTAAAAAGGTGCTTGAGAGGATAAGCCGAAGTGTTTGTGATAACAGGTTGGGTTTTGATGAAAATCGTCTCATGCCAAAGGAGTTAGAAGTGTATGTAGACTTTGAGAAAGAAATCAACAAGCGTCTCAAGCATCGTGAACAAATGAGAAGATCGGAAAGCTATGTTGGAGGAAGACCAAGATGGGACATCACCGAACCAAAACCTGAATAATTAACCCTTAGGGGCAGATTGTTAGGAATCATTGAAGTACTAATTATTCAGTTTTGTAATATCCTTTTAAGTCTTGGTTATGTATTTGATGTACCTCATATATTTGATTCGAAACCGGCCTTCATCCTCTTCAATGATAGTCCATATAAGTCCCTTAAACTCAATAATCGGCTACAAAAGGAGTAATTCATCTTCAGTGTAGCTCATCATGTATAGTAGGTGATCAAATCATCCTCCATGCCGCTTAAACGCCTAAATTCTTTGAATGTTGTTTCAAGAGGAGTTTCCCAAGTAAACAAATCTGTTTCGAACTCAAGTAATTAGTCAAATCTCTCAGTTCCATCTTCTAATACTTCTTCAAAAGCATCTATTAAACAAACTGGAACAATAGTACGAGAACCTGATGCGAATATATATTCCAACTCGGTTGGAAAATTGTACACAATAGCATCGTACGTGTAATCAAAAGTGGAGCACAATTATTTCTCGGTCCAAGTGGGTATCTCTGAAGATTTTTCATGAATGCGAACAGCTAGATATTCGCTCATATAGACCTTATAGGTTTCCTCTTCTTCATCTTCTTCTCTTTAATACCATAACCTCTCATTTGAAGTACCCGTGTTTTGCACCAATCTTTTCTCTTCTTTCTTAGCTAAGTATTCTTCCATAGTGATATCTTCCATCTTAATTCCTGAGAACAAAAAGAAATATGTCAGTAGGATGGGCCCTGACGGAAGATAATACAAAAAATTAAACACAAATACGAGAAAATTATGTCGATCTCAGACACGCGATACGCCGTATCCAGTTATCTGGATACGCCGTATATGAAATAGAATTAAAAAGTTGAGTTTAATTTGAAAGCTAAATACATTGTATTGATAGTTATCAATACGCCGTATTTATAATTTAAAAATTCAAATATGTTTTTAAAAATTAAATTTACATACGCCGTATGAACTATTAAGGTTTTAAAATCTGATTTAAAATAGCATGTGTCGTATCCAAAATATTAAATGTGCCATATCAGAATAATTAAATATGATACGCTGTATAAATATAATAAAAACCGCAATACGCTATATTCAAATATTGAATACGCCGTATCGGTTATCTCAGCAGACTACAACACACAAAACAGAATGCGGAAAAAAAAAATAAAACAAACAAAAACATACAAAACACTAAAAAAAAACAAATATAAAACAAAGTTAGTCAAGATAAAACCTAAAAGATCAAACCAAGTTAAAACCTAAATCAAAATACTAATAAATACAAGTATTAAAAAATTCACTTCCCGGCAACGGCGCCAACAAAACTTGATGTGTCATTGTGTATAGGTAACATTTGTATTCGAGTTTTACTATTTATTTTATGCCGACTTTACCTACTAAAACCTAAGTTTTTTGCTATTTAGGACGTTCAAGCTCGCAACAATTAAAGAAGAAGTCAGTTTTCCTTACTCTAGCGTCTACCAATCAAGACAAGAGACAACCTAACAATAATTAACAACTAGGTTTCATAGATCTAAGCAAACAGAATGATAATTTAGCTACTCGTCTTAAATAAGCAAGCATGCACACAAACAATTAAACATGGGGTAGACTTAATGATAATATGGATTAACAAACTTATCTTATGATGTAAAGAAGGGTATGGAACCCTAAAATACTGTCCAAGTCGGACTACAACCGAATTAGGTTTTTCTCTCCAAAGTTCTACCTTCCTAAATGCAGAAAAATCGAATTCTATATATAGATTTACAAATGCGACGACATCACCTTTTGCTAGTGATGCCGTCAGGTTGCCGTCATTAGGGTTTCGTTTGGGCCAAGTCATCGTTGGGACGGTGTCAAATTATGAGTGTGACGCCGTCTATCTTCAATAGGGACGTCGTCTGGGATTTGTCCCTTGGTCGTCTGGTGTAAAACAAAGGGTGACGCCCTCCAGAATTAACAAGTGACGCCGTAAGATTGTAGAACCAAAATTTCACCTGAGCCTTCGCTTGGTCTTTTATCAAAATCTTCAACAAGTGACGGTTTCGCCCTTTGAGATAGGACGCCGCCAGGCTTTAAAATCTGCTTGAGTCTTGACTTTGTCATTTTCTTCATGTTTTCGCTCCTTTTTGTCCAAATATGCTTGATTCCACCATTTTGCTTCCAAAAGACCTAAAATGTGAAAAGGAACGATTTTAAGTAGTAACGGATATAAAATGTGTCGATTTAGGGCTTAAATGACCCCCTAAAAACCTATGTTTTAAATCCTTATCAAATATCCCTACACTTGGAATTTTCTTGTCCTCAAGCAAATGTGCTTTTGGCCAATCAATTTATAAGTTAGGGGGCATGTAGCATTGGTTTAAAATAGTTTACAACAAATGCAAGCGCCACAATAGTCATAACAAGCACGGAAATTATACACTAGCACCTCACAATTGGTGTTTGGATTCTCTCATCTCTCGGGTTTATATGAAATATAATATGAATGGAAATAGAAGATAAACACTCATTACCTGGAATAGTACATAGATTACCATAAGCTTGAGAATAGATCAAACCTCCACCGCTTTGGCATAAGCACCTAGGAATAACTATCTAAGAGGTCTTTACAAAGGGTTGTAATGTTAGGCTTAGGGTAGGGAAGGAAAGGGTTTTGTTGGATAGGGGATATTTAGTGGTGGCAATTCAAAAATTTTATGTTACAAGCATGTAAAGCGTGGCGTTGCTAAGCCAAGACTCGACTTACTAACACTAAACAACTTGAAACAAAACATACACAGAAACTTGAAAACACAAACATAAAGATAGATGTAGGATGGTAGCCCGTATGTTTTTCTCATTTTTTTCATTTTTTTACAACTCTTTTTCTCTTTTTTTCGATGAGCATCCCTACGCTTGAGTTTTTATTTCACTAACACAAATTGACCCGATTTGAAAAGATCAAAATACTTGGAGTACTTAATTACTTAGATAAAGGGAATTTGAATTTATCGTTTTTTCCCGTTACTCCATAAATTATTACTTTAACCCATGAGTCCCAATCATCCCAAAACTGTATACAAAATATATGACTGGACTTAGCAACCATGCAAGTAACTAGATAATTGAACTAAGGGTTTAATAATGATAACAATGATGCACTAAAGATGAGTGCATACATGGTAGGCTAAGGCGATTTGGGTGTAACATTTGGGTTTGGATTGTAAACAATGCTCTTCATTGATAATCCGGAAAACCGAAACATCATGAGAACCGCGAAAAGGATAGGCTCTGAGGGGTTTACTAGGGGTATCGTGTACTAAAGATGAGTACATTGCAAGGGTGGGGAAAATTACTCAACCGATGTGGATGACTTAATTAAATTACAGGTTTCAAACAAGGTTTATCCTGATTCCTCTTATGATTTAGTTAATCCTAACTACACAAATGTAGTCTCACTAGCGATCTTGGAATGCATCACAAAATAAGTTCTAGAATCTATTATACTAGCGGTACACTCACTAAGAATTAAAGATGAATGCTTTTATTCCTAAAGATCTAGGGGCGAACCTCACATTTTTGGGGTGGAATTTGAGTGGTAAACGGTTTTTGTGTTAGTCATATAATTCCTATCCATGAGACGCTTTATTAAGACTAAAGTTTAACTCGTAAATGCCATAAAAAAATTTTAAATTTGGTGCTAAAATTGCCCTAACAAATATTTCTCATAGTTTATTACACAAATTACGAAGGACAAGACAAAAATCAAATGAGTGATAGTTTCTAAGTTCCCGTTTTATTCTCCCTCCTTACACTTAAACTAAACATTGTCCCCAATGTTCCCTAAAAGTATCAAAGTTATGATAAAGGAAGGTAAGTTAAAAGAGAAAGAAACTAGTACTCCCCTGATTAGTTTGGTAGGATATGTATGAAGTTGCGGTTAAATCCTCCTCCAAGAAGAATGAATAAGTAATAAGTGCTTCTAATATGTGTCTCTTCTTCTTGTCCAATATAGCCTGCACACTTATAAGAAAATGAAACGAAACCTCGCGTAAAATCGGCGGTAAAAATATATATGAAACAAAACTAAACTAGAAAGCTAATTAAGATATAATGCTTGTTGAATGGATGTTTGCAGTTTTTCTGGAAAATTAAGAATTGAGAATTCCCAAAAATCACAAGTTACATTGAAAATGAAACTAATATTCTGTTTCTAAATTGCCTGACGTCATCAGGTGTTAATCCTGATGCCGTCAGGTTGTCCTGACAGAAAGTGGTCTGGTGCAATTTTATGGAAAAATTCTGGAAAATTTACCTCATTAAAACCTGGAAAAATTCCTTCAAAACATCCATTATGACTCAATACAAGCATTTGACTCTAACAAACACACAAATATATACAATTCCAATTATTGTTAATATCATGTTCATGTTCTTAAAAACATATGTGATCTTCCCTATACTTATCATTTTGTAAAATACCTTTATATGCAATTAAGACGAGGTTAAAAACAAAATAAATCATTTTCAAAAAATTTAATCATGAGAATAAAAAACATTGAAAAAGATATATAAACACACAAACCAAATTGAAAAACAAAACAAGCAAACAATTAAGCATGGGTTGCCTCCCAAGAATCGATTTTCTTTATTTATAAGTCTTGTAGCTAGACTCGAAGTCGTGCCCCTACGTGACTTCATTATCCAAAATAATATCTTCATCATTGATTAATTTGTTATTGTCTATTTAGTAATGTTTCACACGTTGTCCGTTTACGGTAAATTCTCTCCCATCATTATCTAGCAACACAACGGCTCCACCACTTGCTGCCCTCTTCACCGAAAAGGGTCCATACCATCTTGATTTGAGTTTTCCTGGGAATAACCTTAATCTTGAATTATATAAGAGTACCTTGTCTCCCTCCGCAAACTCCTTAGGACTCTTTATTCGTTGGTCATGCCATCGTTTTGCTCTTTCTTTGTACGTGATTAAGGACTCATAAGCTTCGAGTCTTAGCTCGTCTAGCTCTTGAAGCTGCAAAAACCTATTTGACCCTGCCTCAGAATAATCCATGTTGCAGGCCTTGAGTGCCCAGTATGCATTTTGCTCAAGCTCAATCGGGAGATGACATCGAATATTTCGTAGACTTGGATGTAGTTATGGGGTGCTTCATCTTTTCTCTAGATGTTTCCCCATCGTTGGCATGCATCACACGTTTGAACTAATTTTTTGAAATCGCGGAATACATTAGGCCAGTAGAATCCGCCATCAAAAACTTTTCGTGCCGTAACATTTAACCGTGATGCCCTCTTGATGGTCCCGCATGACACTCTCTTATAATCCGATCAATCTCCCTTCCTGCAACACAACATCGTATAATCTGATCAGGACACATGCGGAATAGAAAGGGTTCGTCTCAAAAATAATACTTTAGCTTAGTGAAGAATCTTTTCTTCTCTTGCCTTGTCATATAATTTGGTAGGACCCTACTGGATAAATAGTTAGCGTAATCCACATACCATGGCTTAATGTCCTTAATGGACATTAGCTGCTCCTCAGGGAAGGAGTCTCGAATCTCGTCATTGTTTAATTTCTCCAAGTCCTGATTTCCAACCGCGAAAGATGATCAGCAGTGATGAGTGTGTAAATACTCATCATTTTTGGTTAAATCTGAACTGCAAAACGTTTAAAAATGCTCATAAATGCATCAAAATACTGAAAATATCTCAAAATTGCATTTTATATGTTTCAGATGCAAAATGTTCAAAATCAGATGAAAAATGAGCTAAGTTTGCATAATTGGCAGTTTCAGTCCCCCAAGTTTCAAAAGTTGTCAGAAATAGTCCCTGAGCACTTAATTTCAAAAGAAAAATCACCAAAGGTCCTTTTAAAATCATAAGTTGTCAAAATTAGTCCTTTGGTGAAAAATGTCAAAAGTTTTGAGAAATTACAAGTTTGGTCCTCCAAGTTTAAAAATTGGCAAAAATGGTCCTTGGAAATTGGAAAATTACAAGTTTGGTCCTTGTACTATTGGAGCTTGTCACTTTTAGTCCCTTGGAGCAACTTTGCAGATTTGGCAGTTTTGGTCCCTTGAATTTCAGAAATTACACAAATAGTCCTTGATTGTTAAACCTTTACAAACCTTTGGACCTGTCAAAACCTTGTGACCCCTGCCTTTCCCTTTGGACCCTTACCAATTTGACCCTCCCTTTTAATATTCAACCCTTGGTCAAATCTGGTCAAAACAAACACACCCGCCAAAAGTCTTCTTCCCAACCAACTCTCTGAAACACCAGACAACCATCCCCTCAGCTCACCCTTTCACCCCCTTATCACTCCTCCTCTCCTGATCTTCATTGCATTCGTTTCCAGACTGTTTTAAGTTTGTTACGGTCGGCCATTCACAAGTGGTCGGCTTGAGTGATAAAACTTGACGGTTCGGGACGAATCAAATTTTTGGCGCCGCTGCCGGGGAGCTGTGCTGATTATCTTCCGTTTAGCAGATTAGTGATTTGAATATTCACTCATTGTTTATACCATCTGTATGTATTTATATTTTCTTATAAAAATCAAAAACCCAAAAAGATTTTCATTCTTTGTTTTTGCAAAATGTTTTTCAAAAATACCAAAAATATTCCTCTTTACCCTCTTACCCTTTTTGATTCTTTATCCCTTTACCCTCTATCCATTTGATTCTAACTTCTTCTATTTCTCATGGAATCTATCGACTACGACGAATTCTGGGACGAAGTTGAACAACTTCAGACTTTATCGCAAATGTCAAGAATTCGTGTTGTTCGTGATGATCCATTAATTCTGCGTAGGGAAATGGAACGAGAAACCGGGGTGACAAAGGACCAGATACTTCCCTCTAATAATGGAAGTGCTAAAAACGTCCAACCTACGGTTATCCAAAGCTCTAAACCCTCAATTGCTCCTAAGCCGTCTAAAATTGATCCTAAACTTTCACGATTCACGGTTAAAAGCAAACATGCAGAATTTAGACCGGTGACTAGCAAGAATGACTTGCCTAAACTTCACGTTTCTCAATAACCAGAACCAGAGACCATAACGAAAGTGGTGGAAATTGCTAGCTCTCAGAGCACACCACTTGTCCTACCTCCGGACTTTTCAAAATATTCTTCGAGACTTGATAGTCATTCGGATCACCATGTTGGTTTTGTTGATTCTTTGAGTAAACTAATTCCTTCTCATTACTCTCAAATGAAATCGTTTATTCCTTGTGTCGGTTGTGGTGAGCCTCTTTTTGGTTCACCCTGTCGTTGGTGTACTTGTGTACAATGTGGTAATGATATTCATAACGGGAGTTGTTTGTTTTGTGGTTCGAGGAATTCATTTGATTATGATCCTAATCCGAACTCATTTAACGACTCCTCCAACTTTTCCAATTACCCACCACAACCCGACTTATCTTCATATAATCAACATAACTGCTGTGAATTTTGTGGAGGTCCTCCCCAAGGATTTGAGTGTCAAGCCGGAAACACCTTTGTCTATGAACAGTTTTCCAGTGATGCTCAGAACTTTGGTTATGACCAATATCCATATAATTCACCAGTCCAGACTCAACAGTTTTACTGTTGTGAGTACTGTGGAGGTCCCCATTTCAGCTCTGATTGTCAAATAGGGAATCCATTTCCTTGTAACAATCATGACTCTCACAGATTTGACAATTTCCAACCTCCACAGCACCATACGGTTCAAACTCCACCTAAGCCGTTGTCTCAAGAAATCTCCCAAAATTTTGAAACCGCAATGAAAACACTTGATGATATGATTAGCAACTTTAAGAATCAAGTGAGTGGTGAAAAGACCATGGGAGAATTGCTTGCTGAAGAACGAGAGGCCCACCAATCTAGGGAAGAGTTATTAGTCCTAGAGCATGCAGCTCTAAGGCGTTCCCAATTTCTTAAGGCAGCTCTATATGACGATGACGAGGAGAGTTTTTATCCTTTTAAAGATAATATTTCTCAACTCCCTCAGTCAGTTGATATCCTAGCAGTTGAGATTTCATCTCAAACAACTGCTATCACACCCGAAGCTCCCATTCACTCTCTGAACATGGGGGACGAGCATCTTGACACTGTTCCTGAAAAGGAATCGGACGAACTCATAAAGTCTAGTGTTGAGAACCTTGTCCCAATCCCGAGAGAGTCACAGGGAACTTCTGATCATATGTGTGATTCTCTTTCCCCTCTTGAGTGTTCAAATGATCATTTGGAAACTTTCTCTGATCTTAGCGACGATTGTGCTTCCTATAGAAACATCGAGTATGTTGAGGCATCACTCCCACAGTCTGATTCTGTTCTTGAGGAGTTCTCCGGTGAACTCACTCACATCAATCCACTTTCATCAGAAAGTAACGATGTTCCCTTTGATTTTGAAGCCGATCTGGGAGAGACTGAAAGTCTCCTTGATAATGATCGTTCACTCACTTCTTATCCCAACAGTCCAATAGAGAATGTTGATCACTTTGTTCCCGAAACATTCAAAGCTACTTTCACCAATCCTCTATTTGAATTCGACTCTGAATTCACTTTAATTTCTGAGAATCCACTCTTTGATACTCAGATTGAGGATAGTGATGAGCCCACAATGGAACGAGAGTTCACAATTTCACTTCATGTGAATGATTCTTTTCATGAAGAGTTCTCCGATGAACTCTCTCATGACATATCTCCTCCGGAACATGATCATTTCTATTTTGATCTTGAGGATGATATTGGCTCAGAGGAAGGTGTACTCTATCATACGAGTTTGCTTATTAATGATACTACCCTTACCCTTCCTCCCGATATGTCTACATTTGAGGATGAAGAATGGATCTTGATTGTTATCAAAATCTTTCTTCCTTTCCTCAAATATCTTGTGATTTCTCTTCATCTTCACTCCTTCGGGAATGAAGACACTATCTTTGACCACGGCATTTTCATTTATCATTTTTGAGCCGGTTCTATGTATATCTCATCGGTGTGGAACTTTCACGTGCTTCAAATGTTTGTCCAAACATCTTGAATGAAAGTCCGATGGAGATTGTCTCTTCCACTTACTTCCCCATGAACAAATGAATGCGGGGATCGAGTCAAGCTAGCGACTCGGTAATCAAAAACAGTAGCTAAACATGGGTTTTCACCCATGTGTTCCACCCTAGTGTGGGGGAGTTGCCCCACATGTTGTGTATATATATAAGTTTTCTATAAAAAAAATAAAATAAAAAAAATAAATAATGGCCGTAGTATTTCCCTTTTACGTTCTCAGTTTCGGCATAACCGCCGGTACTTTGAATATTGAGGGCAATATTCATTTCTAAGTGTGGGGGGGAATTCTCACGAATTTTTATCATGTAATTATACCGCCTAATTCCCTCATTTTTGGCCAAAATTTTCTTTTGGAGTAAGTGTTTTGCACTTACTCAATTGGTTATCAGTCCGCCATGTCTAAAAAACAAAAGGATTGGCTAATCCAGGAGCAAACGGCTCTTGGTAAAGATATCTCAAATCCGTTGACGGCTTGCAATTTGCCCAAAATTGTATGGTATTCAGCTCACCATATCCTTAAAAGTGAAGAGTTGGCTAGCCCGCAAGTTTATGGCTTGTGGTAAAGGCAGTGGAAAAACCATAATTGGTAATCAGCTCACCAAAGATATTTTATCTAAGAGTTGGCTAGTCCAGAAGCAAACGACTTCTGGTAAAGACAAATCAAATCCGTTGGAAGCTGGTGGTTTGCTCAAAATCACATGGTTATCGGTGTACCATGGTTCTTACTTGAACTAAAACATTTGGCTACTCCAGAAGTAATGGCTTTTGGTAAAGAGATTCAAATCCATTAAGTTTTTCTCAAAAGATTGCTAGGGACTAGCAATAGTTTAGTGTGGGGGATTGATGAGTGTGTAAATACTCATCATTTTTGGTTAAATCTGAACTGCAAAACGTTTAAAAATGCTCAGAAATGCATCAAAATACTGAAAATATCTCAAAATTGCATTTTATATGTTTCAGATGCAAAATGTTCAAAATCAGATGAAAAATGAGCTAAGTTTGCATAATTGGCAGTTTCAGTCCCCCAAGTTTCAAAAGTTGTCAGAAATAGTCCCTGAGCACTTAATTTCAAAAGAAAAATCACCAAAGGTCCTTTTAAAATCATAAGTTGTCAAAATTAGTCCTTTGGTGAAAAATGTCAAAAGTTTTGAGAAATTACAAGTTTGGTCCTCCAAGTTTAAAAATTGGCAAAAATGGTCCTTGGAAATTGGAAAATTACAAGTTTGGTCCTTGTACTATTGGAGCTTGTCACTTTTAGTCCCTTGGAGCAACTTTGCAGATTTGGAAGTTTTGGTCCCTTGAATTTCAGAAATTACACAAATAGTCCTTGATTGTTAAACCTTTACAAACCTTTGGACCTGTCAAAACCTTGTGACCCCTGCCTTTCCCTTTGGACCCTTACCAATTTGACCCTCCCTTTTAATATTCAACCCTTGGTCAAATCTGGTCAAAACAAACACACCCACCAAAAGTCTTCTTCCCAACCAACTCTCTGAAACACCAGACAACCATCCCCCCAGCTCACCCTTTCACCCCCTTATCACTCCTCCTCTCCTGATCTTCATTGCATTCGTTTCCAGACTGTTTTAAGTTTGTTACGGTCGGCCATTCACCAGTGGTCGGCTTGACTGATAAAACTTGACGGTTCGGGACGAATCAAGCAGCAAGATTTTCATCCCCCTTTTTTCCCAAATTTCAATGTCGAATTCTTGGAGCAATAGAATCCATCTAATATGTCGGGGCTTTGCACCTTGTTTTGAGAACAAATATCGTAAGGTGGAATGATCGGTGAAGATGATAGTTTAGAAAGAACGAGATACTGCCTGAATTTATCGAAGGCAAAAACCACAGTCAGAAGCTCTTTTTGGTGGTTGTGTAATTTTCTTGCGCCACATTCATGGTCATGATAGCATAGTAAATTGGCTGAAAACGCTTCTCTTTTCTTTGGCCTAAAACGGCCCCACAACATAATCACTTGCATCACACATGATCTCGAATGGTTGAGACCAATCAGGTGTAAAACCCTAAAAATCATAAACGCGTGAGAAGACTATTTTGCCCCTCTGTTTAATATCTATAAATGCGTAAAAACCCATCAAGCTCAGTAAATGTAGGATTTAACCTAACTTATAAACTCTTCGCCAAATCAAATATATGAGATTTATTTACGTTTACATTTAAAATTTCATTATACGTCTCGTTACGTGAACCAAAAATTTACCAAGTACAAGCACATGTTAATATTAATATAAAGGCCCATCTAATTTGGAAGTTGGACTTAGCCCATGTTTCCCCTCCCTTTGGCTCGCTCAAAATAAAACCAGTATTCCCCTTTTATCTTCCATAATACGCTCCATGTTTTGAAACAAAATAAAACCCTAAAACACTAATATCCCAAAGTGACGGAAACCCTATTTTTAACCTCCATTTTTGTCGGCAAAGGGTGGTCCAAAAGGGAAGATTCATGAGCTCAGGGGTGGCTGTGATCAAGGTGGTTCCAAGAGTTGGTTTGTAGGCTTCGTGAAAAGGTTGTGAGCGTGAGTTTTGGCACAAAGAAAATGACTTGGTTGGTCTTTGTGTGGTACTGTTGGTCGTGGGTTTCAAGGGCAACAAGGTGGTGTTTTGTTGCTTCGTTGATCTTGCTTCTTTCCCCTTTCACGCTTTCTCCTTGGTTTCTTGATGATTGTCGTGTGTTAATTCCTCCATACGCATGATTTGTTTCACAATATGACATGTCACACAAAGTAATAAAACTAGACTATGTAACATCTAGAGATATGGCTGCATGAAATCCTTTATATGTGCACTTGAAATGTCAAGTGTGATATCCCAAGTCTATAATTTGATTGGACCTTTCTTCAAGTGCATGTGCACACTTAAACCCCACACGTATGGATTAATAAAGTCTCATGAAATGATAAGTTGTTGCATGATGAAAAGCAGCATATATATTTCGACCCATATGCTAGCATTAGAATCTGATCTTTAAACACATGACATACTTATTATTGATTGGTTATATCACGTTAAATGGGGATAAAAAGAAGTGTATGAATCTTGGTTATGGTGTCGACTAGAACTTGGATAAAAGGGTCTCGTTTGGTTTTTAGAAGTGTCGAATGGATTTTAAATGAGATGAGGGCGTCTCGACCTATAATGAAAATCACAAAGGGTTGTATAATATTGTAGTAATCGGGTTTAAATGGTTTAAAAATGTAATGGGTAATCGAGATGTATAAACTAGAGTTTTCATATGTTATTCGATTTAATAAAAGTTAAAAAGGTTAGCATTGTAATTAATAAAACTTGAAGGTGTAATTGTTGACATGGTAAAGACATGGAATAAATAAGTAAAATGGGTAAACATGCAATATTTACACTTAAAACCCTATACTTTGAATTATGATCTAATAAAGTCCTAAAACAGGATAATTGTCATATTAACCTTTAAGTTTATCATTTATCATTTGTAACCTCTAAGTTTGGCTAATTAACGATTATTACCCTAAAGTATTTTAATTCGGTCCATTACTAAAAATGAGAATACGCTTAATAACTCTAAAAATATTAATAAGATTCATATAAGCAATAAATGCGTTATGACTTAAATGAGCTAATAAGTACTATACGAACCGCAATCCGTGTAGATTCGTTGAAGAAGACGTGACGTCATTTCTTCGTACTCACATTCCCATTGGCTTTCATTGCTAAGGTACAAATATTCTTTCCCTTTCTCAGTAAGGGTTTACTCTCATGGTTTCTCTATCCTTGACTTTGATTCATTTTCTTTGATATGATTATGTTTGATATGATCTTTCTGATATGATCTCTTTGATATAATCCCTTTTGTTATGATTCCTTTGATATGATTCATTTGATATAATTCCATCCATTATGACATTTGATCTGCTATCCGTTTTGTTATGATAATTGTTATGATATTTGTTACCATCTGTTGCTATGATATGATTCAGTTATGTTAATATGGTTCGTCTGGATATGATATGATTTGTTTTATTTGGTTGCCGAGCTAATTAGCCATGGAGGTACCATGGCCATGTCATTGATGCACCAATGGCATGACACTATCTGGGGCAGTGTGATTAGTCCCCGGTGTTCCCTTTTGATATGATTATGATATGTGTACACTTGGCCATTATGAATACGTATGTACAGTCTCGAACTGGCATATGTATATATGATTTGTTTTGCAGGGAGCGTATGGATGCATCCTAGGTACTCAGTTCAGTTTTGGTGATGTGGTGCGTGTGTGCAATACACCCCCTCACATTTTGGTACATTGGGCTAGCTACCCATGTACACTTTGATATGATTTGACGGATTGGATATGATATTGGTTATGATTTGTAGATTTGGCTATTGGAGTATCTCCTTTAGTATTAGGTGCTCGTGGCAACATTCTGATTTTAGTTATTATGTGACTATCTGATATTCTGATTCATTCGTTTGCTATGACCGATTTAGTCATTCAGTTGACTACTTATTCATTCAGTATTCTTATGTGACTCGCTTGACTATCGGACTCATGCTTCAGTTCATTTGGTTATTATACCCAGTCTTCAGTTCATTTGATTTACTGTGCTTTCACTCTATTGCGGTTGGTTGCCAAGCTTATACTTCAGATTACCACTTCACCCGTTTACCGAGCTATTATATGATTATTGGATTCATGTGTTGAATATGCTATTATATGAATATTTGGTCCATCTATTTACCATGCTGATTATGATTACACGTTTTCTTTGTCTACTATGTTAGTATGTGGTTACCTGATTCATCTGTTATCATGCTAATATCTGATTATCCGCTTACCATGCTGTTATGTGACTATTTCATTCATCTGGTTGCCATGCTGGTATGTAATTACTTGATTTATCCGTTGATCATGTTCTAATTTGTGCAGTTATGTCACAGGCTATGACTATCATTTAGTAATCTACCTGCCAATTGTGATTTCCATGTTTGTACTTTTGTTTGATGTTTCTGAGGCTTATGTTATCAGTTCAACATAGTAATAGATGTTTACCTGACTTGTTGATCTGCCATGTTTTACACTTCTGTTCATGTTACCGGTTAATGAAGGAATATGGTTTAACTTATGTTATCTGTCTAGTTGATTTGTTTAGTTGCAATGCTATAATCTTGATCAGTTACTTCGTTTAGTTATGATGTTCGTTCAGGAATTCCTACCCATACTTGTGTGATTGCCATGCTTACATTCTATTCAGTTGATTTCGCTTGACTACAGAATTCTGCTTAGCTTATGTATATCTGATTATCTGACTTGGTTGTTTTGCCATTCATGTTTAGTTGATCCGCTGGCTGATATGCTTTTACACTGTCGGTTGCTTGATTTAATTATGATATTGTTCATCAACTCCTATGTGATTATGTTTCGATGCTTGTATGTTTGGTTATTTATATGTGCTTATATTTGTTCAATGATTCGATGTTTTGCTTTGCTTTGGCTTTCTTGATTTCTGTTCCTTCTAGATATCTGTTAATATTGTGTTCTGCAGGTTCCTCATTGACTCATAGACTCATTGTGCTCATTCGTTACGATTTTGTTATCAGTCTCCTCTGATTCGTTTTGTACTTTGATTATGTTTAGCTTTTGTTTTGTAATATCTGTTCACTGGGCTTTTTAAACTCAGCCGCATTTCTTTTCCATGCGGCAGGTACCAAGTGAGATGCTGGGTTTTGATGGGCTGAGAGTAGGAGCTCTTGGAGTGAACCGACCCTAGTTCCCTTATTATTTTGGACTCATTTGGAAGAACATTTTTTTCGATATTTTATTTCTTTTGACATGTTGGATCTTCTATTACTTTTGAAGTCATTCATTTATATGACTTGGTATTTTATTTTACAAGACTTCCGCTTGCATTTTTATTAGTATGTTCGGATATGACTCCATAATGTGGCATTCGGACCCTTGTCAGGTTGGGGTGTTACAAGTATTGTATCAGAGCTGAGGTTTCATCTTGTTGACCTTAGGATTGACCTGTGAGGACTTGGGTAGACATTAGGCTTCTGTTTGTTTAGATCTTTTCCGATTCTTTTGATTTTCGTTCAGATTTGACTTCGATATTCTTTTGTCTTCACTGATTTGACCTTCTTCTTTCGCATTTGAGTTTGTTTGTTTTATCTTCGCGCATTCGTTGTCAACCGTTTATATGGAGACTACTCGTGGAGTCGAAGACGATGGTGTCAACCCTGCGTTGGTGCAACAGTCCCTGAGCTAGAGAGGTTAGTGAAGCAGAAGCCACACCCAACTGACGTACTACTGGAGACATTAGGATGCTGCTGGAGGAAGCTGGACGGATCAACCAAAAACACAAAAGACGGAGACAAGGTTCAATTGGTAACTGAGGAGATTCATCTGTTTCATATGATTGGGCACGACTTGTGTTACTCTGATTCGTTTGTCATGCGTTTTGAGGCGGTTTGATATCTTGCTATGTGATATTGATCGGCATTACTTTTCTTTGATTCATTCAGAACTCGGTTTGAATCGTGAAGTTTTATCGTTTAGCATTCTGGTATATCTTAGCTTTTCTTTTGGATCTTCAGTAATGAGTCATGAGGAACCGTTTCGAACAAGTTGGTGGCCTTCTTCCCTTTTGTGGTATGGTAAATTGGCTTGTTGTAGTATATGTTGCATATGTGTGAATCTGGTCTGCTTTGGTATGTTACTTGATATCTGTATGTGATATGTTTTGTGTGATTTTGGTTATGTGGTTTGCCATGAACCGAGACAGAATATGATGACAATAAGAACTTGTTATGTGCTACAAGTATTATGACCCCTGATCAACGTGATAATACCGAGATCATATAATTTGAACTTATTGAAATCATATGACATCTTGGGAAATGCCTGGGATTGGAACGTGAATGGACTAGGATTATATCCGTAATTTGTCGCACCTCATGTTCGTTTGGAATTCTGTACCTCTTTGAGAGAGTCTCATCGACATCTGTTACGTATAAGTTTTGTATGCTTTGGAACTGAAATCGTTATGATCTGTGTGGAGCTATGGATTGTTACGTCTGCCTTAAACTTGTACGTCTATGTGTACCTCTGTGACTTCAATTTTCGAGGACGAAAATTTTCTTTTAGGGGGGAAGAGTTGTAAAACCCTAAAAATCATAAACGCGTGAGAAGACTATTTTACCCCTCTGTTTAATATCTATAAATGCGTAAAAACCCGTCAAGCTCAGTAAATGTAGGATTTAACCTAACTTATAAACTCTTCGCCAAATCAAATATATGAGATTTATTTACGTTTACATTTAAAATTCCATTATACGTCTCATTACGTGAACCAAAAATTTACCAAGTACAAGCACATGTTAATATTAATATAAAGGCCCATCTAATTTGGAAGTTGGACTTAGCCCATGTTTCCCCTCCCTTTGGCTCGCTCAAAATAAAACCGGTATTCCCCTTTTATCTTCCATAATACGCTCCATGTTTTGAAACAAAATAAAACCCTAAAACACTAATATCCCAAAGTGACGGCAACCCTATTTTTAACCTCCATTTTTGTCGGCAAAGGGTGGTCCAAAAAGGAAGATTCATGAGCTCAGGGGTGGCTGTGATCAAGGTGGTTCCAAGAGTTGGTTTGTAGGCTTCGTGTAAAGGTTGTGAGCGTGAGTTTTGGCACAAAGAAAATCGCTTGGTTGGTCTTTGTGTGGTACTGCTGGTCGAGGGTTTCAAGGGCAACAAGGTGGTGTTTTGTTGCTTCGTTGATCTTGATTCTTTCCCCTTTCATGCTTCAAGGTAACAAGCATCACCACGTCTTTTTCCTCCTAGGTTTCTTGATGATTGTCGTGTGTTAATTCCTCCATACGCATGCTTTGTTTCACAATATAACATGTCACACAAAGTAATAAAACTAGACTATGTAACATCTAGAGATATGGCTGCATGAAATCCTTTATATGTGCACGTGAAATGTCAAGTGTGATATCCCAAGTCTATAATTTGATTGGACCTTTCTTCAAGTGCATGTGCACACTTAAACCCCACACGTATGGATTAATAAAGTCTCATGAAATGATAAGTTGTTGCATGATGAAAAGCAGCATATATATTTCGACCCATATGCTAGCATTAGAATCTGATCTTTAAACACATGACATACTTATTATTGATTGGTTATATCACGATAAATGGGGATAAAAAGAAGTGTATGAATCTTGGTTATGGTGTCGACTAGAACTTGGATAAAAGGGTCTCGTTTGGTTTTTAGGAGTGTCGAATGGATTTTAAATGAGATGAGGGCGTCTCGACCTATAATGAAAATCACAAAGGGTTGTATAATATTGTAGTAATCGGGTTTAAATGGTTTAAAAATGTAATGGGTAATCGAGATGTATAAACTAGAGTTTTCATATGTTATTCGATTTAATAAAAGTTAAAAAGGTTAGCATTGTAATTAATAAAACTTGAAGGTGTAATTGTTGACATAGTAAAGACATGGAATAAATAAGTAAAATGGGTAAACATGCAATATTTACACTTAAAACCCTATACTTTGAATTATGATCTAATAAAGTCCTAAAATAGGATTATTGTCATATTAACCTTTAAGTTTATCATTTATCATTTGTAACCTCTAAGTTTGGCTAATTAACGATTATTACCCTAAAGTATTTTAATTCGGTCCATTACTAAAAATGAGAATACGCTTAATAACTCTAAAAATATTAATAAGATTCATATAAGCAATAAATGCGTTATGACTTAAATGAGCTAATAAGTACTATACGAACCGCAATCCGTGTAGATTCGTTGAAGAAGACGTGATGTCATTTCTTCGTACTCACATTCCCATTGGCATTCATTGCTAAGGTACAGATATTCTTTCCCTTTCTCAGTAAGGGTTTACTCTTATGGTTTCTTGATCCTTGACTTTGATTCATTTTCTTTGATATGATTATGTTTGATATGATCTTTCTGATATGATCTCTTTGATATAATCCCCTTTGTTATGATTCCTTTGATATGATTCATTTGATATGATTCCATCCGTTATGACATTCGATCTGCTATCCGTTTTGTTATGATAATTGTTATGATATTCATTACCATTTGTTGCTATGATATGATTCAGTTATGTTAATATGGTTCGTCTGGATATGATATGATTTGTTTTATTTGGTTGCCGAGCTAACTAGCCATTGAGGTACCATGGCCATGTCATTGATGCACCAATGGCATGACACTATCTGGGGCGGTGTAATTAGTCCCCGGCGTTCCCTTTTGATATGATTATGATATGTGTACACTTGGCCATTATGAATACGTATGTACAGTCTCGAACTGGCATATGTATATATGATTTGTTTTGCAGGGAGCGTATGGATGCATCCTAGGTACTCAGTTTAGTTTTGGTGATGTGGTGCGTGTGTGCAATACACCCCCTCACATTTTGGTACATTGGGCTAGCTACCCATGTACACTTTGATATGATTTGACGGATTGGATATGATATTGGTTATGATTTGTAGATTTGGCTATTGGAGTATCTCCTTTAGTATTAGGTGCTCGTGGCAACATTCTGATTTTAGTTATTATGTGACTATCTGATATTCTGATTCATTCGTTTGCTATGACCGATTTAGTCATTCAGTTGACTACTTATTCACTCAGTATTCTTATGTGATTCGTTTGACTATCGGACTCATGCTTCAGTTCATTTGGTTATTATACCCAGTCTTCAGTTCATTTGATTTACTGTGCTTTCACTCTATTGCGGTTGGTTGCTAAGCTTATTCTTCAGATTACCACTTCACCCGTTTACCGAGCTATTATATGATTATTGGATTCATGTGTTGAATATGCTATTAGATGAATATTTGGTCCATCTGTTTACCATGCTGATTATGATTACACGATTTCTTTGTCTACTATGTTAGTATGTGGTTACCTGATTCATCTGTTATCATGCAAATATCTGATTATCCGATTACCATGCTGTTATGTGACTATTTGATTCATCTGGTTGCCATGCTGGTATGTAATTACTTGATTTATCCGTTGATCATGTTCTACTTTGTTCAGTTATGTCACGGGCTATGACTATCATTTAGTAATCTACCTGCAAATTGTGATTTCCATGTTTGTACTTTTGTTTGATGTTTCCGAGGCTTATGTTATCAGTTCAACATAGTAATAGATGTTTACCTGACTTGTTGATCCGCCATGTTTTACACTTCTGTTCATGTTACCGGTTAATGAAGGAATATGGTTTAACTTATGTTATCTGTCTAGTTGATTTGTTTAGTTGCCATGCTATAATCTTGATCAGTTACTTCGTTTAGTTATGATGTTCATTCAGGAATTCCTACCCATACTTGTGTGATTGCCATGCTTACAATCTATTCAGTTGATTTCGCCTGACTACATAATTCTGCTTAGCTTATGTATATCTGATTATCTGACTTGGTTGTTTTGCCATTCATGTTTAGTTGATCCGCTGGCTGATATGCTTTTACACTGTCGGTTGCTTGATTTAATTATGATATTGTTCATTAACTCCTATGTGATTATGTTTCGATGCTTGTATGTTTGGTTATTTATATGTTCTTATATTTGTTCAATGATTCGATGTTTTGCTTTGCTTTGGCTTTCTTGATTTCTGTTCCTTCTAGATATCTGTTAATATTGTGTTCTGCAGGTTCCTCATTGACTCATAGACTCATTGTGCTCATTCGTTACGATTTTGTTATCAGTCTCCTCTGATTCGTTTTGTACTTTGATTATGTTTAGCTTTTGTTTTGTTATATCTATTCACTGGGCTTTTTAAGATCAGCCGCATTTCTTTTCCATGCGGTAGGTACCAAGTGGGATGCTGGGTTTTGATGGGCTGAGAGTAGGAGCTCTTGGAGTGAACCGACCCTAGTTCCCTTATTATTTTGGACTCATTTGGAAGAACATTTGTTTCGATATTTTATTTCTTTTGACATGTTGGATGTTCTATTTCTTTTGAAGTCATTCATTTATATGACTTGGTATTTTATTTTACAAGACTTCCGCTTGCATTTTTATTAGTATGTTCGGATATGACTCCATAATGTGGCATTCGGACCCTTGTCGGGTTGGGGTGTTACATCAGGAGTAACCATTATAGGAGCTTGGGTAAGATCTTGCTTCAAGCGATTGAACGCGTCCTTACTTTCCTCTGAAAATTCGAAGGGTGCGTCTTTGAAGAGAAGTTGGGTCATTGGTCGGGCAATTTTTGAGAAGTCCTTAATAAACCTCCTATAAAAAAACTTGAAAGACGAAGGAAACTTTGGATAGCTTTAACGGTTGTAGGATATTGTAATTTGGATATTGCCTCTATCTTAGCCCTATCAACCTCAATCCCATTCCTGGAGACTTTTTGTCCCAAGACAATCCCTTCTCTCACCATAAAATTTCATTTTCCCAAATTCAATACCAAGTTAGTTTCTTCACACCGCTTTAGCATATTCCTAAGATTGGACAAACAGAGATTGAACGAATTTCCAAACACTAAAAAATCATCCATGTTATCTTCAATCAATTCATGGAATATAGCCATCATACATTCTTGAAAGGTAGTGGGAGCGTCGCATAGCCCAAAAGGCATTCGTTTGTACGCAAAAGTCCCATAGGGGCATGTGAAAGTGGTTTTTTTTCTTGATTTTCAGGGGCAATAGGGATCTGGAAATACCCTGAGAAACTGTCAAGAAAGCAATAGTATTCATGCCCAACTAACCTTTCAAGCATTTGATCAATGAATGGAAAAGGAAAATGATCCTTCGGGTGGCATCGTTCAATTTTCTATAATCGATACACACACGCCAACCGGTAACCGTTCTTTGAGGAACCAACACACTCTTATCATTCTTCACAACAGTCATTCCTCCCTTTTTCAGGACTACTTGGACTGAGCTGACCCAAGGACTGTCTAAAATGGGGTAAATTAAACCAGCATCAAGGAGCTTGATGGCCTCTTTCTTTACCACTTCTTTGATGTTAGGATTTACTCTTCTTTGAGGTTGAACAATGGGTTAGTAGTCTTCCTCCATAAGAATTTTATGAGTGCAAAAGGTGGAGTCAATTCCCTTAATGTCAGCAACACTCCATGCGATCACTCCTTTGTACTCTCTTAGAACTTCCAAGAGCTTCCCTTTTTGTTCTGGTGTCAGGAGGAGCTTATGATTACAGGGAGATGATCTGCCTCCTGAAGGAAGGCATATTCCAGAAGACTTGGAAGATCTTTCAACTCCAAGATAGGGGGTTTCTTATTTGATGGTTTAAGCTTATTTTATGGGTTTTGAAGCTCAAGAGGCTCAATTTCCTCCTTACATGGATAGAAAAAAATGGCTCCAACCACCTCACTCTCTTCCTCTTCGTCATTGTACATCATACCATCGTTGATATTCATAAACCCGTCTACCAAATACTCATCTACACAACCATCAACTTCATTAACAAATTCATCAACTTCTTCAACAAGATATATGGGGTGATCATACGAGGGAGGGCGACTCATAGTGTCCTTGATATCGAAGGTTAAGCTCTCGGATCCCACCCGTAAAGTGAGTTTGCCATCATGAACATCGATAATGGCGCGAGCCATGGCCAAGAATGGTCTCCTAAGGATTATTGGAACGGAGTCATCCTCCTCCATTTATAGGATCACAAAATCTACTGGGAACCTGAATTCTCCTATCCTAACTAGCACATTTTCGCAAACTCCAATGGGATATTTAATTGACCGGTCCGCAAGCTGGATACTCATTCTCTTTGGTTTCAGCCCCGAATATCCAAGATTAAGAAATAGAGAGTGAGGAAGTAAGTTAATGCTTGCCCCAAGATCTTCCAAAGCATTTTTCATAGAGAGTACTCCTATGGAGCAAGGAAGGGTGAAACTGACCGGATCTTCTTTCTTTTTGGGTAGGCTTTTTGGATAATAGCTGAACATTCTTCTCCTAATGTTACCAACCCTTCAAGTTCTTCAAGTTTCTTCCGATTGGAGAGGAGTCTTTTGAAGTATGTGCTATGTTTAGGTAGATGATAGAATGCATCGAGAAGAGGGATGGTAACAACTGCGCCTTTGAAGTATGACATCAATATTTTATTGTCTTCTTCGGCCTTCTGGTTCTTTAGACGCGAAGGATAAGGTATCTTTGTAAGATTTGAACGTTGGATGGGTGTAGGTGACTGTGGAATGGGGCTGTGAGAGGTTGGAGGGGGTTCAGGTGCTCCCTCCTTGTCTGTCTCAGGCTCATGGGGCATAGGGGTTTGAACCGGGTAGGGTGGATCTTTAGTAGTGGTTCCAGATCGAGTGGTGATAGCAAAGGTTGGATCTTATCGGATTGGGTTGGGTTCGCTTATTTTTTTGTGAAGTTCAGCGAACTGATCTTCTAATTCAGCATGTTGCTCTTGAATGAACTCTTCAAGACCCTTTAGAAGAAACTTCTTTTCCATTGTGAAATATCCGAGATCTTCTTCAAAGATATCACGGGTGGTGTAATTGGGACCCTCTTCCCCATCTATTTTTCTTTCTAGATTACCCAAAAGGTATAATCGTTGTTTTGATAAAATATTAGAAGGGAAGGGTCATCATATATGTCATGGTTGGAAATGAGAGCTTGCTCATGGCTTGTATTGTCATCACACTCATCGGCCTCGTGTGGCCCTCCACAAACATCGCATATAAGATATGGATTAAACAATCTCTTAGGTTCTTGCGACTTTGTGAGGTATGCAAGCTTCTCTTGTGCCCTCTTCATCTGATCGTCGAGGGATAATGGGTGTTCGTATGATGTAGCCGAAATATTCATCACGGCTGTCGGCTCGTTCCAAGTGTTGTCTTGGTCTTAGATATACTCCTCAATGCGATCCCATCCCTCTTCCGCACTGAGGTTAGAGATCCTTCTTCTGGTCGAGAATTCAATCCCTTTTTGGTCTTCACGGGAGACATTATCATAAAATATTTGAACAAGCAACCAAAGGTTGTTACCATGGTGTGGAGCTTGTTGAACAAGATCTTTAAAGCGAGTCCAGGAGTTAAGAATGGATTCTCCATCTTTTTGACGAAAGTTAAGGATCTCGCTCCTGATGGTCGCAGTCCTTCCAGGAGGAAAGAACTTTTTGGTGAACTTGGAAGTGAGTTGTTTCCATGTAAAAATAGACCTTGGGGTAGCTTGTCAAGCCACTCCTTGGACTTTCCTTGAAGAGAGAATGGTAAAAACTGAAGTCTAGATGTCTCCAGAGAAGCTTTGTCAGCATAGACGGTATCCACAATTTTCAAAAATTGTTTGATGTGGTGAATTGGGTTCTCGCTGCGAGATCCGTGCAATTGACATGCATTCGGGATAAGCCAAATGTCGTTGCATGCATCACCTCGTTGATTTGTTTGGAAGGATAAACGATGGCGCCAGTAAATCCAGAAAAGGCGGGGGAAGAATAATCTATGAGGATTTTGGCTTTAGGTTCGTTGATGTGTTCATTAATAGGAGTGGCGGGAACTTCCTCACCGTGTGGGCTAAGGTTAGCATTAATGAAAGTATCGTGACAATTGGGGGAATGCATGGGTTCTTCATCAGTCATGGCTTCATCAAAATCGATGGTGGTGCCTTGTGGTTCTAACTCACGGAGGGCTCTTCTCCTTCTGTACAATTCTCTATCATGTTTGGCAAAGGGCTCAAAGAGGGTTCTGGTGGAACTACGGGTTCTGAGTTGTCAAAGGTCGTTGGTTGGATTGTCACCTTCCATGATGAAAAGTGATGAGATTACGAACAAAAACACGAAGAAAAAGATAGACTACAAGAAAGCTAATGAAAAAGAGAAAAAGGCTCACTTGATAGGAATCAAGCGAGTAGACCTAAACAAGATAGAAATCTAACTAGCTATTCTATTCCCAGGCAGCGGCGCCAAAAACTTGATAGCAGGTTCAGGGTCGAAAGACGTCCTTTTCTACGAGCAAGCTTTACAACCCTCTAGGCAGTGTACCTAATCGTTGTAGTGTAGTATGGGGTAAGCCCAGGGGGTTGATCGTTCTCTAGGGGAATAGAGATGCTAGGAAGAGATGTATGACGAGAAGGTAAGGTTGAGGGAGATTCTTTTTGGTCTTTTATATTTTTTAGAAAGCAAGGTAAATATCTCGGGATATAGGAGTGGGGGGTGGTACTTCTACCAATTTTAACTACTTTTAATTAAAACCGCTTAACTAATTAAACTAAGGACAGGCTATGTTAATGTAGGTGTGCTCTTATGATGATTAAAAATGTGTTTATTTAGATATTCTTACTCCCTAGTTATCTCTTATTAGTCGGTTGAATTGTCACATCCTCATCTTAATTGGCGCGTTGTATTCCGTTTGGTCATAGGGTGGTGCTAAATTCCCCAATTCTATGAATCGTAACTCTCCTCTAGACTATCCGGGATCGTCAAGTACCTAAGTATCTCCCCATAATATTCTATTATCAACAAGCTACAACTTACGCAATAAACACAACGATGGCCTAGGTGCACTCCTAAGCTTTTTGCTATTTAGGACGTTCAAGCTCGCAATAATTAAAGAAGAAGCCAGTTTTCCTTACTCTAGCGTCTACCAATCAAGACAAGAGACAACCTAACAATAATTAACAACTAGATTTCATAGATCTAAGTAAACACAATGATAATTTAGCTACTCATGGTAAATAAGCAAGCATACACACAAACACTTAAACATGGGGTAGACATAATGACAATATGGATTAACAAACTTATCTTATGATGTAAAGAAGCGTATGGAACCCTAAAATACTGTCCAAGTCGGACTACAACCGAATTAAGGTTTTCTCTCCAAATTTCTACCTTCCTAAATGCAGAAAGAACGGATTCTATATATAGATTTACAAGTGCGACGGTGTCACCTTTTGCTAGTGACGCCGTCAGGTCACTGTCATTAGGGTTTTGTTTGGGCCAAGTCATCGTTGGGACGACGTCAGCTTATGAGTGTGACGCCGTCTATCTTTAATAGAGACGTCGTCTGGGATTTTTTCCTTGGTCGTCTGGTGTAAAACAAAGGGTGACTCCCTCCAGAATTAACACGTGACATCGTCAGGTTGTAGAACCAAAATTTCACCTGAGCCGTCACTTGGTATTTTATCAAAATCTTCAACAAGTGAAGGCGTCGCCCTTTGAGATGGGACGCCGTCAGGCTTTAAAATCTGCTTGAGTCTTGACTTTATCGTTTTCTTCATGTTTTCGCTCTTTTTCGTCCAAATATGCTTGATTCCAACATTTTGCTTCCAAAATACCTAAAATGTGAAAAGGACTGATTTTAAGTAGTAACGGATATAAAATGTGTCGATTTAGGGCTTAAATGACCCCCTAAAAACGTATGTTTTAAATCCTTATCACAATCCACATAACCAAATCAAAATATTAAATAATTATAACTTGGCTAACACCTACATGTATTAGCCCATAATCTCAGTAATCATACACAATATCATATTAAGAATAAATCATAAAGGAAAAATACGCTAACCAAATGATTGTAGCGCAGTATAAAAATTACAAGAGTTCTCCTATTGAATTATAGCACTAGCTGTACCTTTTTGGTCTTCTTTAGTCGTCGGTCTCGTACTTGGTGGTTATATGCTCTCCGGATTCTAGGTTTTCGAATATTGCGTATTGGGTTGACCAATAAGACGTATCCGGGGTAACTTCGCGTGGAGTCCATGATTAATATATTCCAAAATATTCGTACACCACCTTCCTGATACGGCGTATAAGGTTGATGAATACGCTGTATCAAGTCTTCTTATCTTGTATATCTGGTACAATCATCGTGTTGGATATGGCGTATCTTCTGAAGTGGATACGACGTATCTGGACTAAAACAAGTTCGTTCTTCTTGTTGACCAAAGTTTCATATACGACATATCTAGTATTTGAATACGACGTATTCTCCAAAGTCAGGCGATGGTCATGATAATCGTCTAAGTCTTGATATACGACGTATCTGTCTAGAATGATACGGCGTATTCTTGTCTGTTTGGTGGACTTTCTCGAACTTGATCCATTTTGCTCCAAAACACGTCCATTAATTCTAACTTTCACCAATTGCTCGAGAAGAACTGAGATTTACAAAAGTAAGCAATTAAGTATCAATTCTCATATAAAATGATATAAAACAAGCAATATACATAAGATAAATGATGCTATAAATTTGACCTTATTTGATGTTATCACCTACCTCGCTAGGATTTATTTATAATACCCCCTACACCAAGGTAGGGGAGTGGCTTGATATTTTGTCCTTAATAGAGTTTCAATTTTGTTTCTCTTATCTTGCTACCTCGCTACGTCTCCTCTACCTCACTATCTTTTTTTCTAAACTTCTAAGTTATACTTGTGTGATTTGATACTAAAAGTAGAGACCTATACTATAAAATGATTAGATTCTTCAATATAATGTTATTATCTCTCAAAAGAAGTTGATTATTCATATATCAACTAGATTGAAGACTCAATCCCTTAATTTTCCAGAAAGATCACAAGTGGTAATATGTAGGCATACACATCCATTGTATGAGGCATTTAGAGTTTAAAATCAATGCATCGTCTAACTGGTCATCAAAATTACAACCTCAAGTTTGCATGATTAATAGCTCAACTAATTAAAGTGTGAGCATAACATTACAGAGTAAGTATATCATTTGGAATATTCGATGAATTACTTAAAAATTTTCAATGATAATGAGAGAAAAACTCTATATTATTCTATGTGCTGTACTATAAAATACACAACAATAAAATTAGCTGCAAATTCGGAATGAATTATTATACTATATCGCTCCTCTCAAGAAATTTTATGAATTTATTATTCAATGGATAATCCAATAGCTATACATATACATTGACCCAAAATAATATTTCAGTTACTCATGATCCAATTATACGTTGTACCCCAAGGACACCGTTTTATTATGTCATGCCTCAAGCACGGTATACTCATCGATTCCAAATAAAATCCTCAATGGAAAATATGGAGCATGAAAAAAAGATGATTGTTTTAGGTATAATATATCCCATGATAGTCTCATAAAGAGACTAGACATGATGTTGGAATCGCTCCTAACTCGTAAATGGAACGACATTGACGGGATTACATTTTCTATCTTTGTTACCTTAAACACATGGGCTTGTTATGTCAATTTCCCATTGTTGTATGTGTTTGGGTATATATACCCCTCCATACTTCCATGGAGGGGTGAGTCTCATTAGTGTAAGCTTTACCTTTCATAAATAAAACATACTAGTTTCTCCCTTCTCTCTCTAGTTTCTCTCACTAACTTGAAGATGGTGTTCTTCCATCTTCCAAGACCTCCCGATTCACCAAATCATCCATAAATACGATCCTAACACATGAAGATTCCAAAAGAATCTCATATAGCTAATAATATCTCAATAAATTCTATCACATAGAATCGAAACAAAATGACGTCGATAAATTTGTTTGCATATAATATACCGCTTGTTATTATGCATAATGAGGATCATAAATCAGTTATTATCCCAAAGTGCACTCAAAGAAATGATTGGCGAACACGAAAAGACGGAATCTATTGCAAATACGAAAACTATTAGGACGCGAAGTTCATACATGTCAATTTATAAAAGCTATTGAATATACACGGTCTTTGTGTGAAACCGAAATAAGAGCTTTAAAAATTATGTGCTTTAAGACATTAATTATGGAATAAATAAATTCACAAAAAACTTGAAGTTAATTATTAAGAGACATGTTGTTTCGAGGTGGATGTAGATTTCTTATTGATATTATATGAGACGGACAATATAAAAGTATTTAATTTACTCTAAATGAGTTTTATTAGAGCTCTCATATTCCATGAAAGATCTATAATGGCTCAAGCATGTCTAACAACTTCAACATCTAAAAACATTAATAAAGTTCTCAAGAACTTGATTTGATCAGATTAAATGAATGCTTATATGGATGAAAAGTCATTTGGACGCATATTATATTGCTTTTGCACTTTTTTTAAGAAATGATTAGTCTTCAAGTACCATTAATAAGTGCAACTGAGGGTTTGATGCAAATTTTGCAATTAATATGTGTCATGAGAGTGTATTTTTCTCTTTTAATAGTTATATTAGCTATATATGCGTTCTAATCAATGCATTGATATTGGGTTGGAAGCTAAACATATATTTTGTTATCTTTGCAGGACTTATTTCTAACATCAGAAGTTTCGTGGACTTTATTACAAAATAGCAACTGATTCAGAAGATTGACATTCAGCGCTTGAAAGAGATACAATAAATTGAGGAGAAGCATTATACACACTTCACTCTTTTTTCCTTCATCAAATTTTTTATCCCGTTGGGTTTTCTTAATGAGCCAATTTATAACGTACAATAAACATAATATTAAAGAAGGAATGTTGTAAATATTAATAGGTTTATGTATATTCACATTTATCTCTAGTGAATTATTAAGGTTTCACATGTATCATCTACACTATATATACTACCTACTTGTAATCTCTTAAGTTAACCGCTCAATAATAATTCTCTCCTTTACCTGAATCTCTTTACTCTTATTTTTTACATTTATAACAGAAATAACATTTCTATCACATTGACAACTTTTGCGATAGTTTTAAAATTTATCAATAATCAATGGCTCATTGATATTGCAGCATACAACCACCAACATTTATTGTTGTAATGTAAATACATAAAGTCCAGCTAAGCTATTCATTCACTCAAAGCAAATACAATTTATTTGGAAATTGAAAACAGCATGCTTGCTCGATGGGTACTTAACTTTTGCTTTGGTTCAGGATATCCATATCCTTTAGAGTAGGGCTGTCAACTGCACCTCCCATTACACTAATACCATTGTCAACGAACAAAACTGTCCCCGTGATGGCTGAAGCAAGTGGCGATAGCAGAAAAGCAGCAGCATTTCCCACCTCCTCTGTTAATACATATTGATTTTCAAGATTTTGATTCACATTTATGTGTGCAAATGGGAATTGATTTGCATTATTTTAGTTTTGACTGGGACACACAAACTACTTCAATTGACAGTTGCACCACATGTCATGCTTTAAATGTTTGTACATAATGTGTGCAAAAATAAGTAAGTGTGTAAATCATATCATCTCCCCATCTTAATATTGAACATTATTTAAAACCCCGTGATCATCATTCCACATTGATGATTTATACAAGATGCAAACGATATGTGAAAGGCCAACCCTCATGATATCTCTATATGCCAAGATGCATGGTTCCAGAAAATGAAGACTGTTTACAAAATGCACTAAATTACAATGAAATAATGGTAATTCATTAGTGTTTATTTATTAAAAGTTGTGTACGTGCAGTGCTTTAGTAAGGGTAATTATGACCAGAAAAAACAAAGAATTTAGTGGTGTATGTATAAGTCTAAGGTGTAAAGGGTCTACTGGAGCTGTATCAAAGCTTGCAACTTACAACGTTTCACAATAAAGTTCCGGAGGGGGCACTTACCTGCTAAGAGCTCTTTTTGTAGTGGTGCATTCTCTAACGAATAATTAATGAACATATCGATGACACCAGTTGCCTTGGCTGCACGACTTCTTAATGCTCCTGGTCCATTCTTACGATATTTTAATTGAATACTCAGTGGAGAATTTTTTGGCATTACATCTTATTATATGTATGCCATTAACGGAACCTAGCGCCTAGAGTACGCGCCTTTAGTGTTCCCCACCGCCTGCCTTTCGGCCTTAGCGTTACCAAAAACCAGTCATTTTTGTTATGAAAATATTCCCACGAACCCCAATAAAATTGTTAATGACAACCAAAAATTATTAAAATGCATTTCTTAAAACTTATATTTAGGTGGAGGTGATATTGGAAACTTAATAAATTAAACCATTTCTTATTTTATGTGAACAATTATATTGCCACGTCTTAAAATAGTAAGTTGTGCAATCATTTTGGGACCCCAAGGAGAATAGATTAGAACTGATGAACCATCTTTAAAGATCATTAAAAGTTATTGGAGTACCTGCAGATATAGTGTTCACTCTGATTCCATGTTTTCTACCAACTTCAAATGCCAACACCTGCGTGTGTTAATCATAATGATTAATACCTAACAAAACTTGAAGTAAGAATCAAGAATTTGGGATATAGTCATATAGAATATTTACTCTTGTATCACTCTCCAAAGAAGCTTTTGCTGAACTCATACCTCCACCATATCTGCATAAAAAAAATGTGTCATTTAAAATGCGTAAAATGTGATCACCGAAAATATAGGTTCAATAGTAAAAGAAAAAATTACCCAGCTATGAACCTCTCAGAAGCCAAGGCGGTTAGAGAAACCGAAGCACCACCTGCAACATAATCAGGCTTACCTTTTATATTGAAATGTTTAATATCACATTCAGTAGGTCCTTTCTGCCCATTACTTATGAATTGGTCAAGTTGTGTTTAATCTCTAACCGTCAAACGGTGAAATAAAAAATATAGCTCAAAACCAACAGACATTTAGTGTAGCGATATATTCAAGGTGCTCTTCAACCAATGATTGAGACAGGACAAAGTGTAGCGTAAAGCTGTAAATATTGGGTGTGTGAGTTTTCCTTTCAAAGAAAAAGAGAAACATGTCAAATGGGTCTAACGTCGTATTACGTTACTGAACTTTATATTGGTTCATCCAAGTTACTAGTTATTTGAAATTTAAAATATATATATACATATTGGAAAAAAAGTATTTTG
The DNA here is from genome assembly GCA_019973895.1 of Chrysanthemum seticuspe. Lineage (NCBI taxonomy): Eukaryota > Viridiplantae > Streptophyta > Magnoliopsida > Asterales > Asteraceae > Chrysanthemum > Chrysanthemum seticuspe. Next base: position 258,425,617 of record BPTQ01000009.1, read on the forward strand.
GGTGAATTAAATCCAACCGAGTTTGATCCATACAAAAATCTACTTTTCTTGTCCTGTTACTTAACCGTGAGGGCCATAAACATAGATGAACTCAGAGATGAGAATCATACCTGGATTCATTATTGGTAAAAAATGTTTGAGCAATGATATGAAAGAATAACTTGATGCTGAGATTGCCGCAAGATATCCAGTCCTTGATGTATCTATGAGACGTTTGGTAACCTGCAAACCATTCTTAAGAAAAAAATCTCTACCATCAATTAGAAAGAATAATATTAAAATCGAAAAGCATACCTCAGGTCCATTGGCTAATGAATGAACAAGGATGTCAATGGTGCCAAAGTCCTCTTTCACAGATTCAGCAACTTCCTACAAGACATAAATGCTGCATTAGCTATATGATATGAAACATGTCAGTTGGTTTAACTCGAATTATAATAATAAAAAAAATTATGATACCTTGACGGTCCAGTTTGAGGTTCCCATGTAGCGTTTGTTAGTTTTTACCTGCATAATTTGGCAATAAGTATGGGATATTTGGGACTTACTGTTTTTCTTAAATTGAAGAAATATTTAATTGAGTTTGTACTTACATCCTCAGGAATGTCTTGAGGAGTATCATAAATTGCATCTAAAGGGTACACTTTAGTAATATGCATCAAAGTTCCATCTGGCAACCTAAACAACAATATCACTTGCTGGTTACTTGAGCAATCATCGTATATATCTCAGAATTACTGAAAATAAATTGTGGAACATAGCACACTTACACACGCGATTCGTCAAACTTTCCCATTCGAAGACCAGTCTCAAATATTTTCAGTGCCTAGAAAGGTGAAGAGTCATCAACAAAAATATCCTTTTAAGTTATAAATGGGTTGTGGTTGCATGGGTTATGTTTCATCTCAAATAGGTCAAATAATTTAGCTACAATGGGAATGTCAAATCTTTTTTAAAATTTGTTTTTCTGATGCATATAGTCTTCTAAAGCATTTATTTAAAGATCTAGACTACTATTGTAGTAACTAGTAATCTTGGTTTTGTAACATTCATTAACTTATTTATTATTTATGTAACTAATGAATAATATCGATAAAAAATGTTAACAGGCCAGGTCAACCCAACCCAGTACTATTTTTACTCACCAGGCCACCATTGAACCTGTGACCCGCCCATCATGGTACCTTTAATCTTTAATAATAAGTATCTAGGCATTAGTCTTAGATGAGTAACGTACCGGGACCCAAGTGCCAACAAGTATCTCAGCACCAGCAGCAGCTAGTGATTTGGCTATTGCCCAACCATATCCGTTATCATCAGCGACACCAGCGATGAATGCTCTCTTTCCTGCACATAGCTCCCTAACTTAAAAGTTCCAGCATCATATTTCGCCAAGAATCAGGCTGTTTTCTTCTATTTTCATTTCATGAATTATTCAAGCTTAATAATTCACAATGATCCAAAAACTAACCTCTTAAATCAAGCAGCCCTGGTAGGACCTTTGTGTCATTAGAATTTGATGCTGCTCGTGTGGTCATCTTTCCAAATCTCATCGGACTGGATTTGACTTCATGAGATAGCAAATTCGTTGAAGCTACGTGACATGAGCTTTTAAGCTTTGCACATGATGCCCCTCTAATGCCACTAGTGAAAACTGTTATGCTTGAGTTTGAAACTTGACAACAAGAAAAGGTAGAAGGTCTTGCTGTAACAATGTTGATACTTGTAGTGGTAGTTGTCATTTCAAATGCTCGATCACAAATAAAACCTGCAAGATTCAAAAACTAACTACTTTGTTGAATTTGTTCATAATCTTCTTAAATCTATAAACAATGGGAAATAAGTTGAACTGATTCTTCATTCTATAAGGTACGGAGAATTAAGTGCTCAAAACCGTGATTCAGACACATGCCTAAGAGGTTACATTATTTATAATAACATTCTTAAAAACTATATGAAATTTGCATCACCTAATCTGCATTATCTTACTCAAAGATAAAAAGGCTCCACAGAATAGATGGAAAACTTAGATCAGTGTAACGGTGACACAACCTATGAATTATAAATCTATCTAAGATCAATGCAATAAGATATGATAATAAACTTAACGGATCCAAGCTAGACTACTCAATGAAAACATCAGAAAATTGCTGAGTGTGACTTACTACTAACTTAGCTCTCAATAAAATTTTGGTAAAATCTTTCAAGCTCCTATGTGGGCTTCTGTATGTATCTATATCCATCTATATATAGGCTGATGATTACAGGTATTCTTGGAAATAATTATGTTATATTTATTAGTTAATCAAAGTTCAAATGTTCAAATATGGCATACTCTTTGATAATATATCAAGGTTGTGATTAATTAATCAGGAGGTTTGTCTATTTACTAACTCACTTTGTAGTTTTTCTTGGAACTCCTTACTTTTTATTCTATTAATCAATCTCGAATATATGAATCCCTTAACTAAATGGTTTTCTTGCACTTCTACATGCAAGAAAATAGAAGAATTTAAAAATAAAAAAAGTTTTGTCCGTACAATAGCAACGTACTTTTTATTGGAAAAATAGTTTTGCAAAGTGAGTTTTGCAAATTTTTGGACACTATTTAATATATGTATATGTTATATATATTTATATTTCTTGGTAGTTTTGCGTTCTCCTTGATGAGGGCTTCGCAACGAGCTAAAGCATGTCCAAAATGGAGTTGAAATGAATGAGGTATCGTGTCTCAAAGTGAGGCACTTGAAACACAAAAATTGGGTTTTGGGAGAGTATCCCACATCGCCCAAAGAAGGAAATGAAAGCATGCTTATAAGGAAATCTTGGTATTGGCTATCAAAATCTTTTAGTTGGTTTTACTCCAACACCTACGTGCGTGCGCGCAGGGGGTGCTGATTTAAGTTCGAAGCTTCTGAACTCATGTGAGCCCGCTCGACCTGCAGACACGAATGCAGCTCCGAAACCTCGCATACGTGCGCTAGCCTATAAAATAAACGGGTCCTCATTTAGTTTTCTACACAGAAAAACGTAGCTTCACTGTATACGATTTCCAGTAGTTCCTTCGATCAGAAACGCACAAGTTTTCAACGATCTTTCAGGCAAGTTGTCAGGTCCGGCTGTACAACAGCTTTGGACATTGTACTATGGGAAACATACGACGAATCTGTTTTAAAGGAATCGTGTTAAACACGAGCCTCGTTCCACGACCTTTACTGTTTTCATTTAATTATCGATATAGAGTCTGACTTATGCTTCTACCCCTTTCTGTCTGTATTTAGTTTTCTGTTATTTTAATTGTAATCTGATTTATTATTAAAAAGTGTACACCGTTTACCACACTTTTTCAAATGTATCGATATGGTACGCGTACTAATTTTTGTTTCACTTAACGTAACGTACTTTCATGTTTTGTACCAATCTACCCCACCAAACTTGTTTAACCGGCACCAATTTTATTTTGCCACATAAGCAGCAACATTGGATTTCCACTATGATATATTTGTATAAGATAGACATAGCACTTACAGGTTTTGTGTTCTTTCACAAATTGTTCCCTAACTCTAACTCCTTAACACAATCAATCCAAATGATCCCACACAACACTGATAATGGCATCGGGAAACAGCGATTGGGACGCATTATCTAAGCTCTTGCAAATGGGTACGGTGGTCGAATATCAGAGTGAGTTTGAGATACTTATAAATCAAGAGAAAGAATCTGATTCTTTTGCACCATCAGAAGTTGCACCCGAAATTACAACTGAAGTTGCACCAGAAGTTGTACCAAAAGTTACGACCAAAAGCGCTGCCATTGTTACCCATTGAGCTTGAGCACAAGTTAAAAGAGTAAACACAAATGTTTAGGAAATGTCTCAAACTTTGGGATCCTGAAATCAAGATTTTTTTAAGACAACACTGTTAGGATCGAAAATCTATAAGATTTATGTGGTTTTAGGAGGTCTTGGTTGGTGGAAGAAGATGAAAAGCTTCATCTTGTTAGAGAGAGAAGGTAGAGAGAGGGGGGATAAAAAAAAGGAAACTTTATTGATAAACCAAACACTACAAATGACCAAATGATTAACCTCACCCCTCATGGAGAGTCATGAGGGGTATTTATAGGCTCAACTAACAATTACTTTGCCACTTAAACGATACTAGTCCCTATGGGCAAAGTATACTACGCATCTAGTCCAATTCACATAAGTGACGTTATCTTTATAAAAAAGCGAGGCTAACAATCTCCCTCCAAGATATCGTCACACGTGAATGGTTACAATGAAACCTATAAATACAAAACAAAGTAAATTACAATAGTAATGAACAATGTTGACTTTGTTGAAGCGCAGAGTCTCTGTAGTCTAGATACTGAGGCAAACTTGAAGTTCTCTCTTCCGACGATCTCGGCATTTGATCTTTGGCGCTGACGGCACAAATCGTTGCAGCTCTGAACTTCAACTGTAATGGTCTAGTTAGGTTATTACTCCCTCCTAACTAGTGAGCCTTTTTTCTTTCTTTTTCTCCCTCCTGAATCGACAACTCTCTTCCAACACGCAGCGGAGAAAATAGACTCTTGATTGTAGCACAATGGTTTTCGTTCTGGGAACATCATAACAAAATAACTCACTTAGTGTTGCATCCAAGTTGGTAAAAAGCCCCGATGTACACACACTACTTCTCCTTCTTCGGTCTTAAGCACAATTCCCTTCGTCAATCCAATCACGAAAGATGAAATACCAACTTTTCCCTCCTGATGGTTGCGAGCTATCAGAATCATCATAATGTTGTGTACATGCCGTATACCTTTTCCTTGATGCAATATTAAAGCCTTAGCTTGATCAAAATTCCGTGAGAGTATGTCGCAAAAATACTCTCAATAATTTTCTCTCAACCCAACCTGAAATCGAACCTCCTTTTGATTCACCGGCTAATAGTAATGACCACATATGGAGATAACCCGATACGACTAACTTGAAAAGGAAGTAAACATCCCAACTTTGTGACTTACTGCTTGTTCTATATTCTTGAACAATCCACAACTCTGTGTGACACTAAGCACTATAATTTCCTTAAAGTGATACTTATACACTGTGAGCACTACAACGTAACTCCTAACATCAGTTATAACCAGATTGTCAATTCATAATTGCTTATGACATATTGCCCAGACAAGTTATCTTGAGACATGCAACCAACCAACCAACGTCTCAACGATAAAGAAGTTCACCCGTGAAACGTTACTTCAATTTGCGTAAGTAATACCGTACAAAAACCCCGTAATCATTTTTTGTTCAATAATTAGTGCAAGATGTCCCTCCGTGAAAAATTCAATACCAAAATACCACTCTTGTATACCAAATAATAAAAATTGTATCCAACTTTTTGAAAAAAAAATTGAATCACAATTGTTATTTGATATGTATTCACTAGATAAGCACCACAACCCAATCCATTATCCAATGTCATTTTAAACCAGCCCAACAATCGGATGTAAAAGCCCACACTCGAGTTTATCACACAGGCCAACGTCCAGCATGAAATCCGGGTTATAAGCCCACATCTAAAATTTTTGCCCGATCCAATCACACACGATGAAATAGCCAGTTATAAAGTAACTCACCATTTAACCCTAAACACATTTCACTTAACCTAAAAATTACTTGTGATAAAAACGCCTACCAACAAACTTTTCATCTCACCCAACTTGTCTCTCCCATCTCTAATCTAATAAAATCAATCTCAGAACCTATTACTCCAACAAATAATATTTTACAATCCTAACGTATCAAATCTCAATTCGAATCACCACAATGAGTTTTGTCTTCAAAATCTTGAATAAATAAGGTCTCGTGTAAGGAGTTGATGTGTTGATTTATTTCGTTTTTGATTGTTCTTTGAATAGAATGAAAAGAAACGTGTTTAACACAATTGTTATGTACACGTTCTTTTAATATTCGGATATTAATTGGAGCTTGGTCTTCGAATAAATTTACAGATCCGTGATGATTCATGTGGTTTTTGAAGGAGTGGGGAGTGTTACGCCCATGGTTAGGATATGCGTCATACTTTATTATGTTTAGGATAAGTGTTACAGTGTTTTTAAGAAAGTGTCATTATTATGAATATCTATCTTGTAATCAACTTGTGATACAAGTTAGGGTTTATTCAGTATTTATACCACATCATTCATTAATGAAAATCAATCAAGTTTTAGCCAAATAAATCGTATTTTCTTCTTATCTTTTCTTAAGGAGCAAGCACACAAAGTGGTGCAAATCTATCGATACTTCCATAACGGTTTGTATCGACTGGTGCTTTCATTGAGAGTCCTTGTTAAGAGGGCTACCAAATTAGGGTTCCAATCACAAAAAAGTTTAAAAAATATGTTCATCAATCACTATTCACGAGTACTGTTCATCCCAGAGTACTGTGCATAACTATGGATGAACAAGCCTTACAATTGCTTTTAAAAGAACATTTTGATGCTCTCTTTACTCAAATCAGAATCTGCTTCATTGATTTAAGGCTTATATACGCTGCGAAATCCAGCGGTGTGTCTGAGAAAAGGAATGTTGTGGAGGAAACCACGTAAGCTACTACGAAAATTGTTGATGGTGTTACTGAGATGAAAGGGTTTAGTTTAGCATAAAATATAGAGGACATTAATGCGTTCGATGCTACTTCTATTGATGAGTTGGCGACGTGTTGGGGTAAATGAAAATAATGAAGGGGTTGGTAAAGAAGTCCGATACTCTGTTTATATCCTACATGGTATTATTATGTTCTTGAAGCGTCTTAATGACGAGTGTCTAAAAGAGAAAAAGATACAAGCTAAAATTCAAAGAAGAATATGGGATCCTAGAGTTTCATTAAGCGAGATTTTGAAGCAGCACCTTGAGGACAAGGTGACTTTAAAAGAGAAGGGAATGTTACGACTGAGCCAGATGAAAAGTGTTATCTAATAGGATCGTGCCTAGTCCCGTATGGTGATAAGTGCCAAAGTAGGTATCTGGTGATAAGTGCCAAAGTAGGTCAAGTGAGTCATTGTTCAGGATAAGTGTCATTGTTTAGGATAAGTATTAGTGTTATATGAGATTATCTCATAATAGTCTATTTAAGGTCTGTCAATTAATGAAATCGATTAAGCTTTGTCAAATAAAATATATTTGGTCTTCTCTTATTCTCTAATATTCTTAAGGAGCTCGCGCCCGCTTGAAGTGGTGCATACTATCGATACAACCTTAACTGGTCGTATCAGATAATGTCTTCATCCTCTTCTAATCGTAGTCATCGTCCACCACCACCTACCATTTGTGAGCATGAAGAACCAATAATTAAACAAACATCGTGAACAATCTATCATCTATTAAGGTGTTTTCTTGGTTGCATTCAGTATTATAATGTAAGTTATTTATACATTGTTTAAACTCAAAGTAACAACTGTTGAAATTCTTTAATCCAAACACACATCAGCAATGTAATTGATTTGTACTATTTAGGGTTCTAAATGTGGTACATTTTACTAGCTAGATTTTGAGTTATCAAATGACTACTACAAACAAGATATGTTCAAGTTGATTCATAAGGAAAAATAGTTGAAAGAAGACAAGTACACTTTCAATAGAAAAATAAGAGATTTGCAAAGGGAGATTGACTTTCAGAAGTCAACTTTGGAGAAGGAATTGTTGATGCTGCAATTGGAGTCGACAGAAAGCAAGTCTAGTTTGGTGTTTTATAGGAAACTTGTAGTTTTAATGTATGTGGTTATTGTTGTTATGTTGTTTTTAATAATGTGATGTAATGACTATTTTCATTTATGAAAAGGATATGGTTTTGTTTTAATGACCGTTTTCATGTATGAAATGCATATGCTTTTGTTGAAATGGTTATTACTATTATGAATATGTCTGCTACATATAGATATGGTTATGTCTGCTACATATGGATATGGTTATGAAATGGATATGGTTATTACTGTTATTGATGCAACTGCATATTGCTGCAAATGCATATTGCTACAAATGCATATTGCTGAAAATGCATTATTTTTGCAAATGCATTATTCCGTTAAAGGCACAAAATAAAGACACAAATGCATTATTGATGTAAAGGCACAAAATAAAAACACAAGATAAAGACACAAAATAAAGATACATATAGGTCCGCAAGAACCTTGGATTCATTACTGCATTTCAAAGAAAATTTGTAGACATAATGTCACACAATCCAAGATAATGTTTAGTGGACATAGTTTACTGAAATTACTCCTACCAACATTGTTTACTGAAATTACTCATATCAAGCCACATTGTTAACTGAAATTACTCCTAGCAACACACATTGTTTACTGCAAATACGATACCCAATGTTTGACTAGTTAAACATAAAACAATAAACACCAAACACTTAAACATAAAGCAACATCATTCTTCTGCAACTACTTTATCAACATCCCATGCTTTCTCAGCAGTTGATCCTGAACCATCTTGTTACGCCCGTATCCTGAAATACAAATAGGCCCTACCCTAGATGAAATTGGCTTAAGGACTTAACGGGATTGACTAGTCAACTCGATAGTCAAACTAATAGATAACATGTTAAGTTATAATTATAAAATGGAGGGGGACCTAAGTTGCCATGTTTTAAATATGTCATAGAAGTATTTGTGACCAATATAGAAAGAAATGAGCTTGAGGGACCAAAAGTATCAAATGGAGAAATAGCTTTAAATTGAAGAAAGCTTTATGTATTAAATTCCAGATTTCTCAAAAGTTCCTGGTTATGGGTGAATGTCAGTTTAGAGGATGGAGGGAAAAATATGGGTTGGTTTTATAGACCAATTGGTGATGAATTAAGGGTGTCTTTCCTAATGGGAAGTTATAGAGATGATCCTTGTAAGGTGAGTAATCATTAATTTGTGTTAATAGTTAATTGAAGAGTTAGGGTTCATGTACCCAAGTTAGGGGTTTTCGGTAATTACGTTTTAAACACTAATTGAGATGTTATAGAGTAATTGGGTGAAACCCCTTTTGATTAAATTGGAGTAAATGGGTAAATTGAATATGATCATATTATGATCATAAGGTTTGATTATAAGGAATTATAGTAATCTTGGAAGAATGTTATTATGGGTAAAAGTTGAGTAATCTATGGGTTGAATCATCACATAATCAATATATGATTATATGATGATTAGAAGTTAATTATGTGAGCCAAATGGTTGTGTAAACCATAGTTATGATTAATTGATGATGTTTTAAGTGTATTATGATTATGTGTTAAGGATGTTAGCTTTGGATGATGTTGATGATGGAGATGATGGAAGATGATGATGACCTAATAATGGCTTAGCTTGGCTAACTAAGGTACGTAACTTGGTTACTATGTGATTGATATGAAATTGTTATAGTATGTGATTACAATGTTGTACTAAGTGGGTATAGATACTTTAAAGGTGTGTTGACCTTGATACTTGATATTGGATGGTTATAGATATGTCTTGGAATTATTGAATGGCTAAGGTATGTGTTAGATGTCTTATGTGCTAATTGAATAGTTATGTGTTATGGCTTGATTATTGTGATGCATATATAACGATGAATGTATTGATCATGTATTAGCCAATTACTTACTAAGCCTAAACACTTACATGCTATAGTTGTCAATGTTATTGTAGGTTCATGTGCTTGAAGTGCCTTAGCTTGGATTCAGATCATTGTTTGGCTATGTGGATGATATTGCATGTGGAGGAAGTTTGGCAATATATGATATTAGGAGCTAGGTAGACACTGAGCTCATGTAATAAGTTTGTACCCCCGAGAGTCTTTTATAATCTCGTAAATGTATCATAAATTGACGAGTATAGGTCATAGTCGTTATAGTATTTTGGAATGTTTGGGTTAAAGTATATTTTTATCCATTTTAAAGTTATGAGGGTCAAATGATCATTTGTGTCAAAATGGATAGTTTAGTATTGTGCAGTATTGCTGTCAAATGTGCAGGTCAGTAGACTGGACGTCGTCGCAGTTTTGTGGCGACGGCGTCCGAACCAGTTGAGACGGCGTCGGGTTTAAAATCCCCTGAGTCGTCGCGTGTTAAATTTGAACGTGTTTTGAGGGTGACGGCGTCGCACTTTATAAGGCGACGGTGTCAGCCTGATATACAGTTTCAAATGGTTGTTTGTTAAAGTTAAACGTTATTGTTTAAAGAAGTTATCGTGTACATGCTATGTAAGAATTGTCAAAGGTTAAATGTCATGGTTTTGTCAAGAGTTTAATACGAAAATGTAGTAGTCAAACGTTCCGAGTCAAAGTTTAAAAATCGAGTAAATTCCAGTCAAACCGGGAATCGGGGCGTAACAACTTGGTATCAGAGCCCCGGTTTAAGTGAATTAGGTTTTCGCTGTAGGTTGCCTAGTCTTAAACCACTCTTATTGCAGGATTAAGTGAAACGGAAATGTGTATGATATGTTATAGAGTAAATTATGCCTCGTGCTATATGAAAACCATGTGATAATGTTTTATATGTTATAGTAATATTGTGTGATTGATGTAGGTCCATGGCGGACCGTATGTGTATAGGTGATTAGATAACCATGAATTCTTTATGATTATGTAAATTGTACTTCATAGTATTGATGCGATAGATAACTATATTCCGTTCACCGTGGATAGTGACGGTAGGTGTGATATGAATGTGTGCTTATCTGTTATAGAAATTACAATGAGACTTGAATAGATTATTCAAGTTGTGAATGCATATAGAAGGCATGGTTTGAAGTCATAATAATTAAAAGTTAAAATTATGAATAAGGATGAGGTATGACTCGTGTTGTGTTAAAGACCAACTTATGGCCTTATTATGTGAATGGCTAATGGATAGCCAATAGGGTGGTATTAGAGATGGGATAACTGTAAGTCATAGAACGTACTAGATAAGCATAAATGTTAATGGATAATGAATGTGTTATAGTGTAATATTAATGTGTGTTGTAACACAGGTGTAAATGTAAAAATAAAAATTTGACACATGATAGCTAAGTGTCTAAAAACGTAAAAGTTATAGAATGATGTCGAATTTTCGATGACTTGTATTGAAAGATAAGAGTGATAAAGCATAGATGCTAATTGATTAAAAGGAAATAAATGCAATTATGCGAAGAAGAAGTATTTATAGTTGATGACCTATGTAGGGTCTCAATGCAGAATAAAATGGTAAAGCCGAGTGCTAAGCTAAAATATACGAAAGAAATTGTGGATGTTAGTGATATAATAAAAACGCGACGAATTCGTGATAATGTTATAGAATGTGTATGAGTAAATATTGAAAGATAATGGGAGTGTCTTGAGAACAAACCTATAAAGGTTTACATGTGGATAAAGCCAAATAAACTAAAACTAGTAATAGTAAGAATGTGAATGTAATCAACGAGGGTTGATGGGTCAATAAGAAAATGAAATGATTAAACACATGGTAAATGTATAAGTATGGAAAGCGAGCTCATAAGCCCTATAAATTGGTATTGGTTAAATGGAAATGATGAAATTTAGAGTGTGATAAATTAATTAGCTTGGATCCTATATGTTTCTATAGTGTGATGTTACAGGCCACTCGAAAGATGTTATAGTTATTATTATAAAATCCTACGGGATATATAATAGTAATCCTTCGGGATATGTTATAGTGAATCCTACGGGATGTGTTATAGAACGAGTTGGCAAGAGAAAGTTATAGAAGTCCTTCAAGATAAATTAAATTGCATTCATTGGCAAGGAGTGCCTATATCCATGGCATATAAGATCGCTCCTTCGGGAATTGTGATAGTAAAAAGGGATCCAATGCTAAGAAATGAAAATGTTGAAAAGTTAAAGTGTGTCGCAGATATGTATTAGTGTTAGGTTGGAAGTGTATAAGTAGGATGATTTATAACTTCTTGACTTAAGTGGATTGGGACGCCTTTTCATTTAGGTAAGGAAATTATGAGTCACCGAAATACGAGTTTATATTTCTTCATTTACATTGTTTGGGACGCCTCTTCATGTAAATGAAGAAGTATAAATAAGTAGGCTTATGTGTTTCCGACATGGCATGAGTAGGGTAAAGAAGTAGAAAATAAAAGTCTAAAACTAACTAGACACTTTAAGGAAATAAGATAAAGGGAATAGGAGTTCCTTGTCGACCCTAAGTAAGGGTCATAAAACTTAAAGTTATAGAAACTTGAAATGTAAAGTATAATAAATGAAACTTGAATGATAATGTGATATGAGTAAAAACCATGGAAGTCATAATGAAGAAATTTAAAAATTTTGAATTGTGCTATAGTATGCCTTGAGGGCATATGGTAATATGAAAAGGACCATAATGGTCATGGAAAATTTTGAAATTTATGAGAACGTTATAGCAACAACAATACGATGTAGTGATAGCGTTATGAGAATTACAAAATTAATTATAGCATAATGTGAAATTGTTGATCAAGTTTGACATAGATAAGGTCAAGGTATTATGTAAGTGATCATGTATGTGATGGTATGGTAATAAACATACAATGAGATAATTGTTTTTGAGTAAATCATGTCTTAAATGACATGTTGATAGATATATTATAGAACCTTTAGCTTGAGTTAGAATGCGTTTAAAGATTGGTTTATGTTATAGGGGGTCTTGACTTGCAAGATTAAGTAAATCGTTGCAACAAAATGATTATATGGTTGTTTTTGATAAAATGGTATAAGATGGAATTAATTTTGTATAGCAATAAACGAGAGATTTCGGGGATGAAATCTAAATAAGGGGAGTAGAATTGTTACACCCGTATCCCGAAATACAAATAGGCCCTACCCTAGATGAAATTGGCTTAAGGACTTAACGGGATTGACTAGTCAACCCGATAGTGAAACTAATAGATAACATGCTAAGTTATAATTATAAAAGGGAGGGGGACCGAAGTTGCCATGTTTTAAATATGTCATAGAAGTATTTGTGGCCAATATAGAAAGAAAGGGGCTTGAGGGACCAAAAGTGTCAAATGGAGAAATAGCTTTAAAATGAAGAAAGCTTTATGCATTAAATTCCAGATTTCTCAAAAGCTCCTGGTTATGGGTGAATGTTGGTTTAGAGGATGGAGGGGAAAATATGGGTTGGTCTTATAGACCCAATTGGTGATGAATTAAGGGTGTCTTCCCTAATGGGAAGTTATAGAGATGATCCTTGCAAGGCGAGTAATCATTAATTTGTGTTAATAGTTAATTGAAGAGTTAGGCTTCATGTACCCAAGTTAGGGGTTTTGGGTAATTATTTTTTTAAACATTAATTGAGATGTTATATAGTAATTGGGTGAAACTCCTTTTGATTAAATTAGAGTAAATGGGTAAATTGAATATGATTATAAGGTTTGATTATAAGGAATTATAGTAATCTTGGAAGAATGTTATTATGGGTAAAAGTTGAGTAATCTATGGGTTGAATCATCACATAATCAATATATAATTATATGATGATTATAAGTTAATTATGTGAGCCAAATGGTTGTGTAAACCATAGTTATGATTAATTGAAGATGTTTTAAGTGTATTATGATTATGTGTTAAAGATGCTAGCTTTGGATGATGTTGATGATGGAGATGATGGAAGATGATGATAACCTCATAATAGCTTAGCTTGGCTAACTAAGGTAAGTAACTTGGTTACTATGTGACTGATATGAAATTGTTATAGTATGTGATTACAATGTTGTACTAAGTGGGTATAGATACTTTAAAGGTGTGTTGACCTTGATACTTGATATTGGATGGTTATAGATATGTCTTGGAATTATTGAATGGCTGAGGTGTTGGGATTTTAGAACAAGTTAACCATTAACCTCTACGAGTACGCAGCGGAAAAAGGATCTAGTAACCGCAATTAGGTTAAGCACGTAATTAATAAACATTAATTAATATAACAATTAATAAATAAAAAGGATAAAAGAAAACCTAACCTTTCATGGCTATTTGAACGCAAGTGTAACGTAAAATAAAACCAATACGAAACTAAGCATCTAAAATAGATGCCTCTATGAGTATCACACACAAACCCGATAATGTATATGTTCGATATATGGCTAGTCGAGAACGTAATATTAAAACCCAACCAACAATTTGACACCAACACTTGAATATAATACGGACAGAAAAACCATCAACCAACTTGTATTTTTTCTGCCCAACCTATTACTGCCCGAGAACAGTAACCAACCAAGAAGCCAAAAAACTTCTTTACCCGATATCGGATAGCACGTATCCGACAAACCACTTTCCTGTCCGAGATAATCTCACGACTAGAAGCAAAACAATAACTTTCTGCTGCTAATTCTAAGTCCAGGAATCAGAATAAAGTTCACCATTGATCAACACCTAAACACTTGTAATCGAGGCAAGTTTAGGAACAAGAAACTAATCAAACCTTACTCTACTTAGGAAGAAAGTCGACAAGGTTTTTCAGCAGGAACTGTAGGATCGATTAGGGGTTTAATTTAGGGTAAAGATAATCGTATGATGTGCAGGAGGGTGTCTTTGTTTATTTACTAAAAACAACCGACATATTGGTTGGGTCTATTCCTTGATCGACAAGTTGAAAACCCAACACCCCTTCCAGCCTTCTTTGCCCGATTAGTAAAAACCCAAGGCCCAAGGCTAGTTTTCATTCGACCCAAGTCCATGCAAAATATATCCCATGGGTCGTTTAATTCAATCGGGTCAAATCATGCATCAACGGGTTTGTATATTAAAGTATAATAACGTTCAACACGTATACTCGTGTTTATCGTGTGTGCCCCCATAGGCTCACGCACCTTTAGTCGTTTTGTCGTGTTTACAACTCCCACAAACCAATAGCTCCCACTTCGAAGTTGGTGTGTCGAATGGCACACAAAACTAACGACGGAAACGCCTAGCAAACGCTCTCACTCGCTTTTTAACTAAAAGTGTTTGAGAGAATAGTTTCGTTGAAGTTTCTCAGTAGCATGGTCATTCAATGTCTTTCACTAATCATCCTTTGTTATAGATACCGTTAAACCATGGATTATTGATCTTAAATCATTCCTTATAGTTTAACCATTTAGAATCTCGTTATAGATTTTAATTCAGATATACCAAATGTAATCAAGAATCATCTTGCATTGCCCTTTGGGTCTGGCCAGACAGTTATCTGATTAAATCTGGAGAGGCGCCATGGTATCTTTCTGCACATATCAAGTGGAGTAACAAATCCTTTATTGACTATAAGTGTTGTGTATGCTGCTTCACATCACTCCGAAATATAGCTTTTATAACTACCTTATTCAGATAGCGTTTTGCGTATACTTGCAAAAAATGATATCCACACATAACAAAACTTGCTTATATCTCAAGTCTAAGAACGAAGA
The DNA here is from genome assembly GCA_019973895.1 of Chrysanthemum seticuspe. Lineage (NCBI taxonomy): Eukaryota > Viridiplantae > Streptophyta > Magnoliopsida > Asterales > Asteraceae > Chrysanthemum > Chrysanthemum seticuspe. Next base: position 258,441,019 of record BPTQ01000009.1, read on the forward strand.
TAACAAACCATTTTCAATATTTTACTTATGACAAGGATCCAAAAGTAAATGTTTGAAAGTTGGGGAATCCAATATGCATCTCTAGTGAATACATATGAGTTTGGCGGGAACAATCCGAATTCTCATTAGAATTATAACCAACACTCACATTTTTCTTACATAAAAATATTCCCATATTGTTAACCGACAATAGACATATTTAGAATAATAAAATTATTCAATGATAAACATGCAAATGTAGGATAACAATTATTATATGAATGAATAAAAAATACCAAGTATCTTTATTCATCATAAAGTAAAAATTGTCTTTCAATCCCAATTATCCAAATACTAAAACAGATATGCATGAAACTCATTTAGTAAGTTGAAGCCTAATGTTTCCAACATTCTTAACCTTTCTTTTACAAGAAAAACTAAACAGTCATCTGATTAAACTTTCCGAATACTTATTTCAAAATATCACTTATAGTGAGGGATTTGAAATATAAGATGAGTGTCTTATCTCATATGCTCAGACTATTGCAAGATTTATAGTATGGAGATGTCATCCTACCTTACATGAGGTATTAGAAGTTAACGACATACTGACAGTCATCTTTACAGTTTCTAAAAGTGTAAAGTATTCTCATTCCTTAATGTGTAATGCAACAATGCTCTATGTTGAGCATAGCTAGTTATCAGATTTATCATAAATGATAAAATTCTACTACAACTAGTATAAATAAACCTCTAGCATCATTTGTACTTATACAACACTATGCTTTATAATTTCGTAAACATTTATAAAAACAAAAATCTAAACACTCTCAATTAGATATTGTTGTTGTCAGCTCATTTTGTTATTGTACAAAAGCAACAACTAGTCTTATACACAATATAATATATACATGATGAGCCCTTAGTTTAAAAACATAAGGTTTCCATCCATGTAAATTATTCCAAGTGAAATATACCATTTTAAGACTTGCTCAAACGATATATTGCATTTGTGTCAGACTTAATTTTCCGCATTTGTTTATTCCAGATAAATTTTTATTTCAAGGTTGTTTGTTTTATCCCCTAAATTCCAAGTGAAGCTTCATTCCAAGCTTAAGGATCAATATCTAGCTTAAATAGAATGATATCTTCAACATGTAAATTTTAAGGATAAACACAATGCTCCCACTCAATGTCAGATGTACTCAAGAGTTATCATAATTTAATCAGACTCATATTGTAATTAAATTCAAGATCTCAGCTCTTAGATGCACGATACAATCCAAACTTGGATTGCTCAAATTTGTATATTATATAAAGATTATGTAGATTCATAACCCTTTTGATTACACACCGTCCTCGAAAAAAGTTAATCGTAAAGAAAGAGTTATAAGATCTAATTGTCATATTATACAAACAAGGAACATGTATGACAATTCAATATCTTTATATAATTAATGCACATATATATAAGAAAATCTAATCACAGTCAATTGCATAAGTATGATTAAAAACTTCTTATAAAATGCCATGCATTAATATGTATACAATTTTGTCCTTGTGAGTCTTTCTTTAAAAGAAACTCATTCCAACCTCATAGGTTAACTGTTAGGCGAAATAACCATCAGGCTCAAAACTCGATTTTCCTTTCAAGGACTGCATCTTATCATTCATAGTTCTAAAACATTTATCAGATTCAAGATGTGATAATATATTTTAGTAGTTAGCTGATTTACAATAATCTTCTAACTTATATCCCTCAGCATTGATGTAAAATATCACTCAAGTGATGAGCCATCCTTTCGGATTTATGAATGAGAGTAATCATTATACTTCGGTCAACATTTTCATGTTTAACCTTAGTATGACATTAATAAGTGGATTTTAGAAGGTTAAGTATTTTGTTCTCAAAAACTTTAAGATATTTATATACTCCCACTTACTTTTGTAAGTAGAGACAATTCTCTAAATACTAAGTATTTAAGCAACAATAAATTGTTATTTATGGAGAATTACAAAATACATTTTAAGTTCTCATCTCAAGATTTGCTAATAAATTGCTTCATAAGATTTTAACAAATTTAGAACTTAAATCAAGACATAATGGAATTCCTTCCAACAACTCAAATTAGGGTTTATAGAAAAACTCTAATTTAGTATCACTCTTTAACCAAAAGTACTAGCAACAGTTTTGTGTTTCGTCAAGCTAGGAAGAACACCAAAACTACAATCTTCAAGCTAGGAAGTGTAGAAAAATCAAAAATCCAAAAGGATTTAGGATTCAATTGGTTTGAGTGGAAAACCTAAAATCCCTAATGAATTAAGGTTTTTAGTTATGTGTCGTCTTGAATAACTTCTAGGTTTTAACTATGTTGAGTGTATCCATGACACACGCAATTTCTAACCTTGATATGTTTTGGAGGTAGAGCAATTAAAGCTATCATGAACCAAACAATATGAATAAGGTTTGATCCAACACATTAGACATACCATAATGAAGTGGTATCCTATAAGTTATTAGAATTGTGAAACTATATCAGAATTCTATAGATAACTTAATTCTCTTTGTGCCAAATACTTGTCAGTTGGGTCGAGCCAAATTGAATATAAAGTATTTACGAACCAAGTGCATGCAATAATGTATGTTCATTGAACAATACAAGAACCTTATGTTCATGTGTTCACAATAAGACAGAACTGTTCAAGTATTATATGTTCATGTGTTTACAAGAAAATAGAACTTGTCAATAATACATTATAATTCTTTGAATAATTCAAAGGCCTTATGTTTATGTGTTAACTAGAAGACATAACTCTTTTACTATATATACTTTATGTTATAAGTCATTGACTAATTCAAGGACTTTATAATTATGTCTTAACATGTAAGCATAATTATACTAACAAAAGTAATCATGAACGCAAACTATTGAGTTCTATAGTTATTTCAAGTTAATTTTATACTTCAGAATTATGATCATTATCATAGAACCATAATTATGTTGACTAAAACATGTAGTCTAATGTTGAAGTATCTATACTCAATATCATGACATTTGAATGTAGTAGGGCAACAAACATCTAGAGTGTTCAAGTCCTAGTAGAATCATTATTAGAATGTAATAGGGCAATAAACATCTCATGTGTTTAAGTCCTAGTAGAATTCTTGTTTACATGTAGTAGGGCAATAAATATCTAGCGTGTTTAAGTCCTAGTATATTTATTAGTTTTCTTACCTTGCGGTCAAGAGATACCAATAATATTGTTGTTTCTTGCACACACTATGAAATTACTCCCACTTGTGTAAGGTACAACATCATACTATGAAAACAAACAACACGTGATTGATTGTTCAAACGATATGATTATGTCATAGATATCATAAGTAGTTATTTATTTTTTGTAGCTCTAAACACAATGTTTCCAGTTACACAAAATATTCTATCTTTCAATTAACTCTAAACCACAAAAGGGTAATGAAAGATCATAAATGAGTTTATCAATTTGTAATCCTATCTTTGTTTGTCAACTAAGGAGACAAGATAGGTTTAAGTCTCACTCTTCTTACTAGGAAAAGAGACTAAGTTTGTCTTTCAAAGAAAAACAACTTTGTTTACGAATTATTTTGCAATAACACAATTAATCAGAACATAAAAAGTTCAATTCTAGTATTTTCGATAATTATATTCTTAAAAGAATTAACTCCTAATTAATTACTAATAAGACTAAGATCCATCTTGCAACCCCATTTAATTACCATAGGTCTGACCAGTGTATAAAAAAATAGGACAAGAGGAAAGTGACGAGCGTTAATTGCATAACACAACTCTTAGATTTATGAGACTGATCAAGACATTAGTAGACAAGTAATAATGTCATGAGCATGTTTAGTTCTCATCTTATGCCTCGGGTTCAAGGTCTGACCAAGCTAACTCGAGATAAGTCGACCAAGTATGAACATGTAAAAATAACCATAGGTCTGACCAGTGAGAAATAATTACCATGGGTTGGAAAGGCCCTTAGGTCTGACCAGAGAAGTCAATCCCAATGCACGTGTTCATAGTTGGATGGCATAGATTTAAAATTAACAAATAGGTATGCACATGTAAATGTGGTAAAAGTCGTGTACAAAGAAGCATGCAAAACAACTTTGTAACACTAATTTTAAAAACTTTTGGTAATGACATTGTAGTGATCATCATGGTTCACGGTAGCTCCAATCGAATGCACAAGGAGGCAGAGGACCAGGTAAGCGCTGAAGCATAACCTAGACATCCTTTCGGTGTGACTGTGCACACCTCTTTGAACCCCCTTTTGAGTTTGTTCTAGTGGGTGAGCCGTACATCCCAAGTGTCCATAGCGTCTAGTTTTTTAAATTCTTGAAAATGTGTTTCATATATTAGGTCACTTTATTTAACAAAAATGATTTACCACGAATCAAATAGCAGGTCACAATGAGCATGATATTTAGGCGTGTAAATAAAGACCGATATTAATGTTATGGTTACGATCTGTATTATTCCATATTGCATACAATTAGGTGTCAAAGCAAGTAATAATGCACATATAAGAATCACAAACATATAAACATAAACATCAATATATAACCACATATTGTTCCGAGTTCTCTTGCGAGTCTTCCCCAAACGGAGAACCATAAGACCGTCACTAGGTGTAATACCTAGATCGCCCCATACATCACTTATAAAAGCAATTGAGTGGGTCTTGTGGCCGGAAAACACATAAAAAGCATGGCAATCTCAATTAGCAAGTAATTACGTAATTTTATGTATTTAATAAACAATATGTAATTCTAATTATCATTATAATTCTAATTAACAATAAATAAATTCTAATTAACATTTAATTCTAATTAGCAAGTAATTCTAATTAACATGTAATTCTAATTAACAATTTAATTCCAATTAACAAAGTAATAAGTTAATTCCAATTAGCAAAGTAATTTTAATTAACATGTAATTTAAATTAAAAAATTAATTCTAATTATCAATATAATTTAATTTGTGTGTGAGGAGTTATTTTTTATTAAAAATTGACAAGTATTGCATATAGTTGTCAAAACAAAATAAAACGAATAACTAAATTAGGTTCCATGCAGTCTTTTAAACATGTTTATTAATAAGAAATGTGTAACCCATAATCGCAAAAACAAGATTGCTCGTGATGCCACTGTTGGGATTTTAGAACAAGTTAACCATTAGCCTCTACGAGTACGCAGCGGAAAAAGGATCTAGTAATCGCAATTAGGTTAAGCACGTAATTAATAAACATTAATTAATATAAAAATTAATTAATAAAAAGGATAAAAGAAAACCTAACCTTTCGTGGCTATTTGAACGCAAGTGTAATTGTTAGGATTTAGTAAATCCGGTTATTAAAGTGTCGGTCACCTCAAGTATAGGTAATCATTAGAAAGCTCGTAGTCGTAGATTATTTAATGTTAAGTAGTATTTAGTTTTGTAACACCGTGGAGGACGAACGGGTCTTTACCCACTGTATGCCTGATCCACAGCCCGTAGGTGGCGTGTATTTGTAAGACACTATAAATACCCTCTACCTCCCAAGGTAGAGGGTTGGAGCTTCAATACCATTTTTTTTTGTTTCACATAGTTCCCAACTCTCTTCCCTTTCTCTCTCTAGAACTTTCTCTCTCTAAACAACTTGAACGCCTCATATGATTATGGTTTAATGTGTATGTGAAATCCTATATCTTAAAATTGGTATCAAGATCCATGGTTTGATCACTCATCTTTCATGCTCTTTGTTTTGGTGGATTTCATAAGGTTTTTGGGGTTTTAAGTGTTTAGGAGAGTTTGAATCATTTGGAAAAATTCTAGTGTTAAAGTTTGAATTTTGTGTGTACTTTTGTGTTTAGGATCATCATATGTGTTTAGGTTTTGAATTGGAAGGCTTATATCATTGTGGTTTGGTTTTTTTTGATTGATAAAGTGGTTGTTTGTGAAAGTTGTACAAAGCGAGTTGAGTCTCGGAGTTGTGTTTCTTCGAAGCTAGTTGCTTTGTTATTAGAAGCGAGTTGGTATATGCGACTTGGCTATTTAGCGAGTTGATTCTTTATGCGATTCGGGTTCTAAGTGAGTTGTTTCTTTAAGCGACTTGAGTTCTAAAGCGACTTGGCTATTTAGCGAGTTGTACAGCTAGCGAGTTAGTTTAAGCGACTTGGTTAAGCGAGTTATTTCTGTATGCGACTTGGCTATTAAGCGAGTTGTCTCTGTATGCGAGTTGGCTATTAAGCGAGTTGTTTCTTTAAGCGACTTGCTTCTTTAAGCGAGTTGCCTGTTTAGTGAGTTGATATCTAAGCGAGTTGACTGTTTTGCTACTTGTCTATTGAGACTTGTCACTTCTTCGTGCTACATTTTTACGGTTGTTCTTTTAGTTTAGTAAAATCCCGTGAAAGAATCAAGTTCCCGGTTTAATCAAAGAATAGTAAAATCCCGTAGAACTTGTAATCGTGTCAAACATCGTACCTACTATTGTTTCTTCTGTAGCTGAGGACGTTCAAGCAGCTGGATCAGATACTCGTCCACCTATGCTTGACAGAACTGATTATGACTCATGGGCTCAACGAATCCGATTGTACTGTTTGGGAAAAGAAAACGGGGTCAACATTCTCAAGTCCATTAATGAAGGACCTTATCAGATTGAGACTACAAGAGACTTAATTGATACTACTACAGATGGAACAATGATCCATGGAATGGACAGACCAAATATGTATGATGAGCTCAGTGATAAGGAGAAAAAGAGATTCGATGCTGATATCAGGGCTTCAAACATTATACTTCAGGGTCTTCCAAAAGACATCTACAAGCTTATGAATCACAAGACTGAAGCAAAGGATGTTTGTGATAATGTCAATATGCTTCTCTCGGGTTCTGAATTAACTAAGGAAGACAGAGAATCACAGCTATATGATGAATTTGAGCATTTCAAGATGAAACCTGATGAGAGTGTATATGAGTATTATGTGAGATTCCACAAACTTGTGAATGATATGAGGAATATCAAAATGACTATGCCAAATATTTAGCTAAATTCAAAGTTTGTGAACAACATGAATCCCGAATGGCACAAGTTTGTCACCTCTGTGAAGCTAACAAAAGGATTGAAGAATACAAACTATGAGCAGCTGTATGCCTTCCTTCTTCAGAATGAGAGACATGTTATGTTTGAAAAAAGGATTCTTGAACAGTTCAAAACCAACCAAGGAGAAACAAGCTCATCAAATGATTCAACTGCTTTCTACACCAATGTTGGAATTACCACCAAAGCTTCTGAATTCATACCCACGGGAGATGGTAATCACAAACTCATTCCTGATCCGAGGTTCAAGCAACTGGATGCTGATGCTGTCATGGGACATTTCATCAATCAAATGGCTCTTATGGTTAAATAGAACTTGACCCTTACTCCTCATACAAACAGTCTTCACACTAACAATGAAATCAGAACTGCATCCAATCTTCACAATCATGCTATGATCAGAGATGGGAGGGTTATGGTGCAACTAGTTCAAGAAAGGCAGTATGAACAAGGAAGAGGTGGAGTTGGTAGAGGATTTGTGGCTAATCAGAATCGAGGAAGAAATGTCAATCAAGGACAAGCAAAGACAATCAAATACTACAACTGTGGTGGTGAGGGACATATTGCGAGGAACTGCACATCTCCAAAACGTCCACAGAATGCCGAGTACTTCAGAGACAAGATGTTGCTTGTTCAAGCTCAGGACAATGGAGCAGCTTTGGATGAAGAGGAGTTGTTGTTTCTTGCTGAGGGAAATGCCAGAACCTATGATGCTGATGTTGATGAACAGCCGATTCAGGAAATAGGTAACAATCATCAAAATGCATTTCAAGTAGTTGACTGTGATGCATTTGACTCTGATGTCGATGATGAACCTACTGCCCAAACAATCTTCATGGCTAGCATCTCACCTATGGTCTCTCCAAAAGTCTCTTCACCACAAATGGCTGGCCAATCCAAAGAATCAATCATCTCAGAGGTATTAAAACTATACGATGATGTTGATGAGCAAAAGATGCATAATAATGTACAATCTCTTGAAACTTATGAATCAGATATTGATGATGAGGGTAATAGCAATATTGTTCCATATGATCAATATGTGAAGCAAAGTGAAAGTGAGATTGTACCTAGTGATGCATCTTCTGCAGTCAATAATGACTATGTTTTTTATGAATACACTGCATGTGCCCCTGATGATTCTGTTATCTCTGAACTGAATGCCTATAAAGAACAAGTTGCTATTTATGAACAACGTGCTAAGTTTGAGTTAACCACCCGTGAGCAGGAAATGGATGACCAAATGCGTACAATTATTAAAAAAAGTAATTTTAGAGAAGAAGTATTAAAACAAGAGTTAAACTCCTTACGAGAAAAGCTTTCTAAAACCGCTAAGCAAAAACAAGAACTTCAAGAAAATGTTAAAATGCTTAAGTAAGAATTCAATGCTAAGGAATCAAAACTTTTGAATGATTTTTCCAATCTAAAAACTTTGAAAAACAAGCTTGAAAATAAGTTGTACGTACAAGGGAATACCATTCAGACTGCTCACTTGATCACTAAGCATAGAGTCTTAAGCGATAAGCACAATATTCCCATTGTTGAGGAACCAAATCCTGAGGTAGTTAAAAAGGCTAGAACTGCTCATAAGGTACTGTATGATGGTAATGAGATTCTTAAGCCTAGGCAGAAACCTAGTTGCGCTGAGTGCACTGAGGAAGATAAGAAATCATATGAAGTCACTAGGGAGAAAATGGATAAGAAACTTAACAATCCTGCATGTAAAGAGAAAAACATAACGATCAAACCCCATGATTACACCAAGGAAAATTGGATCTCCCTTAACATGTTTAAGCCTCAAACTCAATTAACCCCAGAACAGATTTTTTGGAAGAAAGATATGGATAAGCTAAAAGCTAAAGAAATTGTTGAAACAAACACTCCCCTTAGGAAAATGCCTGCAACTACTGTGTATCCTCCAAATACACCAATGCATTTAGTACCTAGATCTATTTCCACTAATAGCAAAACCTTAATCATCCTATATGTTTTTTATCAGCTATTTGTTGATTTTGAGAAAACGTGTAAAAAGAGAATCACACCTATAGGGATAACTGAAGGGGAAAGGGGTTTTGAGCAAACTAAAGAATGTTATTTAACTGAGGTCATGCCCTTCTTTAAACAATTAAAAGGTCAATTTGAGAGTCTTCAAAAGGGAATAAACTCAGATATTAAAGAAATGGAGAAGGAATTTGATGCAATGATAGTTGAGGTTAATGACTATGAACAGGAACTCAAATACAATGAAGTTGAAAGGAAAAACTTGCATATCTTAAATGAGAACTTGATTTATAGTTGTGTTGCTCAAGATGTGTTTTATACGGTTACTAAGCATTCAATTACTGCTTCTCGATTTTATGAATTATCTGTTGCTTTGAAAGTTTTCCATGATCGTGTCATTGAGCTTGAAAACAAAAACTCAGAACTAAATGAGAAAATTGATCAAGATGATCACGACAACTTGGTAAAGCATCTTTCTAAGCTAGAAGTTGAACATTTTGATTTGCAATTAAAATATCAACATCTTAAAGAAAATGTCAAAACCTCAAACATCAAGACATCCTCAAATGTTCCTGAGTTTGATGCAGTTTTTCAGATAAACAAACGTGACGAACAGATTCAAGCTCATTGTAACACGATCAGAAAGTTAAAAGCCCAAATTTCACAATTAAAGGGTGAAAAGAACAATGTGACTGGCTCCCAAATGCCTCCTCCTTTAGATTCTCAGAATTCTCAAACTTTTCATCTTCAAAACTTGGTTAATGTTTTACAAAAAGAAAACGAGAGTTTTCTAGAAGAAAATGAAAAAGTTAAACGACACTTTAAAGAGTTATATGATTCAATGAAAGTCACTCGTGACAATAACAACGAAAAATAACTTCTTTACAAAAGGAAATTGAGAATCTGAGGAGATTGGAAAAAGGGAAACTGCCACTTGTCTTTAACGAGAATGTTGCATCAAAGTCACCCTTAGACTGCAAATATACTGTGACTGTTAAATACATTCCTCCTCATCTTATAAATAACGAACTTGTGTTTCGTAACTACTTCACTCACCTTAAGGATAGTCTAGAATGTCTCTGTGAGATTGTGGAAGAGGATTTCATAAATAAGCCACTTGATAGAGAAATTAGGTTTGCTTGCATTCAGGCCAAACGATCTCAGGAGCTGCTAGAATGTTTAATAGCTACATGTCCCAAATCCTTAGGTGCGAAAGGTAAAGCTGTGATGCCATGTTCTATGCCTAGTGCCAAGTATACAAACCATTCTATGCCCAGTAATATGAAAGTGAATTCTAAGGTGCCTTCTAGTAGTTCAGATCCATGCACGTCTAGTTCAGAAATGCAAAAAATAGATCAACCAACTAATGTTCCCATAATTCCCTCTACAGGAGTAATCAGTGACATTAAAGCAAGAGGGTCAAAGCCTCCAGGAATACCAAGCAAGATAGGACCTCGCAAGCTAAGAATGTGCATTGGAAGAGAGTAGAAGATCACCCTAGGAATATTAAGTTTGTGTTGAATAAAACGAATCGTGTTGATTCTAGTATTAGCGATAAGCGTACTGTAATTAATTCGAATTCTGCTACTATTTGCAAACCATGTACTGATGATTGCTTAAATTCTGTTACTAATTATGAATGTGGTGTGAATGATTTGTCTAATGCTGTTAAACGCCCTGTTAAATCTGTTAATGGTAAAAAAAACAAGCTAGGAAGGCTAAAAGGCAAAGGCGAAAGAAAGTTAGAAAACAGTGGTAACCCACAGGGAGAAAATTCAGTAATATAGGTTATCAATGGATACCTACTGGCCATAAGGTTAATGAGTTTTGCCCTAAATTTGCTAAAACAATGCCCACTAGAAAATGGATGCCAACTGGTAGAACTATTCCCTTAAGAAGTGAACATACTTTGAATAGGTCATATACGGACACTAGCACTGCATCTAGTTCTAATGATTCCATTGCTTCTAATTCTGATGTGGGTGTTCCAATCACTGTTACTAACCAAGTGGAACCCATTATTGCATGGGGTTCCCAATTATCCAGTTATCCATTCTTGTCTGTGTTCAACTGCAGATCGTTCAAATCGTTCTGTGGTACCTGGACTCAGGCTGTTCCAAGCATATGACTGGAGATCGCTCGCGGATCATGAACTTCGTGAGTAAATTCATCCGGACTGTTAGATTCGGGAACGACCATTTTGGAGCAATTATGGGTTATGGAGATTATGTGGTTGGTAAAAGTGTAATTTCCAGGGTATATTATGTAGAAGGTCTTGGTCATAACTTGTTCTCTGTTGGTCAATTCTATGATTCCGATCTAGAAGTGGCTTTTAGAAAACATACTTGTTTCATTAGAGAATTAGATGGTGTGGAATTGCTAAGAGGAACTCGTGGTTCAAATCTATACACCATCTCTATCGAAGACATGATGAAGTCCTCTCCAATCTGCTTGCTGTCAAAGGCTTCTAAAACAAAATCATGGTTATGGCATCGTCGTCTCAATCACTTGAACTTCGGCACCATTAATAACCTGTCAAAGGCTTCTAAAACAAAATCATGGTTATGGCATCGTCGTCTCAATCACTTGAACTTCGGCACCATTAATAACCTTTCCAGAAAGGATCTTGTCAGAGGCTTACCCAGATTAAAATAGGAAAAAGATCATCTTTGTTCAGCTTGCCAACTGGGAAAAAGCACGAAATATGCCCACAAACCAAAACCCACAAACTCAGTAATGGAAGTTCTTCATACCCTTCATATGGATTTGTGCGGACCAATGAGAGTGCAAACTATAAATGGGAAGAAATATATCTTAGTCGTCGTTGATGACTACTCTCGATTCACTTGGGTAAAGTTTTTGAGGACAAAAGATGAAACTCCAGATGTCATCATTAAACTTACCAAGCAACTTCAAGTTCGACTTAACAATACTGTTAGAATTGTTCGAACAGACAATGGCACAGAGTTTGTTAACAAAGACTTAATTCAGTTTTATGAATGTGTTGGAATAAGCCATAAAAGAAGTGTTGCAAGAACTCCTCAACAGAACGGTGTCGTTGAAAAACGAAATCGAACTCTTGTGGAAGCCGCAAGAACAATGATGATTTACTCAAAGGTTCCAATGTTTCTCTGGGCTGAAGCCATTGCCACTGCTTGCTACACCCAAAATCGTTCCCTTATTCATACCTCTCATGGAAAAACTCCATATGAACTTGTCCATAAACGAAAGCCTGATCTATCCTACCTTTGTGTGTTTGGTGCATTGTGCTATCCAACGAATGACGGTCAAGATTTAGCTAAGTTAAGAGCTAAGGCGGACATTGGAGTTTTTGTTGGTTATGCATCAAACAAGAAGGGTTACCGAATCTACAACAAAAGAACTCGAGATATCATGGAAACTATTCACGTCACGTTTGATGAGCTGTCCGGGAAAATGGATCCAGGACAATCCAGTTCTGGACCCGCATCTCAACCTTCATCGAGTAGTCCTATCAGTTCTACTCTGGTACTAAGTCCGTCACCAGCAACTCCTTATGTACCTCCTTCAGAAGATGTTTTGAAGAAATTATTTGATCCAATGTTTGATGAACACTATGAGCCAAGTGCTAATGATATTTCAATTCCATCAACAGAGGCTGCTCCTATCCCTGTCAATGAAGTTAACCATTCAGTTTCAATGTCATTAAGTCAAGAAGCGCCTGTTGCTGATCACTCTGTTTCATCAACAAATCATCAATCATCGAGTGTACATCATGGAATTGCTTCCGGCACCAATGATGAAGTTAATCCCTTTGCTACTCCTGAAGATGCACCCTTTGAGAACGTATTTGCTCCTGAATCATCATCTGAACCATCTTCATCAGGAGAAATCGACTCTGCTACATCAGTTCCTCAACAACAACCACATGAACACTTCAAAAAATGGACTCATGATCATCCATTGGACAACATCATTGGAACCCTCTCTCGTCCCGTATCCACTCGGAAACAACTTGCAACTGATGCCTTATGGTGCTTTTTCAACTCCATACTCTCTAAGATCGAACCAAAAGACGTTAAAACTGCCATGAATGAAGATAGCTAGTTCAATGCCATGCAAGAAGAAATTCATGAGTTTGATCATCTAGATGTATGGGAATTAGTACCTGCTCCTGATTGTGCTATGATCATTGCTCTAAAGTGGATCTTTAAAGTAAAACTTGATGAGCTTGGTGATGTTTTAAAGAACAAGGCTCGATTGGTTGCAAAAGGATATCGTCAAGAGGAGGGTATTGACTTTGAAGAATCATTTGCTCCAGTTGCTCGTATCGAGGCAATCAGAATTTTCTTGGCTAATGCTGCAAGTAAGAACATGGTAGTTTATCAGATGGATGTAAAGACGGCGTTTCTTAACGGAGATCTTAAAGAAAGTCGTATACGTCAGCCAACCTGAAGGCTTTGTGAATCCAGAACATCCTACTCACGTCTATCGTTTGAAGAAGGCTCTTTACGGTTTGAAACAAGCTCCAAGGGCATGGTATGATACGCTATCAAAGTTTCTTCTATCTACTGGATTCAGCAAAGGAGCAGTTGATCCGACATTGTTCACCAGAAAGTCAGGCAAACATTTAATTCATGTTCAAATTTATGTTGATGATATTATTTTTGCCTCGACTGACCCCAATGAATGTGATCGGTTTTCAAATGAAATGGGTTCAAAATTTCAAATGTCAATGATGGGACAAATGTCATTTTTCTTGGGATTACAAATTTCACAAAGTCCCGGAGGCATTTTTATAAATCAATCTAAATATGCAAATGAAATTTTAAAGAAATTTGGATTTGATTCTTGTGACCCTGTTGACACTCCTATGATTGAGCGTACCAAACTCGATGAGGACCACTCAGGGATCATGGTAGACCAAACGAAATATCGTAGCATGATTGGATCCCTGATGTACCTCACAGCCAGTAGACCAGACATTCTGTTCGCTGTTTGCATGTGTGCTAGATACCAGGCTAAGCCTACCAAAAAGCACCTTGAAGCGGTTAAACGGGTCTTTCGGTATCTCCAAGGAACCATCAATATGGGACTTTGGTACCCGAAGGACACCGGTATGTCACTAACAGCCTATGCAAATGCTGATCATGCAGGATGTCAAGATACTCGTCGAAGTACGTTTGGAGGTGCTCAATTTTTGGGTGATAAGCTTGTGAGCTGGTCTTCTAAGAAACAAATGAGTACTTCGATATCCTCTACAGAGGCTAAATACATAGCCATGTCATCTTGTTGTGCTCAAATCCTATGGATGAGATCACAATTATCTGACTATGGCTTTGAATTTAACAAAATCCCTCTGTATTGTGATAACAAAAGTGCTATTGCTCTCTCATGCAACAACGTACAACACTCAAGAGCTAAGCATATCAACATTAGACATCACTTCATCAGGGAGCAAGTGGAAAATGGTGTGGTGGAACTATATTTTGTGAGGACGGAATACCAGTTAGCAGACATCTTCACCAAAACTCTTCTTAGAGAGTGAGTTTATTCTTCCACGACTTGGTCTAAAGAGCCTACAACCGGAAACACTCAAACGTCTTCAAGAGGAAGAAGAGGAGTAAAAGGGTTTTCTTCATCTATCTCTTGTAAATAGTTATTCAAAAATCAAAATACAAAAATATAAAATCAACAAAAAGCAAATAGAAAAATATAAAATTTTCAAAAATCCATAAAAAATTAGAAAATCTTAAAAAATTCCAAAAATATTGTCTTTTTTGTCATGCTTTTCTTGGTTCGATAACATCTACGGACTTTGAGTTGTCACTCAAAGAATGGCACGGGTCTTTAGATGAAGTTCGTATTTAAAAAAAAAACGAGATGGAGAAAAATGGTGGTTTATTGTTATTTTAGGCAGTAACCCGTTTTTTAAAGAAAGAACAGAGCCATACTTTATCCAGTATTTCAAATCTCATGCTCTGATTCTATAAACAAAAAATTTACTATCTAAATGAAAACTAATAGCTTTGATAAATAACTCGGACTAATATTTTTGTAAATCATCTGGACTTAACATTTGTCAAAACCTCTATCACTCAATCAACAACTTATGTCATTGATTGAGGGGGAGAATGATTTCAAATCAAAAGGTTATTTGTCATACAATTGTTTTCAAAAGATACTTATGCATGTTTAATCTTAGGAGTTTAAAGTCTCATACTTGATCCTTATTAGTCAAAATGTTTTCATAAGCAAGTCACAATGATAATTCGGTAAATGGTTTTATAAGGATGTACAAGCTCTCCTTCCCACATGTGCCAAACGATTTCAAATTTTCCATGCGCATGTTGAGGGGGAGCATCTATCTTAAACCACAAAGAATTGAAACGTGATCAATTTATCTCAATGTGCAGTCTTTTCCTAATATGTGCAAAACACTTTCAAATCTCTATGTACATATTGAGGGGGGCAACTATTTTAAAAACCACATTCTTTATATAATTACTCTTAGATGCAAACCAACCCCTCAAAGATGAAAATTATTTCTTATACAAAATGATGCTTGATGCACATGTTGAGGGGGAGATCTTGTTCAAAAATATCAAAAACAATTCAGGTACAAAATGCTTTGATAATATATCACAAGTATCTGGATTGATTTTCAAATGGTTTTCAATTGGTTCCAATGGCAGATGAACAATACCAAATAGATCGACCAAATTTACTTTATGTATGGTGATATAAGGATGGTTAGGTTAGGTATTCGTTCCCATGATCCGCCAGAACCGGAGGGATCTACCCAGGGACAATCCACTAGATAGTGTAGAGTCCTTAGGTATGATGGAAAAAGGAGAAATGTGAGATATGGGAAGAGTGCGGACTAAGACTGAGCTAGTACTGGAATAAACCCAACAAGGTTCTAGTTATTAAGTCTTGGTAAACACTGAAGGAGTTGAAGAATGAAAAAGAATTGAATGAGAAAAGGGTGAAAATAAATAGCCCTCTATTTATTCAACCTTAGGGCAGAAACCGGGTTCAATTCATATGCTACTGGTGGTTACCAAGGTAACATCAGTATTGAAGACAAGACGTCATGGACCCAGTGACGCACTGCACTACAACTTTCCAAGCTACTCAAGTTCCTCTTAAAAGGACTTGTTTCATTCTCACAGGGAACCGACATAATCTATCGACTCTCTCTTAGAGATTGTTGATATTGAAGAAGGAGAACCTCTCCCTAGTCTCCGGCATAGGAACCAAAATATGCACAATTGAGTCTAGAGCCACGAGTTAATCAATAAATCTCATTAGGACACTTTCAATGAAGACTCTCTGTTTCACACAATGTGGAAAGAGAGATTATATCTTATGAGTCCTATGCATTATCCTTGTGGTATTGCCAGAACATCTGAGTGATATGCAAATATATTCATAATGAAGATGGAAATCCCTCTGGAGCCAACATCAAACAAGCTCCTGGTGGGTGGCATGTGAGATCTATCCAATAGATCAACCATTTGACAACTGAACAGAAACAATGGGGCAATTCAATCTTTTGAATCAATCCTGGTTCAGGTTATGGATTGACGGATTCCTTTGAAAAACCGATCGTTGTGCTTAAAAACCCTTTTCTTTAGCACATCGACTGTGTACTAATATTTCAATATAAAATGTGTTTATGATTGATAATTGATTTTCATTAAAACCTTCGTTGTATTGCAAAAACAATTTCTACTGAGCGGTACACGATTGTTTTTCAAATCTCTTTTAGTCAATAAGTGAATCTCAAATTCGCTGGTTCACTCACTCTGTGTTGTCTTCTTTGAGACGTTCCGGTTTGAGAACATCTAGAGCAGCTGCGAAACCCTGTCAAGGAAATTCTTCGGAATTATACCTGATCACAGGCAGTACTTGTACTGATCAACGGGGAACCGTGGGCCGTGTACCTCAATTCAACGAAAGTGATCAAAGACACTTTTGTGTATTTTATTGCTAACTGTTGTATGCAGGTACGCCCGACGTTTGCAGCTGATAAGAATGAAGCGGTCAATCCATAGCCGCATGCTCACTCAACACATTCATCTCTAAAGAAATCATGATTAGTGCATCAATGACTCTGATATTTTCACTCTATGCTTCTGCTACGCTGCTGCCAATATCATGAATCAACTAAAGCTTCCGCTACTCTGATGAGAAGATATCATGATCCAGAATGTGAGCATGTCGGTCCAAAAGTCACATAATCACATAATACCAACACCACAATGGAAGAGTCAGAGATTTATGATTGCCGATGATCTCAAAGCTGGCTCAAAACTCATCATCACGTGGATTAGTTAAAGACCTCCACTTGGATTAACCAAACATGCAAAAATGAAGAATCAATGACTACGAGCTACAGAGCAATGACCACTAACAAGAATCCAAGAACAAGTTTAATGAAATATCTGTTTGTATTCTTTGTATTTTTGAGGTGACCTCCCTTAGGGGGAGATTGTTAGGATTTAGTAAATCCGGTTATTAAAGTGTCGGTCACCTCAAGTATAGGTAATCATTAGAAAGCTCGTAGTCGTAGATTATTTAATGTTAAGTAGTATTTAGTTTTGTAACACCATGGAGGACGGACGGATCTTTACCCACTGTATGCCTGATCCACAGCCCGTAGGTGGCGTTTATTTGTAAGACACTATAAATACCCTCTACCTCCCAAGGTAGAGGGTTTGAGCTTCAATACTATTTTTCTTTGTTTCACATAGTTCCCAACTCTCTTCCCTTTCTCTCTCTAGAACTTTCTCTCTCTAAACAACTTGAACGCCTCATATGATTATGGTTTAATGTGTATGTGAAATCCTATATCTTACAGTAATGGACAATAAAACCAATACGAAACTAAGCATCTAAAATAGGTGCCTCTATGAGTATCACACACAAACCCGATAATGTATACATTCGATATATGGCTAGTCGAGAACGTAATATTAAAACCCAATCAACAATTTGACACCAACACTTGAATATAATACGGACAGAAAAACCATCAACCAACTTGTATTTTTTCTGCCCAACCTATTACTGCCCGAGAATAGTAACCAACCAAGAAGCCAAAAAACTTCTTTACCCGATATCGGATAGCACGTATCCGACAAACACCTTTCCTGTCCGAGATAATCTCACGACCAGAAGCAAACCAATAACTTTCTGCTGCTAATTCTAAGTCCATGAATCAGAAGAAAGTTCACCATTGATCAACACCTAAACACTTGTAATCGAGGCAAGTTTAGGAACAAGAAACTAATCAAACCTTACTCGACTTAGGAAGCAAGTCGACAAGGTTTTTCAGCAGGAACTGTAGGATCGATTAGGGATTTAATTTAGGGTATAGCTAATCGTATGATGTGCAGGAGGGTGTCTTTGTTTATTTACTAAAAACAACCGACATATTGGTTGGGTCTATTCCTTGATCGACAAGTTGAAAACCCAACACCCCTTCCAGCCTTCTTTACCCGATCAGTAAAAACCCAAGGCCCAAGGTTAGTTTTCATTCGACCCAATTCCATGTAAAATATAGCCCATGGGTCGTTTAATTCAATCGGGTCAAATCATGCATCAACGGGTTTGTATATTCAAGTATAATAACGTTCAACACGTATACTCGTGTTTATCGTGTGTGCCCCCATAGGCTCACACACCTTTAGTCGTTTTGTCGTGTTTACAACTTCCACAAACCAACGTAAGGTATGTGTTAGTTCTTATGTGCTAATTGAATAGTTATGTGTTATGGCTTGATTATTGTGATGCATATATAACGATGAATATGTAGGATCTTACATATATTGTGTTATGATGATTCGGGTGGCCTTGGATGGTGATGATACAAGAAAGCCATGGTTTTAGAGAGATGAAGAATGGAGAGGGTGTTTCTAGAGAGATAAACAAAAAGAGAAGGTTAGATTAAGAATGAAGCACCACCCCTTCCAAGGATAGAAGGGGTATATATAGTTACAGCAAATACGTCCTCCTGTCGGACTGTGGATCAGGCATACAGTGGGTAAATACCCGTCCTTCCTCCACGGTGTTACTCTAAACTAAAATACACTAATAAACATGTAAATAATGATATGTCTACGAGCTAACTTATGCTAGATAATAGTTGGGGTGACCGACTCTTCACTATGGATTTTCTGAATCCTAACAATCTCCCCCTAAGGGAGGTCACCCCATGAAATACATTTTGCATCCTAGCATTCTTTCTTTGTCTTTAGTTCCAAGCTCGTGGACTTCAGTTCTTCACTTCCGTAATCTTTGTGCTTTAGCAGTGACTCTTCATAGTCCGCATAGTTTTGTACTTTCAGTGGAGGTCTTTGAACTGATCCACATCATGATGATCTTCGAGCTTTCATTGAGATCATCAGCCACAGTAAATCTCTGGATCACCCATTGTTGTGTTGCCATCATGTGAAGTTGTGACTTTCGGACCGACATGCTCACACTTTCTGGATCATGACATCTTTTCATCAGAGTAGCGGAAGCTTTTACTGGTTCAAGATATTGGCAGCAGCGTAGCAGAAGCATAGTATAAAAATATCTGAGCCAGGTTATGTAGATAGGCACTTTTCATGATTTCTTTAATTAAGTGTGGATGCTGTGAGCATGCAGCTATGAATTAACTTCTCAATATCGATCAGCTGCAACCGTCCAAATGTACCTGCAAACAACAGTTAGCAATAAAACACACGAAAGTGTCTTTGACCACTTTCGTTGAATTGAGGTACACGGCCCACGGTTCCCCGTTGATCAGTACAAGTACTGCCTGTGATCAGGTATAATTCCGAAGAATCTCCTTGACAGGGTTTCGCAGCTGCTCTAGCTATTCTCAAACCGGAACGTCTCAAAGAAGACAACACGGAGTGAGTGAACCAGCGAATTGAGATTCACTGATTGATGAAAAGTGATTTGAAAACAATCATGTATTGCTTAATAGAAAGTGTTTTGCAATACAACGAAGGTTTTATGGAAAATCAATTATCAATCATAAATACCCTTTAATTTAGAAACATTAATACACAGTCGATGTGCTATGGAAAAGAACTTTTAAGCACAACGACTGGTTTTTCAAAGGTATCCGTCAATTCATTTCCTGGACCAAGGTAGATTCAAGAATGAATCGCCATATCGTTTCTATCCAGTTGTCACAAGCTTGATCTTTTGCAAAATCTCACATGTCACCCACCAAAAGCTTGTTTGATGTTGGCTCTAGAAGGATTTCCATCTTCATCGTGAATATTTAAAATATCACTCGGATGTTCTGGCAATACCACAAGGATAATGCGTAGGACTCTTAATATATATTCTCACTTTCCACATTGTGTGAAACAACAAGTCTTCATTAATTATGTGTTCTAATGAGATATTGTGAATGATCTCTTGGCTCTAGACTCAATAGTGCACATTTGGTTTCCTATGTTGGAGACTAGGGAGAGGGTCTCCTTCTTCAATATCAACCATCTCTAAGAGAAAGTCGATAGATTATGTAGGTTACCTGTGAGAATGAAACAAGTCCTTTTAAGAGGAACTTGAGTAGCTTGGGAAGTTTAGTGCAGTGCATCACTGGTTCCATGATGTCTTGTCTTCAATACTAGTGTTACCTGAGTAACCACCAGTAGCATATGTATTGAACCCGGTTTTTGCCCTAAGGTTGAATTATTGGAGGGCTATTTCTTTTCACCCTTTTCACATTCAATTCTTTTTCATTCTTCAACCCCTTCAGTGCTTACCTAGACTTCATTACTAGAACCTTGTTGGGTTTATTCCAGTACTAGCTCTATCTCAGTCCGCACTCTTCCCATTTCTCACTTTTCTCCTTTTCTCAATATACCTAAGGACTCTACACTATCTAGTGGATTGTCCCTGGGTAGATCCCTCCGGCTCTGGCGGGATCGTGGGAACGAATACCTAACCTAACCATCCTTATAACACCATGCATAAAGTAAATTGGTCGGTCTTTTGGTATTGTTCTTTCCTTCTTGAAACCAATTGAAAAAATCATTTGGAAAATCAATCATGGTACTTGTGATACGAGATCAAAGCATTTTGTACCTTAACTGTTTTTGATCTTTTAGAAATGCTCCCCCTCAACATATGCATATGATTTTGAAATTTTTTCGCACATGGAGGCAAGAGTTCTTTGAAATATATTCTTGATCACAATTTTCATAGAAAAAGCCATTTGATTTTCTTGGTAAATTCTCCCCCTCAATATGTTCGTAGGATATTTTAAAACATTTTATCACATAGAGGAAAGAGTTCTTATAAGTACTTTCACGATCACACATGCCATAGATTTGAAAGAGTTTAGCACATATTAGAGAGAACTTGCAATTTGAATCAAAACGATCACCTTTTATCAAATTCCATTATTAAATCACAAATTCTCCCCCGATCAAAAATGTCAAACCCTTTGAGATTTTGGATCCCAAGTGATTTAATAAGGTTTATAAAACATGGGAGAACTTGTGGCTTGGTTTAGTTTTGAAAAATGATAGATAAGGACCATTTTAAGACATTAAAGATTGTTAGTGTCAGGTATGATTGTTTTAAGAGATCTTTTAGTAAAATAAAACAATTTCACAATCAAACAAGAACAGAAAAAATTTCATTTTGACAGATCTTTAAGTTTTAAAGAAAATCATACCATGACATAACATTAAATCTTTAGATCACCACATTTTAACGTACAAACCGGAACTTTTATGAAAAAACATTGTATGAAAATATTATATTTTAAATCACTCTCCCCCTCAATCGATGACCGAAGTCGATAATTGAGTGACATAGGTTTTGATAAAAAGAAGTCCGGTGATTTTCAAAATTTAGTCCAATTTATTTTCAAAACAATATTTTTCCATTTTCAAAAACAATTTTATTCAAAGTTTTAGAAAAATGGTATCCCTGCACAAAGATACGTTAGGTGGTTGAGAAGCTTTTGTTGTTGTTGCTGAGGGTTGGAAGAAAAACCATCTGCTGATGCAGTGAGACTTCTTACGTTGCATTTTAATACCAACTGAGGTCAAATTAAGCTCCGTTTCTTCAATCACTTAGAGGAAAACCATATGCTGATGCAGTGAGACCTCTTACGTTGCATTTATGCCAGCTCTACATGGAAGTCCAATTAAGCTCCGTTTCTTCATTTGTCGACCCAAGAAATAGTTACCCTTTCCTTTCGGCATCCAATCATCTTCATTTGTGGGATCCGGATCGGGAACATTCGTATATCCATGATATCTGCATACGTTAGTGAACATACATACAGATATATGGTGGTCGACATCACCCAACAACAATCGACTAATAAAAGTCTATCCAACATATCAATCATATCATAAAAGGTATGGGAACAATGTGTTTATCAAACTCTAATCATCTAATCCTAACAATCATATCCTGGGCACCTAGTCCTTCAACGTAGGTTAACATGTTTTACATTTAAGTATATAGGATAATTAGATAAGTCCGTTAGAAGATATAAATTTGAAAACATTCTCCCCCTCAATCAATGACTCGTTTTCTGAAAAGTTTAAAAAGCTCTGAAGTTATTGATTGAGTTTTCAAATTTTTACGAAAACTCTGATTCTGAAAGATTTTCAAGCAACACATTTTCCACCATTTTGACAAACAACAAATATTTTTCTGAAGAATTTTTAGAAAGAAAAACATTTGTGTAAGAACAGCAGTCCTTCGACATACTTTCCTCATTTTGACTATAGGATAAGTGCACGAAATATTTGAAAATTGGTTTAGCGCAACACTTTCCTTTCTTGAAGAGCGGGTTGCTATCTGAAATAATAGCAAACCATAGTTTTAGTGCGGGTTACAGTCTGAAATAACTGCAAGCCATATTTTGAGACATGTTTTGGAAAAGAATATTTACACCTCCTGCTCGAACTTCATCTATGGTCTCGTGCCATTGTTGAATGACATTTCTAAGACCGTAGATGTTATCAATACCAGAAGACATGTCTTGAAAAAACATATTTTTGGTATTTTTCAAATTTTCTGATTTTTATGGATTTTTGAAGGTTTTATATTTTTCTATTTTCTTTTTACTGGTTTTATATTTTTGTATTTGGTTTTTGATAAATATATACAGATAGAGTAGATGATATAGTTTAAGAAGGAAGATGATACGAGTACCGAGATAAGGATATCGAGCAGCACGTCGTAGAAGATAGAATTCGTCATCTCTTAAACTTCCGAGGCTCCAGAATAGACAGAACATGAGCCTTTAAGAAAGAGAGACTTTGGCAGCTTCCCCCCAAACCGAAAATCCATTAGATGAGTAGATTCGAAGCTCTATTTCAAGCTTGCCTTTTCCAGGTGCACAAAGAAGCACACCATTATCATAAATCCCGCTGCTCCTTTTAAGAATGATAGTCGAGATTCTTCGTTCGGGGTTATATCATCAACAAGAAAAGCAACGTATCATCTCACTCTTGAAATTTCTTCTCATATTTCATTACCACTGAAGTCTGAAGCAATCCATTCCAAAAGGTGACACGAGACAACTTCCCCCACGTAGTTGAATTGATGCAGTCAGTCTCTTAGACTAGAGCTCACGAACCCGAATACACATATACCCAAAGACAGAGAAACTTATAACATCGAAGTAGCAGATTAAGTCCGATAGCCAAAGAATAACCCCGATGAATACTTTTCTCTCCCCTGATGATAGTGTATGAAGCTCAAGAACCCGAAGTACCCGAATGCCCAAAGAGAGAATAACCGATAACATTGAAGAAGCAGGCCGAATCACTGATTATCTCTGCGGATGATAACACTGCGGATATCAACTCCGGAATAAGTGATTATATCTCTGAATCACTGATTAAGCACTCAAGTGAAACAGTTGAGCGCCCCCAATGTACACAATTCTCTCTTCCCTGATGATTGCGATAACATCGAAATCATCACACACTTGTGTACCTCTTTTATCTTCAGAAACTTTCTCTTACATCACTTCCGCCACGTAGTTGGAATAATAACACCAAAAGCCTTGATGAGTAAAACCTTGAGTTTCTCTGTGGTCATGACATTTGTCTTCCCGGGATATCTTCAATCACTTATAAGAATTAAGTTTATCAAGTTTACTCGCTTTGTGTTTAGATGTGTATCCCCTTCCCCCTTGCTGGTTTTGACACTTCAGAATCAGCAACATATTATAAGCCCAAATACTTGAAATCTGCTGAGAAGATCGCTTGAAGTCTTTGTGAGAATCAACTTGCTGAAGTAGAATGTGAGCAAGTCTAATTAGGGATTGAATCTGACTTATCACTCTCCCCCAATTAGTGCTCTCCCCTAAACCGACAATCTTATTCAAGATTGCCCGTTTAGGGATCAGAAAGTTAACATCTTCTTCTCACCACATGCATTCCCGTTAACTTGTATATAGCAAATCCCCTTGAATCAAATCCCTCCCAATCAAACAAGAACAGAAAGATGTTCATCAAGGAAATCAGCCTTGCAACTGGAAGCACTTTGTCATTAATCTCATTAGTCCATGAGAAGATGTCAACCACCGGCTCTTAGAAGAAACTCCATGTAAAGATGACCCGATAAGAAGAAGCTCGGTTCTTACATGAGTTAGGAGCCGTATGACCATTTGTTCTCAGATGTCTATCAATCATGCAGTAGTTTCACACTTCTTCTCCCCCTCAAGAATTGCATACGACATTGCCATTCTTGACTAAACAAGTGAAATCTTCCATGTGTAGTCTATTTCCACTTCTCCCCCGCAAAAATTGCATGTGATGTCGCCATCGCCATTTTAATTGAGCTAGTGAAAACTAGAAAAACAATCAACGGTAAGTAGATCACCATTGAGAAAAAACATGAGAAGAAGATCCACTTGATGACTGAGCGCGCATGGAAAAAGCATGAAGCATGTTGATGAGAATGGTCATAAATGAGAAGATTTCTCTTCTTCCGAAGATAATGCGCACTGAAGCGTACACATTTCTATTCTTTGAGGAACGAGGCGTGAACTGTTGGGTTCAAACGTCATAATCTCACTCTTTTCAATCTCTCTTGGCAAACTTGTAATCAGCCCCATTATCATTCAGTAGGCTCTTTGTCGTGACAGCTGATGGAGAAAACCCAATATGATGAATTTGACCTTGAAGTAAACTAACCCGAACTCGTGACTTAAACTTGCATATATGTAACAAAGAGCGGTGCCGAGAATTCATGCCCATTTGAATCTCTAAGTACTCTATACTCTTCGACCAACCAACCAACCATCAAGTAATAGACGTACATCACCTCTTAAAACTCCACAATTCAATGTGACACTGAGCACTACAACGTAACTCCTTAAAGTGATAGTTATTTCCGTGGTGGTGCGAGCCCAATTCCCCCAAGTGGTAAAAGAAAAGGAAAAAGACACCCAAAAATAACTAGAATTCCAAGTCTTCATTTTTGATTAAGCTCGAACAAGGATCTCGAAGAATCTTCATCCAACCATCCCCGATACCTTCAGATACTAAGTACACTCGCCCATGATATTTCACTTCAACCTCAAATAAATAATACTGAATTAACGCCGTTGTCACATCTTCTGGTTAAAAGTTCAAATCTAGCCTCCTTTGACGTTTTAAGTGAACTATGATAATGGTTTCATCCCGACCATGGTAAGAAGCTCATAACCCCGTAAAACCATGTAGTAACCAAACTGCCATGACGAATATCCAAACACACATCAAATTCATGAAGTACACCCTTTTATCCCTTCTTCGAAGTAGAAACCGTAGCACCAGCATCAGATAAGATCCCGAAATACACTTTCCTCTCTCCAGGATGGTTCCATCATCACGGGATTTTACAATTCTATGGTCTAAACAGAGAAATAGTTTCTTTCGCGGGATTTTACAAAACCAAGAATAAACCGCAAGATAGATCCGGAAATGCACATTACTTTCACCAGGATGTTTCCATTGTTACGGGATTTTACAGGTCTATGATTTAAACCGAGAAATAATTTCTTTCGCGGGATTTTACAAAATCAAGACAAAACCATAAACAATGTCAGCTTGAATGTGTTAAGACAACTTTGGTTTTGGTGAATATCTATTTTAGGGGAACATGCATTGGTTCTTCAACGATTCTTCTCCACCATGAACAATTATATACCCAAATGTAGACAGCTTCACAAACCATACTAAGTCAAGTAGTATATACTACTTCCCCCTGGAGGTTGATCGTAACACATCAAAGTACACGTTTCTCCCCCATGATGGTTTCGAACTTTCGGAAGCATCATAACTTGTACGACTATTTGCACGACAAGTTCTTGTCATAAGCAAACATCTTGAAAAAAAATCACGACAGACGCTGACGATTCTTAGAAAGATTTTGCTTAGACTGTGAAGTATCATTGACATTTTGTGGCGTCGAATATCTCATGGGAATTGCAGAAATTGAACCTCCATTGATTCATCGGCTAATAGTAATGACCACATATGAAGATAACGTCACTTCAATAAAGCCGTACACAAACCCCGTAGTCATTTTCCACTTTTTCGCTCAAGCCGTGAATTTGTATCCTCCCGTGAAAATTTAATCATACCAAAATACCATCTCTTTATATTACAAAGTTGTTTCCAATCTTTTTGAAAAAAAATCGGATGAACTTTACTTTGTAATACCACATAACATTCATGTGTTTTAACTTATACTCAATAATATCCAGCCTAACAAACGTTAGACCCAGTCCACCTTTTGAATCAATAAAAAAGCCTACGTCCATGTAATAGCTTAGTCCAAGTCAGCCCATTACAAACTTAAGCAATCTCAAAGTCCATCCACTGATCCAACAACCCACCCATATAACCGGTTATATAAGACTTACTACCCTAATATGTAGGTCATAATATTAACCCTAAACATCTATCACCTCAAACACTTCGCCTACCATCTTATAACTTCTCCAACCGGATCTAAAAAAATATCACTGATTCTCATCTCCATCTTATCAATCACAAACGAATCTCATGATACACATACACTTGTTATCAATAGAAACCAAATCTCACACAAACTGGAAGACATCCATCTGTAACACACAACCGAAACAAACACCCCTCTTTTAGATGATATAGCACGTATCAGGGTCCCACAAAGAACACAAGAAGTTTGAGCTTCAAGATCCTCTCCGGGTCTCGGGTAGGTTGAGTTTGTTTGAGTCTTTTAACGAATCAAATATAGTATATAACAGATTTGTTATATAACTATGTTTATTTTTCGGATAAAATTGAAGCTTGGCTTTACACATATAGATCTGTGAGGATGAGGGTTCAACAAAAATAATCTATTGAAAGATTGAAATTGAACCCGTTTATGAGATCTCTTGAATTTAATTTCATTTTTGTTAGAAGTTTGGGGTTGGGGTGAAGTAGTTTAGTTTGAGATTGAATGGAGATGGGTTAGGATAGATTTGGGATTGATGTTGAAGTTTGTTATTGATTTGGATCTGTGGATGCTTCTTTTCCATTTCTCGTATTCAGTTTTAACCTGGACCATTGATGTACATAACTGAGGTCGAGTTTGTTTTGGTAATTGGTATTTGGTATTGGTCGAGTCTTCTTTTGACATTTTACGCTTAACATTTTGCATTTTCCTTGTGCGAAGAATTGGTCTTACGCGTAGCTCATCATCTTTTTCTTTATGCGTAACCTTGTTTTAGCTCGAAACCTTATGCGTAAAACTGGTCATTTAGCTTATGCGTAAACATCTCATTTAGCTTATGCGTAAAGTTCTTAGGCGTAAACTAGGTTCTTACGCGTAAGCATAGGCGTAAACCTTATGCGTAAGGCTTATGCGTAAGGCTTACGCTTAACATTTCTTACGCATAACTTCATAGTTATGCGTAAATATCACTGAAGATGCTCCTTATGCGTAAAAATAGGGTTTTGACTCTCGTTGACTTTTTCCGATGAGTTTTCCGACCATGTTTTCCGACCATCTTCATAGCAAACCCAGAAAAATGCATAAGAAAAGCTTCTTTTTGACCCATTATGACCTCGAATATGACCAGAAAGATTGAAACCCAGAAAAAGTGACATAAAAAATCTTCCTTTATGCCCTGTTATGACCACTATAACTGACCAGTTTGACCAAGTTTTCACGGATATGTACCAAACAGTCAACAATGTAACAGGTTACCCAAAACTGAAACTGATGATAAAAAGACCACAAGAAGCGGTTAGGTAAAAATAGGAAATAAAGTATTTAGACTGTTTTGACCAAATAGATACAAAAGGATGAATAGGAAACTGTTTCCACGAAAGATAATGAAAGAAAAAAAAACTTTCAGATCCGAAAAACACGGGTAAAACAGCTTCAAACCATGATACAAAACCACACAAATCAACACAACACCATAACCTTGGCTCTGATACCATTTGTAGGATCTTACATATATTGTGTTATGATGATTCGGGTGGCCTTGGATGGTGATGATACAAGAAAGCCATGGTTTTAGAGAGATGAAGAGAGGAGAGGGTGTTTCTAGAGAGATAAACAAAAAGAGAAGGTTAGATTAAGAATGAAGCACCACCCCTTCCAAGGATGGAAGGGGTATTTATAGTTACAGCAAATACGTCCTTCTGTCGGACTGTGGATCAGGCATACAGTGGGTAAAGACCCGTCCTTCCTCCACGGTGTTACTCTAAACTAAACTACACTAATAAACACGTAAATAACGATATGTCTACGAGCTAACTTATGCTAGATAATAGTTGGGGTGACCGACTCTTCACTATGGATTTTCTGAATCCTAACAGAATATATTGATCATGTATTAGCCATTTACTTACTAAGCGTACATGCTTACATGTTATAGTTGTCAATGTTATTTTAGGTTCATGTGCTTGAAGTGCCTTAGCTTGGATTCGGATCATTTTTTTGCTATGCGGATGATTGTATGTGGAGGAAGTTTGGCAATATATGATATTAGGAGCTAGGTAGACACCGAGCTCAAGTAATAAGTTTATACCCCCGAGAGTCTTTTATAATCTCATAAATGTATTGTAAATTGACGAGTATAGGTGATAGTCATTATAGTATTTTGGAATGTTTGGGTTAAAGTATATTTTTACCCATTTTAAAGTTATGAGGGTCAAATGATCATTTGTGTCAAAATGGACAGTTTGGTATTGTGCAGTTTTGCGGTCAAATGTGCAGGTCAGTAGACTGGACGGCGTCGCAGTTTTGTGGTGACGGCGTCTGAACCAGTTGAGACGGCGTCGGGTTTAAAATCCCCTGAGCCATCGCGTGTTAAATTTGAATGTGTTTTAGGTCATGGTTAAAGGGTGATGGCATTGCACTTTATAAGGCGACGACGTCAGCCCGATATACAGTTTCAAATGGTTGTTTGTTAAAGTTAAACGTTATTGTTTAAAGAAGTTATCGTGTACATGCTATGTAAGAATTATCAAAGGTTAAATGTCATGGTTTTGTCAAGAGTTTAATAAGAAAATGTAGTAGTCAAATGTTCCGAGTCAAAGTTTTGAAAATCGAGTAAATTCTGGTCAAACCGAAAATCGGGGCATAACACATCTAGTGGAAACTGATATGGGTTGGCCCTCTTTGCAATTCTTTCTTACTTGCATCTTCTTTTCAAATTGGTTGTTTCAAAAGTACCAGCCGCAATGACATCTTCAATATCTTGTACAATAGTTTTCCTTGTATTACTTTGTTGAGTAGGAATGGCATCATAGTCTTGAATTGGGTCTTCTGTCACTGATGTTCCATTTGTACATGCAAAGTAAATACACACTGATGATTGTGAGTATGTATTGACATTCCTGCTCAACAAAGTAAATACGCAGAAACAATCAAGTAAAAATCATACCTCATTGACACCACTTGGCCCGGGATCACTTGCAGCCACACCACTTGCCCCTTCACCACTTCCAGCATCACCATTTGGGTTTGCACCACATGCACCTTTGATTAGCTTTGTCAACCCGATCACTGTCATACCAATGAAATCAATTTTTGGTATTTTAACTACATCACCTTCTTTATACATGAGAGGTGATGAGATAAATGTACCATCATGATGGAAATTAACTGTTAACCGCATTTTATGAAGTGAAAATTGAGGGTTTAGACCATATGTCGGAAATTATGGTTAGGGTTAGAGTGAATTGGGGAAATTTTTGAGTGGGCAAGTGTGGGGTACGTGTGTGGTTAGGGTTAGGGGGAGTGAGTTATAAGAATAAGTTATTAGCTATTAAAAATAAATGTCACGTAGGACTTTTAGCCGGTTTTATAACTTATTACCCGGTAGCCAGTAAACTTGTGTGTAGATTGTTGGTCCAAAGAATTGAGTAAATCTTGATATCTTAAAGAACAAATTCATTAATAATGAAGAACAATTGTTACAAGATTTCTCAATACCAACTAGACTACATGATAACATCCTCAACTTTTTACGGGGATAATTTCGGTATATTATCTCCATTGAATGACAAATTGTAAGTTATTGGATTTCACATACACATCAAACCATATTGCAAAGTAGGCGTACAAGTGGTTTTTAGAGAGAGAAAGTTAGAAGTTTGGGAACTTTAGTGAGAGAAAGAAAAATCTTATTATGAGCTCCAACTCTTTACCTTGGAGGGTAGAGAGTATTTATAGTCTTACAATAAAACGCCACACAACGGGCTGTGGATCAGGCATACAGTGGGTAAAGACCCGTCCGTCCTCCACGGTGTTACTTAACTAAATACTACTTAGCTTAAAATAACTATGACTACGAGCTTTCTAACGATTACATATACTTGAGGTGACCGACTCTTTAATACCTGGAATTTCTAATTCCTAACAATCTCCCCCTAAGGGAGGTCACCTCAATCATGTACTAAACTTACATTGAATACAAACAGATATTACATTAAAAATTGTTCTTGCATTCTTGATGTAGTACTTTGCTCCGAAGCTCGTAGTCATTGATTCTTCTCATTGCATGTTTGGTTAATCCAAGTGGAGGTCTTTTACTGATCCACGTGATAATAATTTTGAGCCATCTTTTGAGATCATCAGCAATAATACACCTCTAACTCTTCCATTGTGGTGTTGTGACTTATGGACCGACATGCTCACATTCTTGATCATGATATCTTCTCATCAGAGTAGCGGAAGCTTTTGTTGATTCATGATATTGGCAGCAGCGAAGCAAAAGCATGGAGTGAAAATATCAGAGTCATTGATGTATTTATCATGATTTCTTTAGAAATGAATGTATCGTGTGAGCATGCGGCTATGGATTAACTGCTTCATTCTGATCAGCTGTAAACGTCGGGCGTACCTGCATACAACAGTTAGCAATAAAGCGCACGAAAGTTTCTTTGATCACATTCGTTGAATTGAGGTACACGGCCCATGGTTCCCCGTTGTTCAGTACAAGTACTTCCTGTGATCAGGTATAATTCCGAAGAATTTCCTTGACAGGGTTTCGCAGCTGCTCTAGCTGTTCTCAAACCGGAGCGTCTCAAAGAAGACAACACGGAGTGAGTGAACCAGCGAATAGAGATTCACTGATTGACAAAAGAGATTTGAAAAACAATCGTGTATCGCCCAATAGAAATTGTTTTTGCAATACAACGAAGGTTTTAATGAAAATCAATTATCAATCATAAAACACCCTTTGATTTGAAAAATTCGCACACGGTCGAAGTGCTAAAGAAAAGAGTTTTTAAGCATGACGACTGGTTTTTCAAAGGTATCCGTCAATCCATAACCTGAACCAGGATTGATTCAAGACATTGAATCGCCTCATTATTTCTGTTAAGTTGTCACATGGTTGATCTATATAATAGATCTCACATGCCACCTACCAGGAGCTTGTTTGATGTTGGCTCCAGAAGGCTTTCTATCTTCATTGTGAGTATGATTACACATCACTCAGATGTTCTGGCAGTACCACAAGGATAATGCGTAGGACTCAAGATATAATCTCTCTTTCCACATTGTGTGAAACAGAGAGTCTTCATTGAAAGTGTCCTAATGAGATTTATTGATGATCTCGTGGCTCTAGACTCAATTTGTGCATATTTGGATCCTATATCGGAGACTAGGGAGAGGGTCTCCTCCTTCAATATCAACAATCTCTAAGAGAAAGTCGATAGATAATGTTGGTTCCCCGTGAGAATGAAACAAGTCCTTTTAAGAGGAACTTGAGTGGTTTGGAAAGTTGAAGTGCAGTGCGTCACTGGGTCCATGACGTCTTGTCTTCAATACCGATGTTACCATCAGTAGCATATGAATTGAACCCGGTTTCTGCCCTAAGATTGAATATATGGAGGGCTATTTGTTTTCACCCTTTAATCATTCAATTCTTTTTCATTCTTCAACCCCTTCAGTGCTTACCGAGACTTCATAGCAAGAACCTTGTTGGGTTTATTCCAGTACTAGCTCAGTCTCAGTCCTCACTCTTCCCATATCTCATTTTCTTCCTTTTATCATCATACCTAAGAACTCTACACTAACTAGTGGATA
This sequence comes from Chrysanthemum seticuspe, assembly GCA_019973895.1. Taxonomy (NCBI): domain Eukaryota; kingdom Viridiplantae; phylum Streptophyta; class Magnoliopsida; order Asterales; family Asteraceae; genus Chrysanthemum; species Chrysanthemum seticuspe. The sequence goes on from BPTQ01000009.1 coordinate 258,473,656, forward strand.
GTCCCTGGGTAGATCCCTCCGGTTCTGGCGGATCATGGGAACAAATACCTAACCTTATCATCCTTATATCACCATACATAAGTAAAGTTGGTCGGTCTATTTGGTATTGTTCATCTGCCATAGAAACCAATTGAAAACCATTTGAAAATCAATCCAGGTGCTTGTGATATATCATCAAAGCATTTTGCACCTGAATTGTTTTTGATATTTTTAGAATAAGAACTCCCCCTCAATATGTGCATCAAGTGTTTGAAATCGTTTTGCACACGGAGGCAAGAGAAAGAATTAACTTTTTTGATTACCATTTTCTAAAAGATATCAACATCACTTCCCTAATCAAATCAAGTAGATAAAGCATTTTGGGGAAGGATGAAGTTTTCACAGTTTTGCTCCCCCTCAATATGTGCCTCAAGGTTTGAAAAGAGTTTTGCACATACTAGAGGGAACCTGCACATTGAGATAAATGATCACATTTCAAATCATTATGGTTTAAGATAAATGTTCCCCCTCAACAAGTGCATGGAAAATTTGAAAATTTGAAATCGTTTGGCACATGTGGGAAGGAGAGCTTGTACATCCTTATAAAACCATTTACCGAATTATCAGTTTAAATTCAATTTAAATCACAAATTCTCCCCCGATCACAATTATCAAATCATTTGAGATTTGTGATCTCTGTAGATTTAAAATGATTTTGAAAGCTTTTTAAGGAGAATTGTGACTTGATTATGAAAAACGTTTTAGCTTACAAGAATCGGATATAAAGACTTTAAACTCCATTGATAAAACATGCATGAATATCTTTTGAAAACAATTGAATGCCAAATAACTTTTTAATTTAATTGAAATCATTCTCCCCCTCAATCAATGACATAGGTTGTTGATTGAGAGATAGATATTTTGACAAATAAGTCCAGATGATTATCAAAAATAGAGACCGAGTTATTTTTCAAAGCAGTTAGTTTTCAGCAGATAAAAGTTTATAGAATCAGAGCATGAGATCTGAAAAATAAGATAAAGCATGGCTCTGTTCTTTCTTTGAAAAACGGGTTACTGCCTGAAATGACAATAAACCATTGTTTCTCTTTCTCCCTAAAATATTTTTTTGATTTTTTGAATTTTTTTTTTTTTTTATATACGTAAGAATTCGACCAACATCTAAAGTCCCGTGTCATTCTTTGAATGACAGCACAAAGACCGTAGATATTATCGAACCGAGAAAAACATGACAAATTGACAATATTTTTTGAAGAATTTTCGAATTTTTCAGATTTTATAGATTTTGAAAGTTTTATAATTTTCTATTTGATTTTTTTTTTGGAGTTTTATAATTTTTTTTTTTTTTTTTTTTTTACGAATAAGTATTTACAAGAGATAGATGAAGATAGACCTTTACTCCTCGTCTTCCTCCTGAAGACGTTTGAGTGTTTCTGGTTGAAGGCTTTTCAAGCCAAGACGTGGAAGAATAAATTCAAAACATTCTCTTGGAAGAGCTTTGGTGAAGATGTCTGCTAACTGATATTCAGTCCTCACAAAATAGAGTTCCACCACACCTTTTTCCACTTGTTCCCTGATGAAATGATGTCGAATGTCGATGTGCTTTGCTCTTAAGTGTTGTACGTTGTTGCATGAGAGAGCAATAGCACTTTTATTATCACAGTACAGAGGGATTTTGTTAAATTCAACGCCATAGTCAGATAATTGGGATCTCATCCATAGGATTTGAGCACAACAAGATGACATGGCTATGTATTCAGCCTCTGTAGAGGATATAGAAGTACTCATTTGTTTCTTTGAAGACCAGCTCACGAGCTTATCACCCAAAAACTGAGCACCTCCTGACGTGCTTCGACGTGTATCTTGACATCTTGCATGATCAGCATCTGCATAGGCTGTTAGTGACATACCGGTGTCCTTCGGGTACCAAAGTCCCATATTGATGGTTCCTTGGAGATACCGAAAGACCCGTTTAACAGCTTCAAGGTGCTTTTTGGTAGGCTTAGCCTGGTATCTAGCACACATGCATAAAGCGAACAGAATATCAGGTCTACTGGCTGTGAGGTACATCAGGGATCCAATCATACTGCGATATTTCGTTTGATCTACCATGATCCCTGAGTGGTCCTCATTCAGTTTAGTACGCTCTATCATGGGAGTGTCAACAGGGTCACAAGAATCAAATCCAAATTTCTTTAAAATCTCATTTGCATATTTAGATTGATTTATGAAGATGCCTCCGGGACTTTGTGAAATTTGTAATCCCAAGAAAAATGACATTTGTCCCATCATTGACATTTGAAATTTTGAACTCATTTCGTTTGAAAGATGGTCACACTCATTGGGGTCAGTCGAGGCAAAAATGATATCATCAACATAAATTTGAACATGAATTAAATGTTTGCCTGACTTCCTGGTGAACAATGTTGGATCAACTACTCCTTTGCTGAATCCGGTAGATAGAAGAAACTTTGATAGCGTATCATACCATGCCCTTGGAGCTTGCTTTAAACCGTAAAGAGCCTTCTTCAAACGATAAACGTGGGTAGGGTGCTCTGGATTCACAAAGCCTTCAGGTTGGCTGACATAGACGACTTCTTTCCGTTCAGGAATGCCGTCTTCACGTCCATTTGATAGACTACCATGTTCTTACTAGCAGCATTAGCCAAAAAGATTCTGATTGCCTCGATTCGAGCAACAGGAGCAAAAGATTTTTCAAAGTCTATACCCTCCTCTTGACGGTATCCTTTAGCAACTAATCGAGCCTTGTTCTTCAACACATCACCATGCTCATCAAGTTTCACTTTGAAGATCCATTTTAGAGCAATAATCATAGCACAATCTGGAGCAGGTACTAATTCCCAAACATCAAGTCGATCAAACTCATGAATTTCTTCTTGCATGGCATTGAACCAGCTATCTTCATTCATGGCGGTTTTTACATCTTTTGGTTTGATCTTAGAGAGTACGGAGTTGAAGAAGCACCATAAGGCATCGGTTGCAAGTTGTTTCCGTGTTGATATTGGACGAGAGGGATTTCCAATGATGTTGTCTAATGGATGATCATGAGTCCATTTTCTGAGGTGTTCATGTGGCAGTTGTTGGGATACTGACGTAGCAGAGTCAATGTCTTCTGAAGAAGATGGTTCTGATGAAGATTCAGGAGAAAATATGTTTTCAAATGGAGCATCTTCAGGAGTAGCAAAGGGATTGTCTTCATCATTGATGCTAGAAACAGTTCCATGATGTACATTCGAAGATTGATGATTTGTCGATGAGATGGAGTGATCAGCAGCAGGCGCTTCTTGGCTTAATGATATTGAGACTGAAGGATTGACTTCATTCACAGGAATATGAGCAGCCTCTGTTGTAGGAATCGTCAGTTCATTAGCACTTGGCTCATACTATTCATCAAACATAGGATCAAACAGTTTCTTTAAATCATCTTCAGATGGAGGTACATATGGAGTTTCTTGAGAAGAGTTTGGAACAAGGGATGAACCAATGGGACTGTTTTGAAGTGCGGGTCCTGAACTGGATTGTCCAGGAGCCATTTGACTGGTCAGCTCATCAAACGTAACGTGAATTGTTACCATGATATTTCGGGTTCTCTTGTTGTAGATTCGGTATCCTTTTCTGTTTGGTGCATATCCTACAAACACTCCAATGTCTGCTTTAGCTTTAAGTTTTCCTAAATCTTGGCCCTCATTAGTTGGATAACACAATGCACCAAACACACGAAGAAATGAAAGATTAGGTTTTCTATTGTGGACAAGTTCATATGGAGTTTTTCCATGAGCAGTGTGAATTAGGGATCAATTTTGGGTGTAGCATGCAGTGGCGATAGCTTCACCCCAGAGAAACAATGGAACTTTTGAGTAAATTAGCATTGTCCTTGCGGCTTCCACAAGAGTTCAATTTCGTCTTTCAACTACACCGTTCTGTTGAGGAGTTCGAGGAAAACTTCTTTGATGACTGATTCCAATACTTTCATAAAACTCACTAAGTTGTTTGTTAACAAACTCAGTTCCATTGTCTGTTCGGATGATTCTGACCGTTTTGTTAAGACGAACCTGCAGCTGTTTGATGAGTTTGATGATGATGTCTGGAGTTACATCCTTTGTCTTTAGGAATTTTACCCAGGTGAATCTAGAGAAATCTACAACCACAACTAACACATATTTCTTCCCAAAGATATTCTGCACTCTCATGGGTCCACATAAGTCCATGTGAATTGTATGAAGAACTTTTGTGACAGAGTTAGTAGGTTTGGGTTTATAGGCATACTTCTTGCTTTTTCCCAGTTGACATGCTGAACAAAGATGATCCTTTTCATACTTAAGTCTAGGTAAACCTACAACTAAGTCCTTTCTGGAGAGATCATTGATGGTGCCGAAGTTCAAGTGATTGAGACGATGATGCCATAACCATGACTTTGTTTTAGAAGCCTTTGACAGCAAGCAAATTGGAGAAGACTTCATCATATCTTCGATAGAGATGGTGTATAGATTTGAACCACGTGAGCCTCTTAAAAGTTCCTTACCATCAAGTTCTCTAACGAAACAAGTATGTTTTCTGAAGGCTACTTCTAGATCAGAATCGCAGAATTGACCAACAGAGAACAGGTTATGACCAAGACCTTCTACATAATATACCCTGGAGATAACACTTTTACCAACAACATAATCTCCATAACCCATAATTGCACCGAAATGATCATTCCCGAATCTAACTGTCCCGATGAATTTGCTCACGAAGTTCATGAGCCGCGACTGGTCGCCAGTCATATGCTTGGAACAGCCTGAGTCTAGGTACCACAGAACGATTTGAACGATCTGCAGTTGAACACAGACAAGAGTGGATAACTGGATAATTGGGATCCCCATGCAAGAATGGGTTCCATTTGGTTAGAAATAGAGATTGGAACACCCACATCAGAAATAGAAACGTCCATATCAGAAATTGAAGCAATGGATTCATTATAAATAGATGCAGTACTAGTGTCCGTATTTGCCTTATTCAAAGTATGTCCTCTTCTTAAGGGAATAGTTCTACCAGTAGGCATCCATTTTCTAGTGAGGATTGTCTGATTAACCTTACGGCCAACAGGTATCCATTGATAACCTATCTTGCTAAAAGTTCTTCCTGTGGGCTTCCACTGTTTTCTAATTTTCTTACGCTTTTGCCTTTTTGCCTTCTTAGTATGATATTTTGCATTAACATTGTTAACTGGGGTTTTAACAGCATTAGACAAAACATTCACACCACATTCATGATTAGAAACAGAATTCAAGCAGACATTATTACAAGGTTTGCAAAAAGTATCCGAATTCGAATTAATTACAGTACGCCTATGGCTAATACTAGAATCAATACGATTCATTTTATTCGGCTCAAACTTAAAGTTCCTAGGTTGGTCTTCTACTCTTTTTCAATGCGCATTCTTAGCTTGCGAGGTCCTATCATTCCTTGTATTGTCTTGAGACTTTGACCTTCTTGCTTTAATGTCACTGATGACTCCTGTAGAGGGAATGGGAACATTAGTTGGTTTAGCTACTTTTTGCTTCTCCTGTTTAGATGTGCTGGGATCTGAACTACATGCAGGCACACTAAGATTCACTTTCTTAACACTAGAAGTGTTGGGATTTGTACTTCTAGAAGGCACACATGAGTTCGCTATCTTAGCATTAACAGATCTGTAATCTGAACTACTTGAAGGCACACTAAGGTTCATATTCAAAACATCGGGCATCGAATGAATATCATACTTGGCACTAGGCATAGAACATGGAATCAAAGGATTAACTCTCTCACCTAAGGACTTTGGGCATATTGTGATTAAACATTCTAGAATTTCTTGAGATCGTTTGGCATATGAGCATGCATGCCCAATTGCATTGTCAAGTGGTTTTTCTAATTTATCCTCTTCAACAATCTCACGTAGACATTCTAGACAATCCTTAAGGCATGAGAAATATGTTTGAATAGCAAGTTTGTTATTCCTGAGATGAGGGGGAACATATTTCACAGACACAACATATTTGTTACTGGAGTGAGCCTTTGATACACCATTCTCCCCATTGGTCATTGGCATTTTCCCTTTTACCTGACTCTTCAGATTCTCAATCTCCTTTTGCAATGAAGCTATCTGTTCGTTGTTTTTGTTGCGAGTAACCTTTATTGATTCAAATAACTCATTGAAATGACGTTTAACCTTTTCATTTTCTTCTATAAAACTTTCGTTTTCCTTTTGTAAAGTATTTACTAAGTTTTGAAGATGAAACGTTTGAGAATTCTGAGAATCTAAAGAAGGAGGAATTTGGGAACCAGTTACATTGTTTATTTCACCCTTTAATTGAGCGATTTGGGCTTTCAACTTTCTGATCGTGTTATACTGAGCTTGAATCTGTTCATCACGTTTGTTTATTTGAAAGACTGCATCAAACTCTGGAGCATCTGAGGATGTCTTGTTGTTTGAGGTTTTAACATTTTCTTTAAGATGTTGATATTTTAGTTGTAGATCAAAATGATCAACTTCTAATTTAGAAAGATGTTTCACCAAATTATCATGATCATCCAGATCAATTTTCTCAATAAGTTTAGAATTAGTCTTTTCAAGCTCAATTACATGATCATGAGAGACTTTCAAAGCAACAGACAATTCATGAAATTGAGAAGCGGTAATAGAACAATTAGTAGCAGTGAAAAACACATCTTGAGAGATACATTCAGAAATCAGATTCTCATTTAAGGTGTGCAAGTTCTTCCTCTCAATCTCATTATATTTTAATGCTCGCTCATAGTTACTAACCTCAACTATCATTGCATCAAATTCCTTTTCCATTTCTTTAATGTCTGAATTCATTCCTTTTTTAAGACTCTCAAATTGATCTTTTAATTGTTTAAAGAAAGGCATGACTTCAGTTAAATAACATTCTTTAGTTTGCTCAAAACCCCTTTCTCCTTCAGTTATACCAGTGGGTGTAATCCTTTTCTTACAAGTTTTCTCAAAATCAACAAATAGTTGAAAGATAACATATTGACTGATTAAGGTCTTGCTTTTAGTGGCAATAGTTCTAGGGACTAGATGCATTGGTGTATTGGGAGGATACACAGTCTCTTTAGGCATTTTCCTAAGGGGAGGGTTTGTTTCAACAATAGTTTCCGCTTTCTGTTTATCCAAGTCCATTTTCCAGAACACTTGTTCTGGTGTCAACAACGTTTGAGGCTTAAACTTGTTAAAGGCAATCCAATTTTCCTTAGAATAGTTGGGTGCATTATAGCTGATTTTTTTCTCTATGCAAGAAGGGCTCTTAAGTTTTTCATCCAATTTCCTTTTAGTGACATCTTCTAATTGCTTATCTTCTTCAGTGCTCTCAGTGCAACTAGGTTTTTGTCTAGGTTTAAGGATTTCATTCCCATCATAGATTACCTTTTGTGCTTCTTTAGCTTTCTTAACATACTCAGGATTGGATTCCTTAATAATGGGGATACTATGCTTGTCGCTTAAGACTCTATGCTTAGTGATCATGTGAGTAGTCTGAATGGTGTTTCCTTGTACGTACAACTTGTTTTCAAGCTTGTTTTTCAAAGTTTTCAGATTAGAAAAATCTTTCAAAAGTTTTGATTCCTTAGCATTAAATTCTTGCTTAAGCATTTTCACATTTTCCTGAAGTTCTTGTTTTTGCTTAGCAGTTTTTGAAAGCTTTTCTTGTAAGGAATTTAACTCTTGTTTTAATACTTCTTCTTTAAACTTACTTTTTCTAATGATTGTACGCATTTGGTCATCCATTTGCTGCTCACGGGTGGTCAACTCAAATTTAGCACGTTGTTCATAAATCGCAACACGTTCTTTATAAGCATTCAGTTCAGATGCAATAGAATCATCAGGAGCACATGCAGTGAATTCATCAAAAACATAGTCATTATTGACTGCAGAAGATGCATTACTTGGTACAGTCTCACTTTCACTTTGCCTCACATGTTGATCATATGAGACAGTATTGTTATTATCTACATCATCAACATCTGATTCAAAAGTCTCACGAGATTGTACTTCATTATGCATCTTTTGCTCATCAACAATATCATATAATTTTAATACCTCTGAGATTATCTTGTCTTTGGATGGACCAGTTTGTTGTGGGGGAGAGACCTTTGGAGACACCATAGGTGAGATGCTAGCCATGAAGATTGTTTGAGCAGTAGGTTCATCATCTACATCAGAGTCGAATGCATCACAATCAGCTACTTGAAAGGCATTCTGATGATTATGACCTATCTCCTGAATCGGCTGTTCATCAATGTCAGCATCATAGGTCTTGGCATTCCCTTCAGCAAGAAACAGTAACTCCTCTTCATCCAAACCTGCTCCATTATCCTGAGCTTGTACTAGCAGCATCTTATCCCTGAAGTACTCAACATTCTGTGGACGTTTTGGAGATGTGCAGTTCCTTGCAATGTGTCCCTCACCACCACAGTTATAGCATTTGATCGGCTTAGCTTGACCTTGATTTCCAATCCTTCCTCTGTTCTGATTACCACCATAACCTCCACCTGCTCCACCCTTTCTTTGATCAAACTGCCTTTCTTGAACTGGTTGCCCCATAATTTTCCCATCCCTGATCAAAGCATGATTGTGAAGATTGGAGGCGGTTCTGATCTCATTGTTGGTGTGAAGTCTGTTCGTGTGAGGTGAAAGTGTCATGTTCTCTTTAACCATGAGGGCCAGTTGATTGATGAAATGTTCCATGACAGCATTAGCATCTGGTTGCTTGAACCTTGGATCAAGAATGAGTTTGTGATTACCATCTCCCCGTGGGTACAACTTGAGAAGCTTTGGTGGTAATCCCAACATTTGTGTAAAAGGCAGTTGAGTCATTTGTTGAGCTTGTTTCTCCCTGAGCCTTAAACTGATCAAGAATCCTTTTTTTAAACATGGCATGTCTCTCATTTTGAAGAAGGAAGGCATAGTGTTGCTCATAGTTTGTATTCTTCAAACCTTTGGTGAGCTTCACAGAAGTAACGAACTTGTGCCATTCTGGATTCATATTGTTCACAAACTTTTAGTTCAGCTGAATTTTCGGCATTGTCATCTTAATATTCCTCATGTCATTCACAAGCTTGTGAAACCTCACATAGTACTCATAGACACTCTCATCTGGTTTCATCTTGAAGTGCTCAAACTTATCATACAATTGTGATTCTCTGTCTTCAACAGTTAATTCAGAACCTGAGAGAAGCATCTTGACATTATCCCACACAGCCTTTGCTTCAGTATAGTGATTGATAAGCTTGTAGATATCCTTTGGAAGACCTTGAAGAATAATATTTGAAGCCCTGATATCAGCATCGAATCTCTTTTTCTCCTTATCATTGAGCTCATCATACATCTTAGGTCTATCCATTCCATAGATCATTGTTCCATCTTCAGCTGTATCAATTATGTCTCTAGTAGTCTCAACTAGATAAGGTCCTTCATCAATAGATTTGAGAATGTTGACCCCATTTTCCTTTCCAAGACAGTACAATCTGATACGTTGAGCCCAAGAGTCGTAGTCTATTCTGTCAAGCATGGGTGGACGAGTATCCGAACCAGCTGCTTGAACATCCTCGGCAACAGTGGAAATGATTGTAGGAACGTTGGAAGACATGTTAACAGATTAAACGGGATTTTAAAACTCTATGATTAAACCGGGAAATAGATTCTTTCATGGGATTTTACTGAATCAAGAGAAAACCGTATTAAAAAAATATCACCCAAGTCGCTAGGAAAACTGTGAACCAAGTCGCTAAGTGCTAATTCGCTATAGTTCCAAGTCGCTATATAACAAATCGCTACAATCCAAGTCGTTAGCAAAATTTTTACAGCAATTCGCTAAGCACCAAGTCGCTAAATTGTCAAGTCGCTAAATAGCAACTCGCTAGGTACCAACTCGCTAACACCAAGTCGCTAACAATATAAAGTATAAGTCGCTAGCTTAAACCAAGTCGCTACTCATAGTGGGGAATCTACTAACTGTACTTTTTGTCGGCTTGTCTCAATAGACAAGTCGCTAGCTCAACTCGCTAAGGCGTTAAACAACAACTCGCTACCAAATAACAAAGCAAATCGCTACCAAGATAATCTCTCCGAGGCTCAAGTCGCTAGCAAGAAAAATCACAAAAACACCACTTTTCAATCCAAAAATAACCCAACCACAATGATTCAAACCTTCAAAATCAAAACCTAAACACTTGAGATGACTCTAAACACAAAAGTACTATCAAAATCCAAACTTTAACACTAGAAATCACCCAAATGATGCAAAAACCACTAAACTTTTTCAAACTCAAAAACCACCTAAAAACCACTAGAAATCCAAAGATATGTAAGAGATGATCAAACCATGGCTCTTGATACCAATTTTAAGTTATTGGATTTCACATACACATCAAACCATATTGCAAAGTAGGCGTACAAGTGGTTTTTAGAGAGAGAAAGTTAGAGGTTTGGGAACTTTAGTGAGAGAAAGAAAAATCTTATTATGAGCTCCAACTCTCTACCTTGGAGGGTAGAGAGTATTTATAGTCTTACAATAAAACGCCACACAACGGGCTGTGGATCAGGCATACAGTGGGTAAAGACCCGTCTGTCCTCCACGGTGTTACTTAACTAAATACTACTTAACTTAAAATAACTATGACTACGAGCTTTCTAACGATTACATATACTTGAGGTGACCGACTCTTTAATACCTGGAATTTCTAATTCCTAACACAAATAAACTTCATTGATCCAAGTTATGCTTGTGTTTCAATGAGAGGATGATCCTATCAACTAATACTATGTATTGTGTTTGTTTAGGAATGCATACCTATCTATTACGATTACAGACATATATATATAGGAACTAATAATACAAAGACATGTGATGATGGTGACATGTGGTCCATCTTCATCTTCCTCTTTTGGAAAAGCACCAACCATCCTTTTGAATGTGTCATCACAATATTCCCACTCTTATGGTAAAGTCTTATACTTGTTTGACTTCTTCTCTTGGAAGTTCCCACCCATATTTTTCAGTCTGTATGTTGAGATAGTGTCTTCAGGATCACTGAGACATTTGTCAAATCTCAGTGTCACTGGTGTTGTTTGTAGCTCATATATTTTACTTACTGACACCGTATCAGTAAGTAAAGAGCACTAAACAACACTCAATGATTTCTTTATCAGTGAGTCACTCACTATTTATTTAGTGAGTTAGGCTATTTTATTTTCAAATCTTGTTCAGGGTGATTGGGTCAATTTATTGGACCCAACAGTCTCCCCCTATTTGAATATACAAATAGCCTAAAGTGATTGGTAAAAGGTGTAAGACTGAGGGTTCAGGTTGTTCAGTGACTGGGGTTCAGTAACTCAGTGACTAGGTTCAGTGGCCCATTTCAGTGGATTCAGTGGCTAGTTCAGTGAGTGGGGGTTCAGTGAGTGAGGTATCAATAGTCTGGTTCATTGGTCAGTGACCAGGTTCAGATATTCAGTGACCTCGTTCACTTTGACAGGTTTGAGGGGTTCAATGACCTGGTTCAATTTGATTCATCAGTGGCCACCCTCTTTTTAAATGTTTTGATTCCGATGATACAATATTAACTCATAAAGCTAATTAAGGACCTGGTTCAATTTGATACATCAGTGTCCACACTATGATCATTACATCCTTATTTTTCTCCCTGATGAGAGCTATTCAACATTTGTGAACTCATCCCTTTTCATATCAGTCTTAGTGTCTCACTGATATACAGAATGAGACTTCGAGTAATCTTACTACATGATGCATTTCAGCTTCAGGCCCACTCTGTTCCGACACTTGTGATAACCTCAGCCCGAAAGTCCCATTAGTACTCCCTGATGTTGCAACAAAACACACCCCGGAAGCCTCATTAACCCACTTCGATTTTCAGGGACTCTGGCTTTGGTTGATATGGTTATCAGGACTTCGGGTTCTCAATTTTTTAGTGACTTGGGTTTAGTTACCAAGAGCTTACTGGCTCGGGTTTCATGGGACTTGAGTGAATTAGAGACTCAAGTATCCATCAGGTTTAGGTTCGGGTTTGGTTTTCAGGTTATTGAGTTTCTTTTACCATCAGGATCACCAAGTTTCTTTTATCACGCTCTGATATTGTAACATATTGGATTTCACAAATACATCAAACCATGATCACAAGTAGGCGTTAACTATTAGGTTTTAGAGAGAGAAAGAGTTAGAGGTTTGGGAACTTAGTGAGAGAAAGTAAAAGTATTATTATGAGCTCCAACCCTCTACCTTGGGAGGTAGAGGGTATTTATAGTCTTACATAAAACGCCACCTACGGGCTGTGGATCAGGCATACAGTGGGTAAAGACCCGTCCGTCCTCCACGGTGTTACTTAACTAAATACTACTTAACATTAAATAACTACGACCACGAGCTTTCTAACGATTACATATACTTGAGGTGACCGACACTTTAATAACTGGATTTACTAAATCCTAACAATCTCCCCCTAAGGGAGGTCACCTCAAAATACATTGAATACAAACAGATATTACATTAAAATTGTTCTTGGATTCTTGTTAGTGTTCTTTGCTATGTAGCCCGTAGTTATTGATCCTTCATTTTTGCATGTTTGGTTAGTCCAAGTGGAGGTCTTTAACTGATCCACGTGATAATGAGTTTTGAGCCAGCTTTGAGATCATCAGCTAACATAAATCTCTGACTCTTCCATTATGGTGTTGACATTATGTGAAGTTATGACTTTTGGACCGACATGCTCACATTCTGGATCATGAAATCATTTCATCAGAGTAGCGGAAGCTTTAGTTGATTCATGATATTTGCAGCAGCGTAGCAGAAGAATGGAGTGAAAATATCAGAGTCGTTGAAGCACTTATCATGATTTATTTAGAAATGAATGTGTTGAGTGAGCATGCGGCTATGGATTGACCTCCCCATTCTGATCAGCTGCAAACGTCGGGCATACCTGCATACAACAGTTAGCAATAAAGCGCACGAAAGTGTCTTTGATCACTTTCGTTGAATTGAGGTACACGGCCCACGGTTCCCCGTTGATCAGTACAAGTATTGCCTGTGATCAGGTATAATTCCTAAGAATCTCCTTGACAGGGTTTCGCAGCTGCTCTAGATGTTCTCAAACTGGAACGTCTCAAAGAAGACAACACGGAGTGAGTGAACCAGCGAATTTGAGATTCACTGATTGATGAAAAGAGATTTGAAAAACAATCGAGTAATGCTCAATAAAGAGTTTTTGCAATACAACGAGGGTTTTTGAGAAAAATAAATTATCAATCATAAACACCTTTTTTATTTGAAATATTAATACACAATCGATGTGCTAAAGAAAAGAATTTTTTAAGCACAACGACCGGTTTTTCAAAGGTATCCGTCAATCCATAACCTGAACCAGGATTGATTCATAATTTTGAATCGCCCCATTGTTTCTGTTCAGTTGTCACATGGTTGATCTATTGGATAGATCTCACATGCCACCTACCAAGAGCTTGTTTGATGTTGGCTCTAGAATGCTTTCCATCTTCATTGTGAATATGTTTGCATATCACTCAGATGTTCTGGCAATACCACAAGGATAATACGTAGGACTCTTAAGATATAATCTCTCTTTCCACATTGTGTGAAACATAGAGTCTTCATTGACAGTGTCCTAAAGAGATTTATTTGATGATCTCGTGGCTCTAGACTCAATTGTGCACATTTGGTTCCTATGCCTGAGACTAGGGAGAGGGTCTCCTTCTTCAATATCAACAATCTCTAAGAGAAAGTCAATAGATTATGTAGGTTCCCTGTGAGAATGAAACAAGTCCCTTTTAAGAGAAACTTGCGTAGCTTGGGAAGTTGTAGTGCAGTGCGTCACTGGGTCCACGACGTCTTATCTTCAATACCGGAGTTACCTTAGTAACAACCAGTAGGATATGTATTGAACCCGGTTTCTGCCCTAAGGTTGAATAATTGGAGGGCTATTTATTTTCACCCTTTTCTCATTCAATTCTTTTTCATTCTTCAACCCTTTTAGTGCTTACCCAGACTTCATAACTAGAACCTTGTTGGGTTTATTCCAATTCTAGCTCTTTCTTAGTTCGCACTCTTCCCATATCTCACTTTTCTCCTTTTTTCATCATACCTAAGGACTCTACACTATCTAGTGGATTGTCCCTGGGTAGATCCCTCCGGCTCTGGCGGGATCGTGGGAACGAATACCTAACCTAACCATCCTTATATCACCATACATAAAGTAAATTTGGTCGGTCTATTTGGTACTGTTCATCTGCCATTGGAACCAATTGAAAACCATTTGAAAATCAATCCAGATACTTGTGATAAATTATCAAAGCATTTTGTACCTGAATTATTTTTGATATTTTTAGAAAAAGAGCTCCCCCTCAACATGTGCATCATGTGTTTGAGATCGTTTTGGCACACGAAGGCAAGAGGAAGGATTCACTTCTTTGATTACCATTTTCTAAAAGATATCAACATCACTTTCCTGATCAAAATTAGTATTTCTCATACTTTGTTATGGGTATTTTTGGAAAGGATGTAGTTTTCAAAAAGTTGCTCCCCCTCAATATGTGTATAGAGATTAGGAAGTGTTTTGCACATATTAGGGAAAATCTGCACATAGAAACAAATCAATCACGTTTTAATTCTTTTTGGTTTGAAATAGATGCTCCCCCCTCAACATGTGCATTGAAAATTTGAAATTGTTTGGCACATGTGGGGAGGAGAGCTTGTAAATCATTATAAAACCATTTATCGAATTATCAGTTTAAATCCAATTTAAATCACAAATTCTCCCCCGATCACAATTTTCAAATCATTTGAGATTTGTGATCTCTGGAGATTTAAATTGATTTTGAAAGCTTTTGAGGAGAATTGTGACTTGCTTATGAAAACATTTTAACTGATAAGGATCGGATTTTGAGACTTTAAACTCCATTGATCAAACATGCATTAGTATCTTTTGAAAACATTTGTATGACAAATAACCTTTTGATTTAATTGAAATCATTCTCCCCCTCAATCAATGACATAAGTTGTTGATTGAGAGATAGAGATTTTGACAAATATTAAGTCCAGATGATTTTCAAAAATTGAGTCCGAGTTATTTTTTGAAGCTATTAGTTTTCATTAGATAGTACATATTTGTTTATAGAATCAGAGCATGAGATTTGAAAAACAAGATAAAGCGTGGCTCTGTTCTTTCTTTAAAGAGCGGGTTATAGACTGACATGACTATAAGCCTTGGTTTTACATTCTCTCAAAAATATTTTTTGATTTTTTTTTTTTTTAAATACATTCGAACTTCATCTAAAGACCCGTGTCATTCTTTGAATGACAACACAAAGACCGTAGTTGAAATCGAATAAAGAAAAAGGGAAAAATATTTTTGGCTTTTTAAAAGATTTTCTGATTTTTGTGGATTTTCTAATTTTATAATTTTGTATTTTTTTTTGAATAAATATATACAAGAGATGGATGAAGAAAAACCTTTTACTCCTCTTATTCCTCTTGAAGATGTTTGAGTATTTCCGGTTGTAGACTCTTTAGACCAAGTCGGATAAACTCAAAACGTTCTCTAGGAAGAGCTTTGGTGAAGATGTTTGCAAACTGGTATTCAGTCCTCACAAAATAAAGTTCCACCACACCGTTTTCCACTTGCTCCTTGATGAAATGATGTCGAATTTCGATATTCGTTGCTCTTGAGTGTTGAACGTTGTTGCATGAGAGAACAATAGCACTTTTGTTATCACAATACAGAGGGATTTTGTTGAATTCAAAGCCATAGTCAGATAATTGGGATCTCATCCATAGGATTTGAGCACAACAAGATGACATGGCTATGTATTCAGCCTCTGTAGAGGATATAGAAGTACTCATTTGTTTCTTTGAAGACCAGCTCACGAGCTTATCACCCAAAAACTGAGCACCTCCAGACGTGCTTCGACGTGTATCTTGACATCTTGCATGATCAGCATCTGCATAGGCTGTTAGTGACATACCGGTGTCCTTCGGGTACCAAGTCCCATATTGATGGTTCCTTGGAGATACCGAAAGACCCGTTTAACCGCTTCAAGGTGCTTTTTGGTAGGCTTAGCCTGGTATCTAGCACACATGCATAAAGCGAACAGAATATCAGGTCTACTGGCTGTGAGGTACATCAGGGATCTAATCATACTGCGATATTTCGTTTGATCTACCATGATCCCTGAGTGGTCCTCATCCAGTTTAGTACGCTCTATCATGGGAGTGTCAACAGGGTCACAAGAATCAAATCCAAATTTCTTTAAAATCTCATTTGCATATTTAGATTGATTTATAAAAATGCCTCCGGGACTTTGTGAAATTCGTAATCCCAAGAAAAATGACATTTGTCCCATCATTGACATTTGAAATTTGGAACCCATTTCATTTGAAAAACGGTCACATTCATTGGGGTCAGTCAAGGCAAAAAAATATCATCAACATAGATTTAAACGTGAATTAAATGTTTGCCTGACTTTCTGGTGAACAATTTCGGATCAACTGCTCCTTTGCTGAATCCAGTAGATAACAGAAACTTTGATAGCGTATCATACCATGCCCTTGGAGCTTGCTTTAACCCGTAAAGAGCCTTCTTCAAGCGATAGACATGAGTAGGATGCTCTGGATTCACAAAACCTTCAGGTTGGCTGACGTATACGACTTCTTTAAGATCTCCATTAAGAAAAGCCGTCTTTACGTCCATCTGATTGACTACCATATTCTTACTAGCAGCATTAGCCAGGAAGATTCTGATTGCCTCGATACGTGCAACTGGAGCAAATGATTCTTCAAAGTCAATACCCTCCTCTTGACGGTATCCTTTAGCAACCAATTGAACCTTGTTCTTTAATACATCACCATGCTCATCGAGTTTTAGTTTGAAGATCCACTTTAGAGCAATGATTATAGCACAGTCAGGAGCAGGTACTAATTCCCATACATCTAGTCCATCAAACTCATGAATTTCTTCTTGCATGGCATTGAACCAGCTGTCTTCATTCATGGCAGTTTTAACGTCTTTTGGTTCGATCGTAGAGAGTACGGAGTTGAAGAAGCACCATAAGGCATCAGTTGCAAGTTGTTTACGAGTGGATACTGGACGAGAGAGGTTTCCAATGATGTTGTCCAATGGATGATCATGAGTCCATTTTCTAAGGTGTTCATGTGGTTGCTGTTGAGGAACTGATGTAGCAGAGTCGATTTCTCCTGATGAAGATGGTTCTGATGATGGTTCAGGAGTAAATATGTTCTCAAAGGGGGCATCTTCGGGAGTAGCAAAAGGGTTATCTCCATCATAGGTGCCAGAAACAATTCCATTATGTACACTCGATGATTGATGATTTGTTGATGAGACAGAGTGATCAGCAACAGGCGCTTCATGACTCAATGACATAGAAATTGAAGGGTTAACTTCATTGACAGGGATATGAGCAGCCTCTGTTGATGGATTTGACAGATCATTAGCAATTGGCTCATATTGTTCATCAAACACTAGATCAAATACTTTCTTCAAATCATCTTCTGATGGAGGTACATAAGGAGTTGCTGGTGAGGGACTTAGTACAAGAGTAGAACTGATAGGACTACTTGATAAAGGTTGAGATGCGGGTCCAGAACTAGATTGTCCTGGAGCCATTTGCCCGGACAGCTCATCGAACGTGAGGTGAATAGTCTCCATGATATCTCGAGTTCTTTTGTTGTAGATTCGGTAACCCTTCTTGTTTGATGCATAACCAACAAAAACTCCAATATCTGCCTTAGCTCTTAATTTACCTAAATCTTGACCGTCATTTGTTGGATAGCACAAAGCACCAAACACACGAAGGTAGGAGAGATCAGGTTTTCGTTTATGGACAAGTTCATATGGAGTTTTTCCGTGAGAGGTGTGTATAAGGGAACGATTTTGGGTGTAGCAAGCAGTGGCAATGGCTTCAGCCCAGAGAAACATTGGAACCTTTGAATAAATTAGCATTGTTCTTGCGGCTTCCACAAGAGTTCGATTTCGTCTTTCAACTACACCGTTCTGTTGAGGAGTTCGTGGAACACTTCTTTGATGACTGATTCCAACACTTTCATAAAACTGAATTAAGTCTTTGTTAACGAACTCTGTGCCATTGTTTGTTCGAACAATTCTAACAATATTGTTGAGTTGAACCTGAAGCTGTTTGATAAGTTTGATGATGACATCTGGAGTTTCATCCTTTGTCCTCAAAAACTTTACCCAAGTAAATCGAGAGTAGTCATCAACAACGACTAAAATATATTTCTTCCCTTTTATCGTTTGCACTCTCATTGGTCCGCACAAATCCATGTGAAGGGTATGAAGAACTTCCATTACTGAGTTTGTGGGTTTGGGTTTGTGGGCATATTTCTTGCTTTTTCCCAATTGACATGCTGAACAAAGATGATCCTTTTCATACTTTAATCTGGGTAAGCCTCTTACAAGATCCTTTCTGGAATGATTATTAATGGTTCCGAAGTTCAAGTGATTGAGACGACGATGCCATAACCATGACTTTGTTTTCGAAGCCTTTGACAGCAAGCAGATTTGAGAAGACTTCATCATGTCTTCGATAGAGATGGTGTATAGATTTGAACCACGAGTTCCTCTTAACAATTCCACACCATCAAGTTCTCTAACGAAACAAGTATGTTTTCTAAAAGCCACTTCAAGATCGGAATCACAGAATTGACCAACAGAAAACAAGTTATGACCAAGACCTTCAACATAATATACCCTGGAGATTACACTTTCACCAACAACATAGTCTCCATAACCCATAATTGCACCAAAATGGTCGTTCCCGAATCTAACAGTCCCGATGAATTTTACTCACGAAGTTCATGAGCCGCGAGCGATCTCCAGTCATATGCTTGGAACAGCCTGAGTCCAGGTACCACATAACGATTTGAACGATCTGCAGTTGAACACAGGCAAGAATGGATAACTGGATAATTGGGATCCCCATGCAAGAATGGGTTCCATTTGGTTAGTAACAATGATTGGAACACCCACATCGGAAGTAGAAACAATGGAATCATCAGAAATAGATGCAGTGCTAGTGTCCGTATTTGACCTATTCAAAGTATGTTCACTTCTTAAGGGAATAGTTCTACCAGTAGGCATACATTTTCTAATGGGCATTGACTTAGTAAATTTAGGGCACACCTCATTAAGATTCAACTTATGGCCAGTAGGTATCCATTGATAACCTATATTACTAAATTTCCTTCCTATGGGTTTCCACTGTTTTCTAACTTTCTTTCGCCTTTGCCTTTTAGCCTTCTTAGCTTGATTTTTGACATTAACAATTTTAAATGGGCATTTAACAGCATTAATCAAATCATTCACACCACATTAATGATTAGTAATAGAAATCAAGCAATCATCATTACAAGGTTTGCAGGTAGTAGCAGAATTCGAATTAATTAGAGTACGCTTATAGCTAATACTAGAATCAACACGATTCGTTTTATTCAACTTAAACTTAGTGTTCCTAGGGTGGTCTTCTACTCTCTTCCAATGCACATTCTTAGCTTGCGAGGTCCTATCTTGCTTTGTATTGCCTGGAGGCTTTGACCCGCTTGCTTTTATGTCACTGATTACTCCTGTAGAGGGAATTATGGGAACATTAGTTGGTTGGGCTACTTTTTACATTCCTGAACTAGACGTGCAGGGATCTGAACTACTTGACGGCACTTTAGAGTTCACTTTCTTAATACTGGGCATAGAATGGTTTGTATACTTGGCACAAGGCATAGAACAAGGCATCACAGCTTTATCTTTCGCACCTTAGGATTTAGGACGTGTTGCTATTAAACATTCTAGCAGCTCCTGAGATCATTTGCCCTGAATGCAAGCAAACCTAATTTCTCTATCAAGTGGCTTATTTATGAAATCCTCTTCTACAATCTCACGGAGACATTCTAGACTATCCTTAAGGTGAGCGAAGTAGTTATGAAACACAAGTTCGTTATTTCTAAGATGTGGAGGATTGTATTTAACAGTCACAGTATATTTGCAGTCTGCAGATGACTTTGATGCAACATTCTCATTAAAGACAAGTGGCATTTTCCCTTTTACCTGACTCTTCAGATTCTCAATTTCCTTTTGTAAAGACGTTATTTTTTCGTTGTTCTTGTCACGAGTGACTTTCATTGAATCATATAACTCTTTAAAGTGTTGTTTAACTTTTTCATTTTCTTCTAGAAAACTCTTATTTTCCTTTTGTAAAACATTAACCAAATTTTGAAGATGAAAAGTTTGAGAACACTGAGAATCTAAAGGAGGAGGCATTTGGGAGCCAGTCACGTTGTTCTTTTCACCCTTTAATTGTGAAATTTGGGCTTTCAACTTTCTGATCGTGTTACAGTGAGCTTGAATCTGTTCGTCACGTTTGTTTATCTGAAAAACTACATCAAACTCTGGAACATTTGAGGATGTCTTGATGTTTGAGGTTTTGACATTTTCTTTAAGATGTTGATATTTAAGTTTCAAATCAAAATGTTCAACTTCTAGCTTAGAAATATGTTTCACCAAATTATCGTGATCAAATTGATCAATTTTCTCATTTAGTTCTGAGTTTTTGTTTTCAAGCTCAATGACACGATCATAGGAAACTTTCAAAGCAACAGATAATTCATGAAATCGAGAAGCAGTAAGTGAATACTTAGTAACAGTATAAAACACATCTTGAGCAACACAACTCGAAATCAGGTTCTGATTTAAGATATGCAAGTTTTTCCTTTCAACTTCATTATATTTGAGTTCCTGTTCATAATCATTGACCTCAACTATCATTGCATCAAATTCATTTTCCATTTCTTTAATATCAGAGTTTATTCCTTTTTGAAGACTCTCAAATTGACCTTTTAATTGTTTAAAGAAAGGCATGACCTCAGTTAAATAACATTCTTTAGTTTGCTCAAAACCCCTTTCCCCCTCAGTTATCCATGTAGGTGTGATTCTCTTCTTACACGTCTTCTCAAAATCAACAAATAGTTGATAAACAACATACTGGCTGATTAAGGTCTTGCTATTAGTGGCAATAGATCTAGGAACTAAATGCATTGGTGTAATTGGAGGATACACAGTAGTTGCAGGCATTTTCCTAAGGGGAGTGTTTGTTTCAACAAGTTCTTTAGCTTTTTGCTTATCCATATCTTTCTTCCAAAAAATATGTTCTGGGGTTAATTGAGTTTGAGGCTTAAACTTGTTCAAGGAGATCCAATTTTCTTTAGTATAATCATGGGGTTTGATTGTTATGTTATTCTTTTTACATACAGGATCGTTAAGCTTTTTATCCATTTTCTCCCTAGAGGCATCATTTAATTTTCTATCCTCTTCCATGCTTCCAACACAAGATGGTGTTTGCCTAGGCTTAAGAATCTCATTACCATCATATAGTATCTTATGGTCAGCTCTAGCCTTTTTACCAACCTCTGGATTTGGTTCCTCAACAAGGGGAATACTATGCTTATCGCTTAAGACTCTGTGCTTAGTGATCATGTGGGCAGTCTGAATGGTATTCCCTTGTACATACAACTTATTTTCAAGCTTGTTTTTCAAAGTTTTTAGATTGGAAAAATCATTCAAAAGTTTTGATTCCTTAGCATTAAATTCTTGTTTAAGCACTTTAACATTATCTTGAAGTTCTTGCTTTTGCTTAACAGTTTTAGAAAGATTTTTTTGTAAGAAATTTAACTCTTGTTTTAACACTTCTTCTCTAAAATTACTTTTTCTAATGATTGTATGCATTTGGTCATCCATTTCCTGCTCACAGGTAGTTAACTCAAACTTAGCACGTTGTTCATAAAGGCAACTTGTTCCTTATAGGCATTCAGTTCAGAGATAACAGAATCATGAGGGGCACATACAGTGTATTCATAAAAAACATAGTCATCATTTACTGCAGAAGATACATCACTTGTTACAATCTCACTTTCACTTTGTGTCACATATTGATCATATGGGACAATATTGCTATTACCCTCATTTTCAATATCTGATTCATAAGTTTCAAGAGTTTGTATCCACCTCATCGTATAGTTTTAATACCTCTGAGATGATCGATTCTTTGGATGGACCAGCTTGTTGTGGTGAAGAGACCTTTGGAGAGACCATAGGTGAGATGCTAGCCATGAAGATTGTCTGGGCAGTAGGTTCATCATCGACATCAGAGTCAAATGCATCACAGTCTGCAACTTGAAAGGCATTTTGATGATTGTGACCTATTTCCTGAATTGGCTGCTCATCCACATCAGCATCATATGTCTTAGCATTCCCTTCTGCAAGAAACAACAACTCCTCTTCATCCAAAGCTGCTCCATTATCCTGAGCTTGCACAAGCAACATCTTGTCTCTGAAGTATTCTGCATTCTGTGGACGTTTTGGAGATGTGTAGTTCCTCGCAATATGTCCCTCACCACCACAGTTATAGCATTTGATTGGCTTTGCTTGTCCTTGATTTGGATTCCTTCCACGATTCTGATTTGCCACATACCCTCTACCAACTCCACCTCTTCCCTGTTCATACTGCCTTCCTTGAACTGGTTGCACCATAACCTTCCCATCTCTAACCATAGCATGATTGTGTAGATTGGATGCAGTTCTGATTTCATTGTTAGTGTGAAGCCTGTTAGTATGTGGAGTAAGGGTCAAGTTTTGTTTAACCATGAGGGCCAGTTGATTGATGAAGTGTTCCATGACTGCATCAGCATCAGGTTGCTTGAACCTCGGATCGGGAATGAGTTTGTGATTACCGTTTCCAGTACGAATGACTTGTGAAGCTTTGGTAGTAATCCCAACATTGGTGTAAAAGGCTGTTGAATCATTTGATGAGCTTGATTCTCCCTGTTTAGCTTTGAACTGATCAATAATCATTCGCTCAAACATAGCATGTCTCTCATTCTGAAGTAGGAAGGCATACAGTTGCTCATAGTTGGTGTTCTTTAATCCTTTGGTTAGCTTCACAGAGGTGACAAATTTATGCCATTCGGGATTCATGTTGTTCACAAACTTTGAGTTCAGCTGAATATTTGGCATGGTCATTTTGATATTCCTCATGTAATTCACAAGCTTGTGGAATCTCACGTAATATTCATAGACACTTTGTTCTGGTTTCATCTTAAAGTGCTCAAATTCATCATACAGTTGTGATTCTCTATCTTCCTTAGTTAATTCAGAACCCGAGAGAAGCATCTTGACATTATCCCAAACAGCCTTGGCTTCAGTGTTGTGATTGATAAGCTTGTAGATATCTTTTGGAAGACCCTGGAGTATAATTTTTGAAGCCCTGATATCAGCATCGTATCTCTTTTTCTCCTTATCACTGAGCTCATCATACGTCTTTGGTCTGTCCAAAGCTAAGATCACTGTACCATCTGCAGCTGTTTCAAGTGTGTCTCTTGTAGTCTCAATCTGATAAGGTCCTTCATCAATTGACTTGAGAATGTTGACCCCATTTTCCTTTCCCAAACAATACAACCTAATTCGTTGAGCCCATGAGTCATAGTCAGTTCTGTCAAGCATGGGTGGACTAGTATCTGATCCAGCTGCTTGAACGTCCTCAACTACAGAAGAGATTATTGTAGGCACGTTGGTAGACATGTTTACAGATTTCACGGGATTTTATAACTCTATGATTAAACGGGGAAATAGATTCTTTCACGGGATTTTACTAAATCAAGAGAAAACCTTATTAGAAACAATAATCAACCAAGTCGCTATAACCTTTGAAGACAAGTCGCTAAGTTACCAAGTTGCTAAGTAACAACTCGCTAGAAACTCAAGTCGTTGTGAACCAAGTCGCTATGAACCAAGTCGCTAAACACAAGTCGCTATGAACCAAGTCGCTAAACACAAGTCGCTAAAGCACCAAATCGCTAGGCTGACAAGTCGCTAAAGAACAACTCGCTAAGTGGACCAAGTCGCTAAAGACACCAAATCGCTAAGCTGACAAGTCGCTAAAGAGCAACTCGCTGAAATATCAAGTCGCTAAAGAGTAACTCGCTAGTAACAACAAAGACAAGTCGCTAGAAATAATAGAGACAAGTCGCTACGTCAACCAAGTCGCTAGCCGAAGTGGAACCTCCACTACTTTGTACTGTTTGTCGGCTTGTCTCAATAAACAAGTCGCTAGGGCTCAAATCGCTACCATTTCAACTACAAGTCGCTACCAACTAACAAAGCAAGTCGCTATGAAGAAAGTTTATCCGAGAACCAAGTCGCTAGTAAGAAAAACTTAAACACAACCCTTTTCAATCCAAAACAAGCTCAACCACAGTGATTCAAGCTTTCCAAATCAAAATCCAAGCACTTACAATGATTCTAAACACAAAAGTACACCCAAAATTCAAACTTTAACACAAGAAATGATCCAAATGATGCAAAAACCACTAAACTTTTTCAAAATCAAAAACCATATAAAACCACTAGAAATCCAAGGATATGTAAGAGAGATGATCAAACCATGGCTCTTGATACCATTTGTAACATATTGGATTTCACAAATACATCAAACCATGATCACAAGTAGGCGTTAACTATAAGGTTTTAGAGAGAGAAAGAGTTAGAGGTTTGGGAACTTAGTGAGAGAAAGTAAAAGTATTATTATGAGCTCTGTAACATATTGGATTTCACAAACACATCAAACCATGATCACAAGTAGGCGTTTAATTCAAGGTTTTAGAGAGAGAAAGAGTTAGAGGTTTGGGAACTTAGTGAGAGATAATTAAAGTATTATTATAAGCTCCAACTCTCTACCTTGGGAGGTAGAGAGTATTTATAGTCTTACACAAATCGCCACCTACGGGCTGTGGATCAGGCATACAATGGGTAAAGACCCGTCCGTCCTCCACGGTGTTACATAACTAAATACTTCCTAACATTAAATAATCTACGACTACGAGCTTTCTAACGATTACATATACTTGAGGTGACCGACACTTTAATAACCGGATTTACTAAATCCTAAAAATCTCCCCCTAAGGGAGGTCACCTCAAATTACATTAAATACAAACAGATATTCCATTAAGATTGTTCTTGCATTCTTGTTAATGTTCTTTGCTCTGAAGCCCGTAGTCATTGATTCTTCATTATTGCATGTTTGGATAATCCAAGTGGAGGTCTTTAACTGATCCACGTGATGATGAGTTTTGAGCCAGCATTGAGATCATCAGCTAACATAAATCTCTGACTCTTCCTTTGTGGTGTTGGTAGTATGTGATGTTGTGACATTTGGACTGACATGCTCACATTCTGGATCATGATATCTTCTCATCAGAGTAGCGGAAGTTTTCGTTGATTCATGATATTTGCAGCGGCATAGCAGAAGCATGGAGTGAAAATATCAGAGTTGTTGATGCACTTATCATGATTCTTTAGAAATGAATGTGTTGTGTGAGCATGCGGCTATGGATTGACCTCTCCATTCTGATTAGCTAAAAACGCCGGGCCTTACCTGCATACAACAGTTTGCAATAAAGCGCACGAAAGTGTCTTTGATCACTTTCGTTGAATTGAGGTACACGGCCCATGGTTCCCCGTTGATCAGTACAAGCACTGCCTGTGATCAGGTATAATTCTGAGGAATCTCCTTGACAGGGTTTCGCAACTGCTCTAGCTGTTCTCAAACCGGAACGCCTCAAAGAAGACAACACGGAGTGAGTGAACCAGCGAATTTGAGATTCACTTATTGATGAAAAATGATTTGAAAAACAATCGAGTATTGCACAATAAAATGTTTTTTTCAATACAACGAAGGTTTTAAGGAAAATCAATTATCAATCATAAACACCTTTTATATTTGAAATAATAATACACAGTCGATATGCTAAAGAAAAGAATTTTTAAGCACAACGACCGGTTTTTCAAAGGTATCCGTCAATCCATAACCTGAACTAGGATTGATTCAAAAGATTGAATCGCCCCATTGTTTCTGTTCAGTTAACACATGGTTGATCTATTGGATAGATCTCACATGCCACCTACCAAGAGCTTGTTTGATGTTGGCTCTAGAAGGCTTTCCATCTTCATTGTGAATATGAATGCATATCACTCAGATGTTCTGGCAATACCACAAGGATACTGCGTAGGACTCTTAATATATAATCTCTCTTTCCACATTGTGTGAATCAGAGAGTCTTCATTGATAGTATCCTAAAGAGATTTATTTGATGATCTCGTGGCTCTAGACTCAATTGTGCACATTTGGTTCCTATGCCGGAGACTAGGGAGAGGGTCTGTTAGGTCACTAGTTTTACAACACAAGCTTATAGAGAAAGAGATGAAGGCGGATGAACAAGCTAAACACACACACACATGCGTATAATATGAAACGGTTATGCAAAAGAGTGAATGAGAGAATAACTTGAACAACCAACCCTCAAATGAGGGTTTACAATAGTTTATATAGGCAAGGAGCTAGGGCAACACTCCCTCTCCTTCCCTATTCCTTATTGGGCTTGGGCCTCAGCTTATGGGCCTTCTACATAAGCTGGACCTTAAACAAACATAAAGGCCATAATAAAGCTACCTATTACACATGAGATATAAATACTTGAAATGTTGTTTAGGAGTGATTCCAACAATCTCCCCCTCAAGTATATATGAATGTAAACGGTGAAGGCGTTGATGTAATAGTAGCTGTGACGTCTTCTGACATTCTTCTTTCTTGTGAGAAGAATTGTCTTGATTCGAACAATCTCCCCAGTGTAGAGAGATCGTTATCTTTGAACAGTTATGCTTCGACGTCATCATTAACTTTGTTCTTTGATCATTGTTCTTTGTGGTGAAAGTGATAGTATGTTGTTGTCTGCATCAGTCTGCCTCAGGTCTGCTTCGCTGCTCCAGTGTCTCCACGTCATTCTTCAACATGCTCACACGCTCTATGACGTTGGAATTCAATGCTGATGAAGTTCTTTAAATCTTTATCATTGTAGATTCTTTGGTTTGACGAAGAATCATTCTGACGATTGTGTTGCTTTTGAATAGAACTTCCATTAGTGTTGATGTTGGCGTGAGCATGAGAAGAATCAGCACGATCATCCCGCTCCGGAGCTTCCATAAGAAGAAAACATTGCAAACGGTTAGTAATAAGCGGTTTCCGGCACTTACAAGTTTGAACTTCGAGAGTGTTAACAGCATAGTGTGAAAACACAACTCTAATTCTTACAAAGGCCGTTCCTGAACTGGAGTCCCACAAGTGAGATAACGCGATGTACCGAAATACATCTACAGTTCAGATGAGTCGCTGAGGTACACCGAAGCATCACCTCACGACTGTAGACCGTTTGAGACACACTCCGCGTAATCCACGGGGAGTTACCGAAGTGACCTGCTGTCAGGGCTGTTAGATGTTGACCCTGGCAGGAGTTTCCATTCAATCACTGAGGAGCACAGATGTGAACCTCTCATAAATGTTCTCGACAGATTGCTAAGATCTGTGAAGGACTCGATATGAACCACTGAATCACTGAAGATCTTATTTGTTGATCAACAAGTGATTAAATGTCAAGTGTTCCTAAGAGATCTTTTGATGAATCTCGTGGCTCTAGACTCAATAGTGCGTTTTGGTTTTCCTGAGTGGAGACTAGGGAGAGGGTCTCCTTCTTCAATACCAGCGATCTCTAAGAGAAAGCCAATAGATTATGTAGGGTTCCCTGTGAGAATGAAACAAGCTTCTGTTGAGAGAAACTTGAGTGGCTAAGAAGGTTTAGTGCATGCGTCACTGGGTCCATGACGACTTTTAATCTTCAATACCAGTGTCACTAAGTGACAACCAGTAGCATATGAATTGAACCCGGAGTCTGCCCTAAGTTGAATAATCTGGAGGGCTATTTCTTTTCACCCTTTACTTTACATTTCTTTTTGATTCTTCAACTCCTTCTTTCTCCGATTCTCATTTTCTCCTTTTTATAATCATTCCTAAGGACTTCTAACACTAACTAATGGTCGTGTCCTTGGGTAGATCCCTCCGGCTCTGGCGGATCATAGGACGGTTATTCCTAACCTTAGTCACCTTCTAACTCCATGACTAACCTATGTTTGCCATTATAACCATTGTAAGTTAAAAATATCTCTCAAAGGGTTTGTGAATGAAAAACATGTTTGAACCACAGTGAGAGATAAGTTTTTGCATAAATACTCCCCCTCCACGTGTGCTTAATAGTTTTAATGGTTAAATGCACAGTGAGGAAAGAGCGCGCACTTTATGAATTGATCCACTAAAGATAGACAATCTCCCGCGAGACACGGTTACGTTGAATAGTTAAAGAGTTACATTGTCAGCTTTTAGGTGACAACTGGCTCTAATAACTACCTTGAAGGTGTAGACAAACCTTGAAAGGTTGTCATACCCGTCAGAGTTCATGTCTATCAAGAGTTTCTCGAATGATACTTTCTACTTGGACAAGTCCTTTGCGAGACACGTTTACATCACTAGCGAACTAGCTTGAAATTATTACCCGTCCAGGACAAGTCTTTTCGAGTTACTAACAGTTTAGTACCGTCAATTCGTAGGTTAAGTCTGAGGTACACAGATTCATTTGCATTTTGTACAACATATTTCTTATCACATAATTTTCTCCCCCTCAAAAATGGCATATAAGATGTTATTTTTGAAACATTTTGAGAATAAATATGACCATTTTGAGTGTTGCGGGAAGAGTGACCACTGTGAACAATTTGTGAACAAAGTTTTCATCAAATACTCCCCCTCAACTAGTGATATAAACGGTTGAGGTTTTGAAATCATATGGGGAAGTACTTGTCTTTTTGAGCAAAACCTTGAAAAATGAAAGGTTTGATAGGTTTTACTCAAAAATTAAGAAGCTTTCGCTCCTTTTATAAGGATTGTGGCACTGAGGCGTACCACAGGGTCCTTTCTTGACCATTACGGGTTGTACACTGTTATGTGTGCACAAGCCATTCACATATATAATCATACATCCAAAATCATATGAAGGAAACAATTCAAGGGGTACCAGGAAGTGCAGTGATGTTCCCAGGAGTGCGCACAGGGCGTTGAAAGCCGGTGATGTTTCTCCTGGGTCGACCACCAACATAGCTCTCCAAGCGTCTGAACTGATCCCTTCTGAACAACCGTTCATCAATCATGGTGATGATCCTTCTCACATCCCTTCTATCCTGAGAGTTCCAGCGCTTAGGATTCCCAACCTTCAAGCGTATATCCTTCAATCTGTACGCCAATCCATCCCTAACCATCTTCAAGGTATGATCCCCGAATTTATGGAGCTCACTACACGCCATTAAGCAGTTTCTGCGAAGTTCACTGCGGTAAACAATGCCGAAAGGTTTGCTGATGAGCGTAAGTTGTTTGAGCTGGTTGATGTCAGGAAGATCTAGCTGTGGTGGAGTGAAGTTTACACGTTTCTGATATGATTCAACAGCCATCTGGATATCTTCGACACGTTCTTTGATCACAATGCGTCTAATGAAGAGGAGAACTGACTTGATGAATTCACGTTGAATTTCGGTCGAGAATTGTCTCATACGACCCTGTACTTTGGCAAGGTACAAGTCTTCGATGTCGTTGAGTGATAAGTTCTCAAAGTCAGCCTCTGAGAATTCATAGTCCTGTTCATCTTGTCGTTTGACTATGATATTCTTCAAGAATGTGTAGTCCCACTTAGACTTGATATCAATGTGTTTGATGGCCACGATGTTCTTTGAGCAATACACTTCATGTTGAGACTTCTGAACCAGGCAGCTTCTGTAGTAGATTCTTCGACGTTCAGGCCAATGATGAATCCCATACAATGCATCTTGGTCGTATGCTTGCACTTTGTCAGAAAACAAGTGATTTGCACGTTCCTCGATAGCTATGCAGTTTGAGTAAATAGCCGCTGGGAATGGAAGAGTCAATGATGTAGCGTATTTTCGTGAACCATCGCCACCATGGAGAAGAAATTCCAGGTCTTTGTTGAAGAAATATCTGAAAGGAATCCTTGGTTCTTCTGGTTGGCCGATGGTTGGTAGAGGTTTGGTCCAGTCAGTGTAATATGGAGGGTTGTTCCGTTTAGTGAAGTCGATGTTTGCTTCTGGGTTGAGCCAATCCATGTTGTTAGACATGGCTCGAGCAATGTTTTCAAGGTGATATTCAACCTCGATTGCACTTTCCGAGCTGTTTTTCAAGAGAAGGAATGCGTCATTCTTGATGCGCTTCAACTCGGATTTCGTCATCTTCTTCACACGGAATCGTTCTTGCAAGATTTTTGCATGCTCCAAGGTACTACCGTCTACCAATTCTTGACCTTCTTCAGGGTAGGGAGTGTCATTAACAAGAGTAGCAAACCAATCAAATTCAGCAGTATTATCGTCATCAAGCCATGATACGACGTCATTCAGAGTCGTTTTCTTCTTCTGTTTTGAAGGTCTTGATGATGATTTTGGTTTCTGCACTTGTTTTGGTGAGGTGGGTTGTTGTTGGGGCTCAAGGACCTCTTCATCGTCACCACCCGTGTACTCAAAGTAGTCACCTGTTTTATGAGTCAGGGGTGGTAACTCGGAATCGTCCCGAGGTTTATCAGTAGAAGACCAAGGTGATGGAGACTTATGTTGAGAAGAAGTCCGATGTGGAGGAGGTGGCATAGATGTAGATTGACCAGATTGTTTCTGACGTTTAGGTGCAGAGTCCTTATCCTTATCATCGTCATCTCTTGGTCGTTTGGATTGAATGGCTGACTCCTTGCATGATGATCTGAGTTGATAGTCAAGTAGAATTTCGAAAAATTTAGCTTCATCTGAAGTAAACGTTCCAGATCTCTTTGACATTTGCATCACAAGTTTAGCGATTAACTCAGATTCAGAGAGATCAGCTTCTTTCGCCATTGTATGTTTGACCAATGCTACGATGTTAGGGGTGAGTTGTCTGGAAAATACTTCTTTTGTCACACTGGGGACAGTGTCGAGAAGAAACTTGTGGGTTTGTTCTCTTGCTGACTTCTCCAGTTCCTTTTGGACTTTTGGAACGATATCCTGAAGGTACTTTTGAGTGTAACCTTCAATCATTTCATTTAGTTCCCCCTGACGATGACTTCTCATGAATTCCTGAATAGCTTTCCTATCTTTCCGCATCCCGTCATTCTCATCATGTAAGTACTGCATTTGTTCAGCATACCAATTAAGTTTTCTTTGAAGCATGTCCTTCTTTCTAACTTGTTTGACAGCTTTCACAATTCTTGCATGTGTTTGAGAGATCCAAGACTTTGGTGGTTTCTTCACGGATTTGGATGATGATCTGGTTGACTTAGTTGATGGTGGTGGTGATGAATGAGATGAAGAGTCCGATGATGAGGAGACATGAGGAGACTTCATGTCCTTAGGAGTTTCTGAGGTTTTCTCCTTTGAGTGAGTTGGACTGTCTAGAAGAAACTTTGTATAATCATCCTCGTCATCCTTAGACTTTTCTTTCTCAGTTTCCTGTTTCTCAAAATCATACACAATGGTGTCTTCAACAGGCGGTTGTTGTTGCAGAAGAGTGGTGGCACCAGATCCCTTATCGGGTTGATTAACCGCATCAGGATCTGGAGAGGAGTGGGCAGCACCACTTAATCCTCCGGGGCCACCCATTTGATCTTTAGCAAATTCAGCGGCCTTTTGAGTGTGTCGGACGTTGTGAAACTTTTTCCTGTATGATTTGTCCAATTGCTCTTCTTCGTCTTCTTCAGAGCTCTCATCATAAGGTACAATAGCTGGAGTCTTCCCTTTTTCTTGGACAGCTGGAGGACTTGGAGGTTTTGTCACTGAGGCAGGTGTTTCGGTGGCAGTTGCAGAGAAATGAACCTCTTCATCTGTCTCAGTATCTTCAGAGCTCTCATCCCTAAGTTGTCTCTGTGGTTCAAGTGTGGGAATAGGTTCGGCTCCCTTTACGGGAACAATCCTTTTAGAAGGAGCTTTCCTTTTAGGAACTTTCCTTTGACTCACAGAACTTGTTGTGCTTCCTGCACTTCCTCTTCTGGTTCTCCTGACAGGTGTTCCAGAAGATTTTTCGTCAAGATGACCAACTTTGCCTTGCCTAACTGCTTCCAGATATCTCTTGTACGTTTCGAGCTTTCTGACATCTTCAGTTAGAAGGAAATCTGGCAGCACAGCACCTTGTTTCTTTGTGGACGTTTCCTTGATTCTGACAGAGAGAATAGGTTCCGTCAACATGTCGTGATTGTCGGGATCATTGAGCCTCTTGGGAATATCAGGATGAAGTCCAAGTGCTCTCTGTATCAACAGTTTAGTATATCTGATGTAGGGAATCTTTGAGCCAAGTTTGCTGAGAAATGACATCATGTCATCCCAAATCAGAGCTTCAATAGCGATGTGTTTCATGTTGACGAATGCCCAAAATATTTGCAGTTCTATGAGCTTAGGATGCTCATAGCCGCTATCACGACCAGAAACAGACTTGGTGATGATCATGTAGAGTGTTCTCCATGGTTGAGGAATACTCTTAAGCTCCACGTGAGAGTGCTTGGTGATTACTCCTGTAGCCTCATCATAACCGATATTGATTAAGAATTGGAGAGTTAACTCTTCAGCAGGTGTGGCATAAAGTTTGGTTGGATTGACTTCAGGAATAAGGAGAGCAGCCCTTAAGTCTGCAGGTGTAATAGTGACTTGTTTGTGGTTCAGAGTCACTGTCACAGCAGTCCTTCCTTTGACCCTTTCCATAGTGTTCCAGAACTGTTGGATGTAGATCTCAGGAATGGTTGCAGAGTGAGTAAGCATGTTCTGATACGGATGAGTCCTCAGAATATCAATAGCAATAAGACATGAAGATTCAGAGCAAGTGAGGGTGTCAAAGTCAACACGGAGGTTATTCTTTCCTATCTTCATTGGATAGCCATGAGGATAGATATCAGCAATGGAGAGAACTTCAGGTGCATCCACATTCATTTGTTCAGCCATGTCGTGATCTGAAATAACATTAGCCAAAAGAACCAACATATCGAAAGACATAATGTTAGTCAACAGAAGGTCTTATTGTCTAGTTGTTGAATGTACAGTGATAATGATTGTTACGAGTCCTAAGTCACTTGTATGTTCAATCAATGATATCGTGAAATGTTTCGTGAGTTAGTTAACTTTAAGTTTTAAAGTTTATTTTATCACTTATTGTTCACAACATATCAAACGATTTAAGTTTATTAGTGACATTTTTGGATTCGTGATGATATGATTAGTTTATTTACAAGTTTGTACAAGTAACAATTCATCATGAAGGTCAATCCAGGGTTTAGCGTAGTTTTGGCAAAGTTATGCGTAGACAGGTATGATATATGCTTAGGCGTAGACTTACGCGTAGAATCCTATCTTACGCGTAGGAAAAAGAGTCCTTATGCGTAGAGCTTATGCGTAGGCATATATTTACCTTACGCGTAAGGCTACTCGTTAGAGTTGAGCTTAAGCGTAGGGTTCACTGTTTACGCATATCCTTCACAGGATACGCGTAGTCCATTGTAGAACCTTAAGCGTAGAAGCTACGCGTAAGACAAGTCTTACGCATAACAAGCTACGCGTAAGGTGATCCTTATGCGTAGATTAGTAACCACCTTGATTCTGAATGTTACGTGTAGCAAAGGCCTGAAATAAATCCATCAAATCATCAACATTAACACCTACATTCATTTTATCAATAGATCATGACATTAACATATGTTACACAGTTATGCGTAGAATTGCATACGCGTAGACTAAACCCTAGATCTACGCGTATGGATTCTAGCCATAGATTAAGCACCAAACTTTTTCTGGTATATCATAGACGTTGTGAGAACATGTAGACCAAGTTTTAACACTTATTATGCAGTGAATCAAAAACACCCAAAGTTTATGAACTTTAAACCCTAGTTTCGAATTGATGTCCAATTCGTGTTTCTGGGTGGTTATAGACTATGGAAATCATCAATTCAACAACGTAAGAGTATAACACAACAATCTTTTTGATCAAATCACTTATCATTCAAAAGTACCCAAATCGACTTATAAACCCTAGTTTTCAAAAATCTTCAATTAGTGGTTCTGGGTGGAATTTGATGGTTAAAATGGTATCAGTGATGTAATAAGAACGTTTTGACACAAATCATTTCACCCCAAACACACAAGTATTGATTGTGTGTTCTTACGCATAAGCGTAGAACACAAAATCACTCGTAGAGCATGTTTTAGCCGTAGGATTTACTTGAGATTCAAAACCATTGTTTAGAAACATGATCCAAACACAGAAACACTTACAGATTGATAATCGAAAGCACGGATTTGTAAAACGAATATGGACCGTAGATGATATTAGGTGAAATAATTAATGTGATGGAACTAAATGAGGTGGGTGGAGTATTTTGTATAAAGTAACTTTAAGGTTTTGACAGTTATAGTCCCTCCACCTTTTCCTTTTTCACACAAAGCCTTTTAACTTCCATTTTGGTTACCAAACGAAGATTTTTGGGAAAGAAACTTGACGACACTCCCCCTCGACTTGAGAAAATAATGAAAGGTTATTAATTAAAGTCCGAGGAGTGTTAATGAACCAGAAATTTACCACCATTTGTAGAAAAAATCAACCGAGATGTGATAACATGCAAGTACACAGTTGTTTTGAAGCAGTTAATGGATTATTTTCTCCCCCTCAACACTTGATCGGAAAAATACTGAATTATGAAAGATAAAAGTGTTGACGGAAGAAATGTACTTGCCATGTTGAAAGAAATATAGATTAGAAGAATATTTTTGTTGTTTTATCGGATTTTATATTTTTGTATTTTGTTTTTGAAAACTTTATTTACAAAAAATGTTTTGGTGTTTGACAGGTTTTTAAGACTGTTTTAAGAGGTCATCCAATTCCTCTTGAGTCAAACACCTCATACCAATTCGGTGGACCAACTCATTAAACCTAGCGGGAGGCAAGGCTTTGGTGAGCAGATCTGCCAATTGGTATTCAGTACCCACAAAGTATAATTCAACGGTACCCTGTTCCACGTGGTCCTTGATGAAATGATAGCGTAGATCGATGTGCTTTGATTTCGAGTGCTGAACTGAGTTGCACGAGATTGCAATGGCACTCCGATTGTCGCAGTACATCAGGATTCTGTCAAATACATAACCATAGTCTTTGAGTTGTGTTCTCATCCAAATGACTTGAGCACAACATGCGGACATGGCTACATATTCTGCTTCGGTTGATGACAGCGATGTACAATCCTGCTTCTTTGATTGCCAAGACACCAGTTTATCACCGAGAAATTGTAGAGCTCCTGAAGTACTTTTCCTTGAGTCTAAGCATCCTGCTTGGTCAGCGTCTGAAAAAGCTATTAGTTCAAAACCAGAATCCTTCGGATACCAGATCCCCAAATTAATGGTTCCCTTGATGTATCGGAGGATTCTTTTAGCCTCAGAGAGGTGGGTTTCAGTTGGTCGCGACTGATAACGGGAGCATAGATAAACGGCAAAGACAATATCAGGTCTGCTAGCTGTTAGATACATGAGAGACCCAATAATACTTCGGTATTTGGTAGGGTCAACCAATTTCCCATGTAAATCAGCATCTAATTTCTTGGTATGAGCCATTGGTGTGGCATAAGTATCACAGGTAATCATTCCAAATTTGTTTAACAGTTCAAGGGCATATTTGGACTGACTCAAGAAAATACCACGGGGTGATTGATGAACTTGCAGTCCTAGAAAGAACATAAGTTCACCCATCATGGACATTTCAAAATTTTTCTTCATGAGTTTTGCAAAAGCGATTGAAAACTTTTTATGTGTTGACCCAAAAATGATGTCATCCACGTAAATTTGAACAATTAAGATGTGTGCCCCGTGATATTGTATAAAAAGAGTTGGGTCAACCGAGCCTTTGGTGAAATTATTGGCGATGAGGAAAGATGATAGCTTATCGTACCATGCCCGAGGGGCTTGTTTGAGACCATAAAGAGCTTTGTTCAGTTCAGTTTGTAGACATGGTTCGGGAACTCAGGATCAACGAATCCATCTGGTTGGGTGACATAGACCGTTTCTTTAAGTTGTCCATTGAGAAACGCCGTTTTGACATCCATCTGATAGACCGTCATATTCATATGAGCCGCGAACGCGAGAAATATCCGAACAGCCTCAAGACGAGCAACCGGAGCAAAAGATTCTTCAAAGTCTATCCCTTCTTCCTGACGATAACCCTTAGCAACTAGACGTGACTTGTTTCGGATGACGTTCCCTTCAGCATCCAATTTGTTTTTCCAAATCCATTTTAGACCAATGACGTAGACCCCTGTTGGTCTTTCAACCAGTTCCCATACTTCAAGACGTTTGAATTGGTTGAGTTCTTCTTGCATGGATTCAATCCAGTTGTCTTTTGTCATTGCATCCTTAATGTTTTTAGGTTCAGATTGGCAGACAGTGAGTGCATAAATGCAGTGTTCACCATCTGAGTGAAGACGTTGTCTCGTAACGACTGGTTGATTCGGGTTGCCAATA
The DNA here is from genome assembly GCA_019973895.1 of Chrysanthemum seticuspe. Taxonomy (NCBI): domain Eukaryota; kingdom Viridiplantae; phylum Streptophyta; class Magnoliopsida; order Asterales; family Asteraceae; genus Chrysanthemum; species Chrysanthemum seticuspe. Next base: position 258,510,209 of record BPTQ01000009.1, read on the forward strand.
ATATTAGCCAGAGGATGGTCTTTAGTCCATCTATGTGTAGAGGGTTGATGTTGGTATACATTGTGCAGATTCTGAGGATTCAAATGGTTTGTTGAAGATTTCGCAACATCTGGTGTAGCAGTCTCATTTGCAAACGGGTTGAAGAACGCATTTGGATCAAAATATGCAGGTGGGGGTACTTCATTCTGAATATCATCAGCTGGTTCATCATTGTTGGAAGCGGTGTGTTCAACTGTTGTGTTGGAGTCAATTGGTGTAGGTGCATCTTCAACAGTAGTTGTTGTAGCAGGTGTATCAGGTATAGGAATATTATCAGGTTGTGCAGCGGAAACAGCGGATACACCAGGAGCACGTTCATCAATATCGTCACAGAACAGAGGAGCAAATAACCTTTCCATTTGTTGACGAGTTAGCTGAGGGCTTTCTTCAGCTGATGATGGGGGTTGAGGGAAGTTTAAACGGTTGTGACCGGGTTCTAAGCTGTTATACTCAGAAGCCATTTCCGTGAGTTCATCGAAATGAGCATGAATCGTTTCCATTACCTCCTTAGTTCGACGATTCCAGATTCGGAAACCTTTAGAATTGTCACAGTATCCAATAAAGACTCCAATATCAGCTTTTGCTTTGAGCTTTCCAAAGTCATCACGATCATTAT